>SJYQ01002816.1:198416-250683 GCA_006410935.1 Redunca redunca
AAAAAAAAAAAAAAAAAACTAAAAATGAAGTGGAGACAAGCAACCTTCCAGAAACAAAATTCAAAATAATGTTAGTGAAGTTAGTGAAAATGATCCAGAATATTGAGAAAACAAAAGAAGATCCAAAAAATTTTTATCAAAACCTAGAAAAATTAAAGAACAAACAGATGAATAACACATGAGAAGAAATCAACAACAGAATAACTGAGGTAGAAGAAGGGATAAACGACCTGAAGAACAGAGTGGTGGAAATCACTGCCATAGAACAGAATATAGAAAAAAGAATAAAAAGAAATGAAGACAGTCTAAAAGACCTCAGGGACAACATTAAACATACCAACATTCACATTATAGGGGTCCCAGAAGGAGAAGAGAGAAGGAACCTGAGAAAATATTTGAACAGATAATAGTTGAAAACTTCCCTAACATGGGAAAGGAAATAGTCAACCAAGTCCAGGAAGCACAGAGAGACCCAGGCAGGAAAAACGCAAGGAGGAACACACCAAGACACATAGTAATTAAAACTGACAAAGATTAAAGACAAAGATAAACTATTAAAAGCAATAAAGGAAGAATGACAAATAACATGCAACGTAACTCCCATCAGGCTATCAGCTGATTTCTCAATAGAAGTTATACAAGCCAGAAGGGAATGGCACAATATATTTAAAGTGATGAAAGGGAAGAAGCTACAATCAGGAATACTCTACTCAGCAAGACTCTCATTCAGATTTGATGGAGAAATCAAAAGCTTTACAGATAAGCAAAAGTTAAGAGAATTCAGGACCACCAAACCAGCTTTACAACAAATGCTAAAGGAACTTCTCTAGGCGGGAAACACAAGACAAGGGAAAGACCTACAGAAAATAAATCCAAAACAATTAAGAAAATGGTAATAGAATCATACATACTGATAATTACCTTAAATGTAAATGGATTAAATGCACCAACCAAAAAACATAGACTACCTGGGTGTATGAAAAATGTGCATATAAGCACTTCCACTTATCACATCACTCTGCTTGACCCCCCCAAACTGTATGTAATGATTTTATATTGTTTAGGTTAATCATGTTCCCATTACGGCTTGCAGCTATGTGTGTGAAGTCGTTCAGTTGTGTCTGACTCTTTGCGACCCTGTGGACTGTAGGCCGCCAGGCTCCTCTCTCCATGGGATTCTCCAGGCAAGAATACTGGAGTGGGTTGCCATTTCCTTCTCCAGGAGATCTTCCCAACCCAGGGATTGAACCCAGATCTCGTGTATTGCAGGCAGACGCTTTATCCTCTGAGCCACAATGTCTATAACTATTATCATATCCCTATCCTATTGCTGCATTTTGGAAGCAGGAGCCTTGTTGGCTTGCAGCTATAACTATCTTTTATTTTTTGTCTGGCTATTGACTGTGAAAACTGATAAACATGTTTTACTATTGTGATGACATAACTATTACTCACTTAATACCATAGTATCATGATTGGTCCACAGAAAAATGAAAGAACTCTACTATCACCAAAACTACAGTTTAATAGAAAAACCTGTAGTCACTTTTTAAAATCTAGATGCATATCAGAATTACTTTGGAGTTTTCTGAAAAATAAAAATGCCTAGGTATTGCTTTTCTCCAGAGCTCCAGATATTTTTGTAATGATCAGCCATATTCAGAAACAACTGAACTATATGAAGATCTTTTACTTTTATCTAGTTTGTTTCACTTTTTCTATTTCATATTCAGTGCTCTGATTTCATTTACTTTAAGTTTTTCAATTACTCCATCTCTTGTTTAAAATATGTATAATATATATGTTTTAGAAAACTTACGAATTTTTGTCTAACTAGAAAATTTATGACATTTTGATTATACTTGTTTGACTTAGTATGAATAGAATGCTATATTCATATTAAAAATTAATTTCAACTCATACCTCACACCTTATACAAAGAATTAACTTGAGTTAGTCAATAAACCTAATTATAGGAGCTAAAATAATAAAATTTCTAGAAGAAAAAAGGGTCAAAGACTATTTTGATAAGACAAACAATACAAGTCATAAATTAAAAAAGAATCTAATAGCTGGCTTTCATCAAAGCTAAAAACTTCTGCACCTAAAATCCAGTATCCAAAAAAGAACTTGTGTTCAGAATATATAAGAACTTATGATTCAATAAAAAACAATCCAGTTCAACTGGGGCAAAAGATTTGAAGATCTACTTCATCAGAGAAGATATATGGCAATAAGCACATAAAAGATGAACAACTCCAAGGTTCATCAGGGAAATGCCAACTTACACCAACTACACCTACTACAATGGCTAAAATTAAAAATATCAATAATGCCAAGTTTTAGTGAAGATGTGGAGTAACTGGAACTCCAAACTATTTTCCTCTTAAATTAAACTTAGAATAGTGCTTAGTTCCACGGTTCTTCCCAAAAGAAATCAGTATAGACCTCGATACAAAGACTAGTACATGAAAGAACAGATCACTTTCAAAGAAACTGGCTAAAATTGGAAACAACTAAAATGCCTGTCAACATGTGAAGACAGATTGTGATATCTCTATATAATGGAATACTACTCAATAACATAAATGAAAATTTACAGATATACACACCAATATGGAAAATTCACAAAGATTAATACTGAGTGAAAGTAGCCAGATACAAACGAGTACCAATTTATTAGTCTACTTCTATGAAAATTCTAGAAAAAGCAGATCTAACTTGTAGTAACAGACAACAGATCAATGTGCTTTAGCTTTGAGGGAGGCAGGGACTGACTGCAAAGGAGCTTGAGAGGATTTTGAGGGTGATGGAAATGTTTTACATCTTGATTATAGTGGTAATCACATTGTTGTTCAGTCTCTAAGTGGTGTTCAGCTGTTTGCAACCCCATGGACTGAAGCATGCCAGGCTTCCCTGTCCTTCACTATCTCCCAGAGTCTGCTGAAACTCATGTCCATTGAGTCGGTGATGCCATCTAACCAGCTCATCCCCTGTTGCCCTCTTCTCCTGCTCTCAGTCTTTTCCAGTGAGTCATATCTTTGCATCAGGAGGCCAGAGTACTGAGGCTTCAGCTTCAGCATCAGTTCTTCTACTGAATATTCAGGGTTGATTACCTTTAGGACTGACTGGCTTTATCTCCTTATTGTTTAAGGGACTCTAGAGTCTTCTGCAGCACCACAGTTCAAAAGCATCAGTTCTTCAGTGCTCAGCCTTCTTTATGGTCCAACTCTCACATCTGTACATGACTACTGGAAAAACCAGAGCTTTGGCTATATGGACCTATATGGACCTATATAACTATAGGTCCTATATAACTATAAAAGTCCATAAAGACTATATGACTATATGAGTTTTAAGACAGCTTTTTAACTCTCCTCTTTCAACACCATCAAGAGGCTCTTTAGTTCCTCTTCAGTTTGTGCCACTATAGCGGTCTGTGCATGCTAAGTCACTTCAGACCTGTCCAACTTTGTGTGACCCAATGGCCTGCAGCCTGCCACGTTCCTCTGTCCATGGGATTCTCCAGGCAAAAATATTTGAGTGAGTTTCCATACCTGCCCCCAGGGGATCATCCCAATCCAGGGACTGAACTCACATCTCTTATGCCCTCTTCATTGGCAGGCAGGTTCTTTATCACCAGCTCCATCTGGGAAGCTCCATTAGAGTGGTATCATCCGCATATATGATGTTGCTTATATTTCTCCCAGCAATCTTGATTCCAGCTTCTGATTCATCCAGCCCGACATTTTGCATGATATACTCTGCATAGAAGTTAAATAAGAAGGGTGACAATATTCAGCCTTGAGATACTCCTTTCCCAATTTTTAAACAGTCCATTGCTCCATATCTGTTTCTAACTGTTGCTTCTTGACCTGCATACAGGTTTCTCAGGAGGCAGCTAAGGTGGTCTGGGATTCCCATCTCTTTAAAAATTTTCTACAGTTTGTTGTGATCAACAGTCAAAGACTTTAGTGTAGTCAATGAAGCAGAAGTAGATAGTTTTCTGGAATTCCCTTGCTTTTTCTATGACATAGTGGATGTTAGCAATTTGATCTCTGGTTCCTTTGCCTTTCCTAAATCCAGCTATACATCTGAAAGTTTTCAGTTCATGAACTGCTGAAGCCTCGCTTGAAGGATTTTGAGCATAATCTTGGTAGCATGTGAAATCAGTGAACTATACGGTAGTTTGAACAATCTTTGGCATTGCCTTTCTTTGGGATTATAATGAAAACTGGCCTTTTCCAGTCCTGTGGCCACAACTAACTTTTCTAAATTTGCTAGCATATTGAGTGCAGCAATTTAACAGCATCATCTTTTAGGATCTGAAATAACTCAGCTCGAATCCCATCACCTCTACTAGCTTTCTTTGTAGTAATGCTTCCTAAGTCCCACTTAACTTCACATTCCAGGATGTCTGGCTCTAGATGAGTGACCACAACATTGTGGTTATCTGGGTCATTAAGATCTTTTTTGTATAGTTCTGTGTATTCTTGGCACCTCTTCTTAATATCTTCTGCTTCTCTTAGGTCCTTGCTGTTTTCTTTTACTGTGCCCATATTTGCATGGAATGTTCCCTCAGTATCTCCAGTTTTCTTGAAGAGATCTCTAGTCTTTGCCATTCTATTGTTTTTCTCTAGTTCTTTGCTTTATTCACTTAAGAAGGCTTTCTTATCCCTCATTGCTATTCTTTGGAACTTTGCATTCAGATGGGTATATCTTTCCCTTTTCTCCTTTGTCTTTCACTTCTCTTGTTTTATCAGCTATTTGTAAGGCCTCCTCAGACAATCACTTTGCCTTCTTACATTTATTTTTCATTAGGATAGTTTCGGTCACTGCCACCATACAATCTTACAAACCTCCGTCTGTAGTTCCTGAGGCACTCTATCACATCTAATCCCTTGAATGTATTCACCACCTCCGCTGTGTAACCATAAGAGATTTGTCTTACCTGAATAGTCTTGTGGTTTTCCCTACTTTCCTCAATTTAAGCCTGAATTTTGCAATAAGGAACTGATGATCTGAGCCACAGTCAGCTCGAGGTCTTGTTTTGCTTACTCTATAGAGCTTCTCTATCTTCAACTGCAAAGAATGTATCAGTGTGATTTCTGTACTGACCATCTGATGATGTTCACGTGTAAAGTTTCTTGGGTTCTTGGACGAGGGTGTTTGCTATGACCACTTCATTCTCTCGGCAAAACACTGTTAGTCTTTGTGCTGCTTCATTTTGTACTCTAAGGCCAAACTTGCTTGTTCCTCCAGGTCTCTCTTGAGTTCCTACTTTTGCACTCCAATCCCCCACACTGAAAAGGACATCTTTTTTCGGTATTCATTCCAGAAGGTCTTGTAGGTCTTCATAGAAATCGTTCAGCTTCAGCTTCTTCGGCATTACTGGTTGGGGCACAGACTTGGATTGCTGTGATACTGTATGGTTTGCCTTGGAAACGAACCAAGATCATTCTGTCATTTTTGAGGTTGTACCTAAGTACTGCATTTCAGACTCTTTAGTTGACTGTGAGGGTTACTTCAGTTCTTCTAAGGGATTCTTGCCCGTAACAGTAGACATAATGGTTATCTGAATTACATTCACCCATTCCTGTTCCATTTTAGTTTCCCAAGATGTTGATGTTCACTCTTGTCATCTCCTGCTTGACCATGTCCAATTTACCTTGATTCACAGACTACTGGTTTTTCCAGTAGTCGTGTATGGATGTGAGAGCTGGACTATAAAGAAAGCTGCATGCCAAAGAATTGATGCTTTTGAACTGTGGTGTTGGAGAAGACTCTTGAGAGTCCCTTGGACTGCAAGGAGATCCAACCAGTCCATCCTAAAGGAGATCAGTCCTGAATATTCACTGGAAGGGCTGATGTTGAAACTGAAACTCCAATACTTTGGCTACCTGATGCGAAGAACTGACTTCTTAGAAAAGACCCTAATGCTGGGAAAGATTGATGGCGGGAGGAGAAGGAGATGACAGAGGAGATATCACCGACTCGATGGACATGAGTTTGAGTAAGCTCCGGGAGTTGGTGATGGACAGGGAAGCCTGGCGTACTGCAGTCCATAGGGTCTTAAAGATACGACTGAGTGACTGAAGTAAACTGAATAATCATTAGTAATTGAAGATGATAATCTTTAAAAGCCAATTTAAATTGGTAAGTAGTATTCTATGTCATGAATATTTGTACTCCCCCCCTCCCCCCAGTACATGGGGCTGAAGACCAGACTTCTCAGGTGGCAGGTCAGGTGGTCTGGTATTCCCATCTCTTAAGAATTTTCCACAGTTTGTTGTGATTCATATAGTCAAAGGCTTTGGCATAGTCAATAAAGCAGAAGTAGATGTTTTTCTGGAACTCTCTTGCTATTTCAATGATTCAACGGATGTTGGCAATTTGATCTCTGGTTCCTCTGCCTTTTCTAAATCCAGGTTGAACATCTGGAAGTTCTCGGTTCACGTATTGTTGAAGCCTAGCTTGGAGAATTTTGAGTATTACCTTGCTAGCGTGTGAGATGAGTGCAATTGTGTGGTAGTATGAACATTCTTTGGCATTGCCAGAATGTCTTCTGAATGGGAGAGACTGACTGTGGGGAAAACCTGGTCTTGGACTGCTGGGCAGGGTCATGCTGAGTAAATTTTTAATCCAATTTTCTACTGATGGGTGGGGCTGTGTCCCCCCAATCCCATTAGTTGTTTGGCCTGAGGTGACCCTATCCTGAGACTACAGACTCTATTTTAGGGCTAAATGTGACCTCCAAACGGACTTTTGCCAACATGCCCCTCCCAGGACCGCACAGCAGGCCACTGTTGACATACACCTCTGCAGGAGACCCTGCATCACTCACAGGCAGGTCTGGCTCAGCCTCTTGTGGGGTCATTTCTCCTTTCTCCTGGTTCCTCGGGCACACAATGCTTTGTGCCCTCCAACAGTCTCTGGTAATCATAAGGATATACATATTTGCCAAAACTCATTGATCTATACATTTAAAATAGGTATAATTTATTTGTAAACTACACTTGAAAAACTTGATTTAAAAATCTGTCATCACCTTTGTATGAAGAAAGCAGAATGCTGTTTGGAACAGCAATCCATCTCAAATGACATGAGATCCAGTTTTAAGATGACTAGGCATCTAACAAAGTACCTGACATTTTCTTCTAGCAATGAGTGGCCACCAATTACCACGTTGGTAAAGTAAACTTTAAATAACTTATTAAAAATAACTCTTTTAAAGAACACATACTTCTTATAAAAGTTCTGAGAGAAAAATCATATTACTTGCTTGTTTAGATGAAGTGACAGATACATACATAATATTGCCCATGATTTTCAAAATCCTATGAGAGGGAAGAAGTTAGCTTTAATTTGTTTAATATCACCACTTGGACATTTAACCTTTTCCTCACTTTGCAGGTGTTATAAGCACATTGCTGGGGCACTCTAAGTAGATGGAATAATCACACTGGGGAGAGAGGAGTGTGAGAGGACATGCTGTGCCTGGGAGGCTCCTAAGGCAGCAGAGCTGAGAGATGGAGCCTGGGAGACAGACAGGGCTGATTAACTACTGAAGGATTTCAAGCTGCAGAAGAGAGAAAAGTGAAAGTGTCAGGCACTCAGTCATGTCCAACTCGTTGCAACCCCATGGACTCTAGCCTACCAGGTTTCTGTGCCCATGGAATTCTCCAAGGAGAATACTGGAGTGGAGAGCCAACCCCTTCTTCAGGGCATCTTCCTGACCCAGGGATCAAACCAGGGTCTCCTGCATTGCAGGCAGAATCTTTACCAACAGGGAAGCCAAGTCTATGAACAGATGTGCACTCTGGTGGCAGTTAAGGGGATTAATTGAGCGGTAGGTGGGGAAGATTGGAAGGCAGACCATTACAGACAGAGGGCCACTGCTTGATCATGGTACAATAGGGAAGGTCTAGATTTAAGGTAACCACAGCAAGGCTGAATAGAATGAGATGTTTTAGGCAGTGATGTCCTTTTCATCATAGGGGACTTGAAGGCAAAAGCAGGAAGTCAAGGGACACCTGGAGTAACAGGCAAGTTTGGCCTTGGAGTACAAAATGAAGCAGGGCAAAGGCTTCATTTTGCCAAGGTTTGCCTAAAGAACACACTGGTCATAGCAAATACCCTCTTCTAACAACACTACACATGGACACCACCAGATGATCAATATCAAAATCAGACTGATTACATTCTTTGCAGTCAAAGATGGAGAAGCTCTATACAGTCAGCAAAAACAAGACGGGGAGCTGACTGTGGTTCAGATCATGAACTTCTTATTGGCAAATTCAGACTTAAATTGAATAAAGTAGGGAAAACCTCTAGGCCATTCAGGTGTGACCTAAACCAAATCCCTTATGATTATACAGAGGAAGTAGCAAATAGATTCAAGGGATTTGAGCTGGTAGACAGAGTGCCTGAAGAACTAAGGCAGAGGAGTTCATAACACTGCACAGGAGGTGGTGATCAAAACCATAAGCAAGAAAAAGAAATGCAAAAAAAGCTACATGGTTGTCTGAGGAACCCTTACAAGCAGTGGGGAAAGGAGTGAAAGGCAAAAGGGAAAAGGAAAGATATATCCATCTTAATGCAGAGTTCCAAAAAATAGCAAGGAGAGATAAGAAAGCCTACAGAAGTGAACAGTGCAAAGAAGTACAGGAAAAAATAGAATGGGAAAGACTAGAGATCTCTTTGAGAAAATTAGAGATACCAAGGGAACATTCCATGCAAAGATGGGCACAATAAAGGACAGAAATGGTATGGACCTAGCAGAATCAGAAGATATTAAGAAGAGGTGGCAAGAATATACAGAAAACTGTACAAATAAGGCCTTAATGACCCAGGTGACCACGATGGTATGATCACTCACCTAGAGCCAGACATCCTGGAATGTGAAGTCAAATAGGCCTTAGGAAGCATTAATACAAAGAAAGCTAGTGGAGGTGATGGAATTCCAGTTGAGCTATTTCAAATCCTAAAAGATGATGCTGTTAAAATGCTGTACTCAATATGTTAGCAAATTTGGAAAAGTCAGCAGTGGCCACAGGACTGGAAAAGGTCATTTTTCATTTTAATCCCAAAGAATGGCAATGTAAAATAATGTTCAAACTACAGCACAACTGCACTCATTTCACATGCAATTAATGAAGGTAATGCTCAAAATCCTTCAAGGTAGATTTCAACAGTATGTGAACTGAGAACTTCCAGATGTACAAGCTGGATTTGGCACCAGAGATCAAATTGTCAGCATCTACTGGATCATAAAAAAAAAAGCAAGAGAATTCAAGAAAAACATCTACGTTTGCTTTATTGATGACACTGAAGTCTTTGACTGTGTGGATCACAACAAACTGTGGAAGATCCTTAAAGAGATGGGAATACCAGGCTACCTTACCTGTCTCCTGAGAAATCTGTATGCAGATCAAGAAGCAACACTTCGAACCAGACATGGAACAACAAACTGGTTCAGAATTGGGAAAGGAGTACGTCAAGGCTGTATACTGTCACCTTGCTTATTTAAATTATATGCAGAGTACATCATGAGAAATGCTGGGCTGGATTAAGCTCAAGCGGGAATCAAGATTTCCAGGAGAAATATCAATAACTTCAGATAATCAGATGATACCACCCTTATGGCAGAAAGCTAAGATGAACTAAGGAGCCTCTTGATGAAAGAGAAAGAGGAGAGTGAAAAAGCTGGCTTAAAACTCAACATTCAAAAAATTAAATCATGGCATCCAATTCCATCACTTCATGGCCAATAGATGGGGAAACCATTGAAAGAGTGACTCCATTTTGGGCTCCAAAATCACTGTGGACAGTGACTACAGCTATGAAATTAAAAGACACCTGCTCTTTGGACTAAAATCTATGACAAAGCTAGATGTTGTATTAAAAAACAGAGACATCACTTTGCAGTCAAAAGTCCATATAATCAAAGCTATGGTTTTTCCAGTAGTCATGTATAGATGTGAGAGCTGGACCATAAAGAAGGTTGAGCACCATGATGTTTTTGAACTGTGGTGCTAGAAAAGACTCTTGAGAGTCCCTTGGACAACCAGGAGATCAAATAAGTCAATCCTAAATGAAATCAACCAAGAATATTCACTAGAGGGACTGATGTTGAAGCTCCAATACTTTGGCCACCTGATGTGAAGATCCAACTCATTGGAAAAGACCCTGATGCTGGGAAAGATTGAGGGCAGGAGGATAAGGGGGCAACAGAGGATGAGATGGTTAGATGACATCATTGACTCAATGGACATGAGTTTGAGCAAACTCCAGGAGATAGTAAAGGACAGTGAAGCCTAGCATGCTGCATTCATGGTGTCAAAAGAGTCAGACACGACTGAGTGACTGAAAAAAACCTCAGAAGGCAGAAGTGATGGCATTTCATTGCTGACTGGATATGGTGTTAGGAATGAGGGAGGATTCTAGTATGATTTCTAACTTGTAATTCTGTCCATCTAAATAACTATAACATCCCTTAAACTGGAATATATAGGAGGAGAAGCAGGGAGAAAGATGACAACTTCAACTCTGCACATAATAAATCTGAGGCAATTGTGCAGACTCAAGGGGGAGGTTTCCTGTAGGCTAGGTTAACATGTGAGGGTGGAGAGCAGTGGCCTAGGCTGAAGTCAGAGACAGGATACCAAAATAAAAAATAAACTCCTGGTTTGATGCATGAGACAGGGTGCTCAGGGCTGGTGCACTGGGATGACCCTGAGGGATGGGATGGGGAGGGAGGTGGGAGGGGGGTTCAGGATGGGGAACACATGTACACCCATGGCTGATTCATGTCAATGTATGGGAAAAACCACTAAAATATTGTAATTAGCCTTCAATTAAAATTTAAAAATAAAAAATAATTTAAAAAAATAAAGAAAGAAACTCTCATTTTGCATAAAATGGGAGGGGAGCTAAAGATGGAACCTTGGAGAGCCTGAATATTTTCATGAGGAGGCAGAAGAGCATAAAAAAGTGGCCAAAAAGTTGCACTGAGAGTCACAGAAGGCAAGAACAATGAGAATTTGATGGTAACGTGGCCAGGAGCCATCAAATGCTGAAAAGTCATCAAGTAACTGAAGAGAAATATGGGTATCAAGTAGGAAGTCACTGGTGACCTTTCCAAGAGCAGCTCCAGGAGAACATTGAAGAGAAGAGCCAGAAGGTGGTGCTGTGAAGGGGAATGGGGGCGAAGAAGCAGAAAAATTCAGTGTTCACTATTCTATTAAGAGCTTGACTCAAAGGACGGTGAACATTTGGTTAATAACAGAGGGGAAACAATTTTAAGGAACAGATGTATGTTGCTTTGTTTCATGGTGTGGCTTGGGCCTGAGCCTGCTGATGTTGCAAGATTCATGGGGAGAATGAGGAAGGTGACAGAGTAAAGGTCAAGCGGAATGCTGTGGGATCCAGCGTGGAGCTAGTCTTAGGTAAGAGGAAGGCTCCTATCCCACTGAATTGAGACCGAAAAGATTTATGTACATGGAGCTAAATGGTTGGGTAGGTGGTGAGGAGCAGATAAAGTCAATGAAGTATGTATTAAAAGGGGAGATTCTCTGTTGAAAGGGCAAGAAGCTGACCACATGAGTTTAAAGAGAGCAGTGAAAGTTGGAAAAGGTGATGGAGAGAATGGAAAAGCTTTAATATCTAAGAAATACAACTAGGAACTCCTCTTTTTAAAATTAATCCCAGTTTACATATATGGAAATATGAATAATGATTGTTAGGTAAAGAAATTCTGATTACACACTGCCTCTACCTAGAAGGATGACACGTCTTGCTCCCTCCTGAGGAAGACATGTTAGTTTTTCACATTCTTATAGTAACAGTGGTGATGGCCTTTTAACCTCCAGTGGCATTTGTGTGACAATTATAAGGATTTAGAATGGAAGCTCTAGCCTTCAACAGAGTTTTCCTTCAACATTACACTAACTGACCTATTCTAAGAGTCAGACTCCAAAAATCTTAGCATATTGGCAGTAGCCACTGACACGTTTACATATGACAGCATTCTATTTTAAACCAGGATCTATCTCAGCTTCTTAAATTGTACGCTACACCTTTCATGTCAAAATTTCCAAAGGCTTGCATAACAAGCATATGAAAAACATCTCATAAATGCTCCCTAGCGGGGAAACTGCACATGAAACTACCTGTTTATATATGCAGTAACTTGAATTATACATGAAAATTCCACATGGATGCCCAGAATCAGCACTGTGTTAATTCAAGAAGTATATTAAAATTTCTGGATGTATTTAGTAGCAGATCCTAAGAAAAATCTGTTCTTTAAACAGGGTTTTCTTTAAAAAAAAAAAAAAGAAAGAAAAAGATATGTTAGCTGGAATATACTATTTCAAGGAATCTACTCTTCCTAGGAAAAATAATATATAATAAACACTAATCTTCTCAAAAATCTCAAAAACACTTCATTCTCAAAGATCCTGGGAAGCTCCATGTTTTGTTCTTTTAAAGACCCTGTAAGACTGTAAAATGTCCTTATTCTATAAATCTTATAAGTCATAATGAAAATAAAATTTAAATGATAAATGTCAGTTGCAGAAGTTATCACCTTTTCATTTGAATGCTTGACTTCTATTGGATAATTCTCTTCCAAGAGACCTACTTGGGAAAAAGAGGTGACAGCCAACTCATTGCCTAATTGATTTAGGAACAGTGCCCAGGGAGATAGTCCAATTAAGTTTACAAGCTGGCAATTAGCAGGAAGCCCTCTAAATCCCTACACTGAGAGCCTGTTTACTTTAGTAAGAAGGCAAATGTGCTAGAGATAGGAAGAGAAAGCTGTGCTTTTTGCAAAGCTGTTGTGAGTAGGCCCACAAGGGAGGGCTGAAGAAAAGCTAGGTATATGTTAGTAGATTGCCTTCTTGTTTGACAGGTAACTGGGATATATAGAGAGAGGGAGAGAGTTTCAACAAATATGCAAAACATCTAACATCCACTTTAATAAGTGTTGTGCGTGGAGACACACCACTATTAAACATGTAGTTGGGCAAAGCAGAACTGGATTATCTCATAATAAATGAGATTCCAAACATATTTTTCTTGGATAATACTAATGTTATGAATGGATTTAGGTTTTTTTTTCATGTGAAAAGAACATAGGCTTCACTTATATCCCTGATAGCTTTCAAGTTAAGTCATTTTCATTAGACTTATTTCATTCATTCTATTTCAGAGGCAAGTAGATCCATTAAAAACAAAAAGTAAACTGACAGTTATTTAACAAACACTACAATGTTTTTAAAAACTTAACTTTGTGCCACAGAGCCAAATCCTGTAAGGGGTTTTGAAATGTATCTACTTTTCTACGTTTTCAGGTTGCAATCAGTTCAGTTCAGTCACTCAGTCATGTCTGACTCTCGCCAGGCCCCTATCCATCACCAACTCCCGGAGTTCACTCAGACTCGTGTCCATTGAGTCGGTGATGCCATCCAGCCATCTCATCCTCTGTTGTCCTCTTCTCCTCCTGCCCCCAATCCCTCCCAGCATCAGGGTCTTTTCCAATGAGTCAACTCTTCGCATGAGGTGGCCAAAGTATTGGAGTTTCAGCTTCAGCATCAGTCCTTCCAATGAACACCCAGGACTGATCTCCTTTAGGATGGACAATAATATGCACTAATTGAAACATGTTTTTTAAAACCTAAGCAAGTTCCTCTCAAGAATGTTATCAAAACTGCCTAAAAAATATCATATATTTAAGGACATAGCTGGTAACGCAAACCTATAGAAGGTAAATAAAAATAAAGCTAAAGGCTAAAGCCTCCTGGTTGAAATAGTATACATTAATACATAATTTTCCTAATATTGAAATATATAATACATAATTTTCCTAATACTGAAATATATAATACATAATTTTCCTAATATTGAAATAATTTTTTGAATATCTAAAAGAAAAACAAAGTTACACAAATATCTTCAGCAAATTCTAACCAAGCATTTTCCTTCCTCTTCTTTTAAAACACTTGTTTTACATATTTCAATCTGGAAAGAAATGAACACCTATCTAAAATAACTTAATAGAAAAAGTATTATATCCCTACACACAGAATTTTACAATGGACATAGTAAGTACTTTAAAAATATTCTCATATGTACTATTTCTTAAGGAATTTTTTTAGTAGACAGTTTATTTTGGAAATCATCATATATGGACAGCTCAGGCTTTTTATTCATGTGATGGAAAATTAATGCAATTTCAAATTTTTTCAATATATAATGGACCTTGAGATTTTAGAAAATCATCCACAAAACTTTCTTAAGAAAACTACATGAAATGTTTGAAATGTAAGCATATTGATGGGATGAGAAATAAAAAAAAATCTACATTCCAGGAACAGTTTTACTGTCTTAATTATACTGTCATCATAAAAAAATTTATTTACTCACCAACTTCCTTGACTTACCAAGTTTAAACAGAAGTACACCCAAAGGTCCTCTGTCAAACCTGAGGAAGAGGAGATTATAGATGTCCCCACTTTCAAGCTTCTTAAAAACAACCTGAGGTGCTATCCACTGCATTTGAACAAGACTGCTGGAGACATCAAAGGATTTTTTGAATTGTAGAGTCTCCCTAGGTGAATTGTCTTCAGCCAAAAGCTGGATGTTAATAGGAGAAAGAGCCATATCAAATATTTGCAGCTCCCCTTGGTTACTGCCAACTAGCAGAATGGCCCCACTTGGGTGGCAGCTTATTAACGAAGGCAGAAGTTCAGCCTGAGCTAAGAGAGTCACTCTACGGTGAGTTTCATAAAGAATTATTGAAGAATCTTCACAGCCCAGAATCAGTTTGTCTTCAGCAGCATTCCTGCAACAACTAATGGCCTTTGACTTAAGTGGTATTCTGGTGACTGATACACACTGGATTTTGTTCCGAACACATTCATAGACGCAGCTGTCAGCCATGGGCTCTTTGTCTACACTGATGGAGCACTCCACTGTCAACACTTGATTAGGATGTTTGGTGTCAAATCGAACATCCAGTGGATCCCATTCTGTACGTACAGAACTCAGAACCTGTAAGAAATAACAAGTATGTTCAGATAGACTGGTTTTTCTTCAGCTGTCACACATAGCACTGCATATTAATCTAGAATCCTACTGAATACAGTCAACTACCACCTTAAATATCAACAACATATTAGCAGGTATGTATATATCTCATATAGAACATATATAAATGTGTGTGTGTGTGTGTGTGCATGCACTCAGTCACGTCTGACTGTAGCTTGCCAGGTGCCTCTGTCCATGGGATTTCCCAGGCAAGAGCATTGGAATGGGTTGCCATTTCTTTCTCCAGAGGATCTTCCTTGACCCAGGGATGGATCTCCTGTCTCCTGAGTCTCCTGCATAGGCAGGTGGACTGTTTACCACTGAGCTACCTGGGAAGCCCATATATAAATAAACACAGCACATACTGAGCACAGCTGCAGAAATTAAATTATAAAATTTTAACTTAAGCATTTTGTTTTAGAAAGTCTGTAAGTAACATAAAAACAAATATTTCCTACAATATACAGAAACTAATAGAGTGGGCTTTTAGTAAAATAATACAGCTAGCAGATTATCTAAAGACATCAGAAGTATGATTTTTTAAAGGATGAATAAAGGATTTTAACAATTCAGTTCCTCTCCTTCCAACCCACTACCCCTGCTGATTCTAAAATTACTGGTAAATTATTTACCAGAAATATATTTCTAATTAGTAATGTAAGAAATAAAAAACAAAAATGGTCCGTTTTCAAGAACATCTAGCACTGAGTCACAGCTTGCTGATGTAATAGCCAATAGCTGATAGCCATAAGGGATACAAAACTAGAAAGTCTGGGCAAACAAAGGGAGGGTGAGATGCCTAAGATTTTCGTCCAGGTTCATCCTACTGGTGAATTCAAAACCTAAGAACTGGAATAGGTACACAGAAAAGGAGGAAATAAGACGTGGCGGGGTGGTGGGAGGACATCATAAAGAGGGAGGGAACAAACCTAGGTGACATCCAGGAAGATTGTTTACCCCTTGGTACTCAGCCAAAGAGGAACAGGGAGGGGGACTTGCATTCTAGGGATAAGATGCTCCCTGTAATGACTCTGGGTGTGCCTGCCTATCAGACACCAGATCTTGCAAGACCATCATTAAAGCCTCACTTCCATTCTTTGGGTTTGGGCTGGTGAGCATGTTTCTCACAAGCAGGGAAGGGTAGGCAAAAGAAAAAACTTTGGAACCCTGTTAACGTTCCTGTAGAAATATTTTTGTTGTTGTTGTTTAGTTGCCAAGTCATGTCAGACTCTTTTGCAACCCCATGGACTGCAGCCCACCAAGCTCCTCTGTCCATGGAATTTCCTAGGAGTAGGCTGTCATTTCCTTCTCCAGGGGATCTTCCTGACACAGGGATTGAACTTGTGTCTCCTGCACTGGCAAGTGGATTCTTCTACCACTGATTTTATTGTCAGAAAAGATATGAAGGGTTGTTAAGTAGGTCAGTGATCAACAGAAAAAAATAAGAAGGTAATGTACTAGTTACAACCCAGAGGGATGATACGGGGAGGGAAGAGGGAGGGAGGTTCAGGATGGGGAACATGTGTATACCTGTGGCGGATTCATGTTGATGTATGGCAAAACCAATAAAATATTGTAAAGTAATTAACCTCCAATTAAAATAAATATATTTATATTAAAAAAAAGACCTGGTGAGTAATATGACTTATAATACTGGTGAGGCAAAATTTGAAAATCATTTCTAGTGTGGAAATGAAAGGCAACAAGAAGAATAAAGGAATAAAGCAGGCCATTCATCTTATTCATATGTAAATATGGGAGGCCAAAAATCTGGAGAATGGTATCTGAGATCATTTCTAACACTGCTGAAAACCTCAAAATTAGATTTAGAAACATTACAAAGCACATGTCTACAAGAGACAGAATTTCACAGAACTCTGCATGTGTGTATGTGCACTCGCAAAAGTTCAAAATCTAATGAAATCCAACTGTTAAGGCCAGTATCTGAGTTAATAGTATTATGCCAAGGTCATGTTCCAGGATTTGACAATGTACTGCAGTAATGTATATTACTGGGGCAAACAAGGGAAACTAGGCAAACTAGGGGGGAAAGTACAGGAAGGGAATATGCTTTTAGTCATTTTGGCAATTATTTTAGCAGTTTGGCTGTCTGGGGAGGCCTTACAAATAGCTGTGAAAAGAAGAGAGGTGGTGCAGGGAGAGGACCCAGAGGGATGGTATNGGTGATGGAATTCCAGTTGAGCTCTTTCAAATCCTGAAAGATGATGCTGTGAAAGTGCTGCACTCAATATGCCAGCAAATTCAGAAACTCAGCAGTGGCCACAGGACTGGAAAAGGTCAGTTTTCATTCCAGTCCCAAAGAAAGGCAATGCCAAAGAATGCTCAAACTACCACACAACTGCACTCATCTCACATGCTAGTAAAGTAATGCTCAAAATTCTCCAAGCCAGGCTTCAGCAATACATGAACCGTGAACTTCCAGATGTTCAAGCTGGTGTTAGAAAAGGCAGAGGAACCAGAGATCAAATTGCCAACATCCGCTGGATCATCGAAAAAGCAAGAGAGTTCCGGAAAAACGTCTATTTCTGCTTTATTGACTATGCCAAAGCCTTTGACTGTGTGGATCACAATAAACTGTGGACAATTCTGAAAGAGATGAGAATACCAGACCACCTGACCTGCCCCTTGAGACATCTGTATGCAGGTCAGGAAGCAGCAGTTAGAACTGGATATGGAACAACAGACTGGTTCCAAATAGGAAAAGGAGTACGTCAAGGCTGTATATTGTCACCCTGCTTATTTAACTTCTATGCAGAGTACATCATGAGAAATGCTGGGCTAGATGAAGCACAAGCTGGAATCAAGATTGCTGGGAGAAATAACAATAACCTCAGATATGCAGATGATACCACCCTTATGGCAGAAAGTGAAGGGGAAGTAAAGAGCCTCTTGATGAAAGTGAAAGAGGAGAGTAAAAAAGTTGGCTTAAAGCTCAACATTCAGAAAATGAAGATCATGGCATCCGGTCCCATCACTTCATGGCAAATAGATAGGGAAACAGTGGAAACAGTGAGAGACTTTATTTTGGGGGGCTCCAAAATCACTGCAGATGTGATTTTCATGGACTGCAGTCATGAAATTAAAAGACGCTTACTCCTTGGAAGGAACATCATGACCAACCTAGACAGCATATTACAAAGCAGAGACATTACTTTGCCAAGAAAGGTTCGTCTAGTCAAGGCTATGGTTTTTTCAGTAGTCATGTATGGACGTGAGAAAGCTGAGCGCCAAAGAATAGATACTTTTGAACCATGGTGTTGCAGAAGACTCTTGAGAGTCTCTTGGACTGCAAGGAGATCCAACCAGTCCATGCTTAAGGAAATCAGTCCTGAATATTCATTTGGAAGGACTGATGTTGAAGTTGAAACTCCAACACTCTGGCTACCTGATGTGAAGAACTGACTTATTTGAGAAGACCCTGATGCTGGGAAAGATTGAAGGTGGGAGGAGAAGGGGATGACAGAGGATGGGATGGTTGGATGGCATTACCAACTCAATGGACATAAGTCTGGGTGAACTCCAGGAGTTGGTGATGGACAGGGACGTCTGGTGTGCTGCAGTCCACGGGATCACAAAGAGTCGGACACGACTGAGCAACTGAACTGAACTGAACTGATGGTCTTCCCAGTGGTTACATACAGTTGTGAGAACTGGACCATAAAGAAGGCAGAATGCCAAAGAACTGATGCCTGATGTCTTTAAACTGTGGTTTTGGAAAAGACTCCTGAAAATCTTTTCGACAGCAAGGATATCAAACCAGTCAATCTTAAGGAAGATCAACCCTGAATATTCACTGGAAAGGCTAATGCTAAAGCTGAAGCTCCAGTATTTTGGTCATCTGATGCAAACAGATGACTCACTGGAAAAGTCCCTGTAGCTGGAAAAGACTGGGGGCAGAAAGAGAAGCGGATGTCAGAGGATGAGATGGTTGGACAGCATCACCAATGCAATGAACATGAACTTGGGCAAACTCGAGGAGGTGGTGAGGGACAGGGAGGCCTGGGCTGCTGCAGTCCATGGGGTCACAAAAAATCAGACACAACTGGGGGACTGAACAACAACAACAACTCTATTCTCTAGGTCTATATACATTGTTGCAAATGTTTTCACTCCTTTTTATGGCTGAATAACACTCCATTATTCATATATATATACACGATTCCCTGGTGGCTCAGACGTAAAGCATCTGCCCACAATGCGGGAGACCCAGGTTTGATCCCTGGGTTGGGAAGATCCCCTGGAGAAGGAAATGGCAACCCATTTCAGTACTCTTGCCTAGAAAATTCCATGGATGGAGGAGCCTGGTGGGCTACAGTCCATGGGGTCACAAAGAGTCGGATACTACTGAGCAACCTCACTTTCACTTTCATGACTGAGCAACTTCACAACTTCACGATACATGTGTGTGTGTGTGTATACGCATGCATATACCACAACTTGTTTTCCATTCATCTGTTAATAGACATTTAGGTTGCTTCCATGTCTTGGCTATTGTAAACAGTGGGGCTATGAACACTGGAGTATATGTATCTTTTCTAATTAGTTTTCTCAGGATATATGCCCAGGCATGGGATATCAGGATCATATGGTAACTCTACTTTTAGCTTTCTGAGAGACTTACATACTGTTTTCCATAGTGGTTGTATCAACTTATATTCCCACCAACAGTGCAGGAGAGTTCCTTTTTCTCCACAGCCTCTCTAGCATTTATTATTTGTAGACTTATTAATGATGGGCATTCTGACTGGTGTGAGGTCATACCTCACTGTAGTTTTGATTTGCATTTCTCTAATAATTAGTGACACTGAACATCTTTTCATGTGCCTATTGGCCATCTGTATGTCTCCTTTGGAGAAACATTTACTTCTTCTGCCCATTTTTTGATTGGGTTGGATTTTTTTCTGATATTAAACTGCAGGGATGAGCTATCTACATATTTTGGAAATTAATCCCTTGGTAGCACAGTATGCAAATATCTTCTCCCAGTCCACTGGTGAAAGGTCTCCTTTGCATGAAAATGCTTTTAAGTTTAATTAGGTGCCATTTGCATGCTTTTGTTTTTATTTCCAGTACTCGAGGAGACAGATCCCCCCAAAAATATTACTGCAATTATACCAGAGTGTTCTGCCTATGTTTTCCTCTAGGAGCTTTACAGTTTCTATTCTTACATCTAGGTTTTTAATTGATTTTTTATTTTATTCTTGTATATGGTGTTAAAGAATGTTCTAATTTTATTCTTTTAGATATAGCTGTCCAGTCTTCCCAGCACCACATATTGAAGAACTGTCTTTTCTTCATTGTGTAGTTTTGCCTCACTTGTCACAGGTTAACTAACCATACGAACGTGGGTTTATTTCTGGGCTTTCCATCCTGTTCCACTGACCCATATATCTGTTTTTGTGCCACTACCATACTGTTTTGATTACTGTAGCTTTGTAGTATAGTCTGATGTCAGGGCACCTGATTCCTTCAGCTCCACTTTTTTCCTCAAGACTGATCTGGCTATTCGTATTCTTTTGTGTTTCCATACAAACTGTAAAAAAGTTTTATTCTAATTCTGTGAAAAATTCGGATATGAATTGCATTGAATCTGTAGATTGCCTTGTATAGTAATTTTGACAATATTGATTCTTCCAATCCAAGAACATAGTATATCTCTTCATCTGTTTGTGTCATCTTTGATTTCTTTCCTAAGTATCTTATAGTTCTGAGTACATGTCTTTTGCCCCCTTATGTATTTTATTCTTTTTGATTCATTGGTGGGCTTTCCTAGTAGCTCAGCTGGTAAAGAATTTGCCTGCAATGCAGGAGGCCCCAGTTCGATTCCTGGGTCAGGAAGATCCGCTATAAAAGGGATAGGCTACCCACTCCAATATTCTTGGACTTCCCTGGTGGCTCAGAAGGAAAAGAATCCACTTGCAATGTGAGAGACCTGGGTTCAATCCCTGGGTTGGGAAGATCCCCTGGAGAAGGTAATGGCTACCCACTCCAGTATTCTGCCCTGGAAAATTCCATGGACAGAGTAGCCTGACAGGCTACAGTCCATGGGGTTGCCAAGAGTCGGACACAACTAAGTGACTTTCACTTAATGGTAAACAGTATTGTTTCCTTAATTTCTCTTTGTGAACTTCTGTTGTCAGTGTATAGGAATGCAAGAGATTCCTGTATTAATTTTGTATCCAGCAACTTTACCAGATTCATTGAGGAGTCTAGTAGTTTTCTGGTAGTATCTTTAGGATTCTCTTGTACAGTATCAGGTCAACAGCAAACAGAGACTCTTTTACCTTTTTTTTCCCAGTGTGGATTCCTTTTCTTTCTTTTTCTTCTCTGATTGCTATAGCTAGGACTTCCAAAACTATGTTAAATAAAAGTGGCAAGAGTGGACATCCTTGTCTTTTTCCTGATCCTAAAAGGAATGCTTTCAGATTTTCACTACTGAGTATGATGTTAGCTGTGTTTGTCATATATGACCTTTATTGTAAGATATGTTCCCTTAATTGGAGAAGGAAATGGTAACCCACTCAACTATTCTTCCTGGGAAAATCCTATGGACAGAGGAGCCAGGTGGGCTACCATCCACAGAGTCGCAAAGAATAAGACACAACTGAGAATGCACACATGTTCCTTTAGTACCTACTTTCTTGAAAGTTTTTTTTTTAATCATAAACGGATATTGAATTTTCTCAAAAGCTTTTACTTTATCTACTGAGATAATCATATAGTTCTTATTCTTCAATTTGTTAATGCAATGTATCACATTGATTGGTGTATAATGAAAACTCCTTGTATCCCTGGGATAAATCTCACTTGATCAAGGTGTATGATTCTTATAATGTACTACTGGAGTCAGGTTGCCAATATTTTGCTGATGATTTTTGTATCTATGTTCATCGGTGATATAGGTCTGTAATTTTTCTCATATCCTTGGTTTTGGTATCTGGGTGATGGTGGCCATATAGAATGAGTTCAGAAATGTTCCATCCTCTGCAATATTTTATAATAGTTTCAGGATAGGTGTTAACTCTTTAAATGTTTGGTAGAGTTCACCTATGAAGCCATCTGTTCCTGGACTTTTGTTTGCTGGGAGATTTTAAACTACTGATTCAGTATCAGTACTGGTAATTGATGTCTTCATATTTTCTATTTCTGGTTCAGTCTTCCAAGACTGTACTCTTATAAGAATCTGTCCAGTTCTTCTAGACTGTACCAGTTTATTGGCATGTAGTTCCTTGCAGTAGTTTCTTATGATCCTTTGTGCTTCTGTCATAACTTCTTTATCATTTTTGATTTTGATTTGGGCCTTCTCCCTTTTTTCTTGATGAGTCTGGCTAAAGGTTTATCAGGTTTGCATATCTTCAAAGAACTAGCTTTTACTGTTGTTGATCTTTTCTATTGGTTTTAGTCTCTCTTTCATTGATTTCTGTCCTGATCTTTGTAATTTCTTTCATTATACTAACTTGGGGTTTTTGTTTTTCTTTCTCTAGTTGTTTTAGGCGTAGGGTTAGGTCATTTACTTTAGATCTTTCTGGTTTCCTGAGGTAAGCTTGTGATCCCTTTAAACTTCCCTCTAAGAACTGCTTTTGGTGCATCCCATACCTTTTGGACGGAGAAGGCAATGGCACCCCACTCCAGTACTCTTGCCTGGCAAATCCCATGGACGGAGGAGCCTGGTAGGCTGCAGTCCATGGGGTCACTGAGGGTCAGACATGACTGAGCGACTTCACTTTCACTTTTCACTTTCATGCATTGGAGAAGGAAATGGAAACCCACTCCAGTGTTCTTGCCTGGAGAATCCCAGGGACAGGGGAGTCTGGTGGGCTGCCGTCTATGGGGTTGCACAGAGACAGACACAACTGAAGCAACTTAGCAGCAGCAGCAGCAGCATACATTTTGGATAATCTTGCTTTCTTTTTCATTTGTCTCTCAAAAAATATTTAATTTTTTAATTTCCTCTTTCATTTCTTCAGTGATTCAGAAACCAGACCTTATTGAATAAATCAAAAATTCCATGTTTGCACCAGGAAATGCACAAGATAACCATGGACTATATTTTTATACCAGAGGGAAGCTACCCTCTGGTATAGGGTAGCTACCAGTAAAGGGAAGCTACCCATTACGAAGGTATGACAAGAAGAGAAGCCAACTTGAAGAGAATACCATTGCTCTAGTTAAAGAATCTGTACTCCCAAAAATATAACAATTACAAGTTATGAAACCCATTAAGTCAAATATGTCTAAATCCATGAGTTAATAATGTTATTTAATAACAAAAACTAATTGATTACCTTCAGGGAGTGACAGAGAACCAATCCAATCTTGAAAACTAGTAAATAAAAGAAACAGACATTTATCCTGATTACACTATATGAATCCAGCTACTGGGAAAACACATAGGAGATGAGTAGAAGTGTCTCATTATAAAAGTATCCCAACTAATTAAAAAATAATGTCATTAGATATCACCATTTTGCAACCTCCATGAATTAATGGGCCTAAGCACTGAGCATCAGTAGTTACTAAAAATAAAAAAAAAAGAGTCAACCACAAGAGAGAAACACAACCTAGCATCATATGCCTTCCAATTAAAAAGCACTCCTGCACATACATTCTTGTCATAACTGACCACTAGCTTGAAGAATTTTCAAAAGACAGAGAAGCATGCTGAACCACATCATGATGATGGGAACAAAATCCAGACTGTGGGACACTACAGTTTCAACAGATAACTTGCAATGAAAAACATAAAAAAAAGAGAGTGGAGAGGGAACCTGTAGACTAAAAGAGATTTCAAAGACACATTAACACATTTTAGGACTCCCCTGGTGGTCCGGTGGTTAAGAATTCACCTGTCAATGCAGAGGACATGGGACCGGTAAGATTCCACATGCTGCAAGGCAAGTAAGCTTGTGCACCACAACTACTGAGCCAGTTGGTGCTCTAGAGCCTGCATGCAACAACTAACTGAAGCCCACAGTCTCTAGAGCCTACGCTCTGCAACAAGAGAAGACATCTCAATGAGAAGTCTGCCTCACTGCAATTAGCGAGTAGTCCCTGCTCCCCGCAACTAGAGGAAGTCCCACATAGCAACAAAGACCCAGTGTAGCCAAAAATAAATAAATAAAAGACATATTAGCATGTTTTAAATAGATAATATTAAACTGCAGTTTTGTGAGATACACACTTAGGTGATATATGAGAAAAAGTGTAAAAGTCACAACAGAGGATACTCTGGGGGACTAGGAAAGGGTTGAGATTAAAACAGAGTAAGTACATAGCACTATTTCTGGTGCCTGGGGAAGTCTATTTCTTGACCTGAGTGTGGTTACAGGGCTGTTTCTTTAGTAAAAGCTCATTAAATTATATATCTTGTCTCTATGGTTTTACTTACTGTACTTTATAATAAAGAGATTAAAACAACCCCATCATCCCTAAGATAGAAAATCTTGGTTATTTAGTTGAAAAATAACACAATATATACATCTCTTTGGAACAGATGTCTCTGAAATATTTTGGCTTTTCAGGTGAATGCATATGTAATGCTTTCTGAATGCTTCTTTTATCAAATTACACTGTATTAAAAGTAAGTCACGTTTTTACTTTCTCATCAATTGACTGCTCCTCTAAATCATTCCTTGACAACATGTTTTAAGGTTTAATAGCTCTGCTAATATGTTTTTTTATTAATTTGGTTAAACATATTCAAGTGGCCTTTTCTAAATAAGATATCTTGAAATTATTGCCATACTCAGAAAGATTTATCAAATGCTTATAGCTGAAAAGTTAAAATATCTACTCAAATAAGGTAAGAGAAAAGTAAGTTGGGTTGTCATCACATTTTTGACAAAGCTAATTAATTAAATATTTCTAGGATGATAGTACGGAGAAGGCAATGGCACCCCACTCCAGTACTCCTGCCTGGAAAATCCCATGGATGAAGGAGCCTGGTAGGCTACAGTCCATGGGGTCGCTGAGGGTCGGACACGACTGAGCGACTTCACTTTTCACTTTCATGCATTGGAGAAGGAAATGGCAACCCACTCCAGTGTTCTTGCCTGGAGAATCCCAGAGACGGGGGAGCCTGGTGGGCTGCTGTCTATGGGGTCGCAGAGTCGGACATGACTGAAGTGACTTAGCAGCAGCAACAGCAGGATGATAGTAATTACTTTTTCCAAAAGAAAATATAAAGAGTGTGCTCAGCCACTCAGTCATGTCCAACTCTTTGTGACCCCATGGACTGCAGCCTGTTGGGCTCCTCTGTCCATAGAACTTTCCAGGCAACAATACTAGAATGGGTTGCCATTTCCTACTTCAGGTGATTTTAAGCATATATGTTTTAGTCACTCAGTCGTGTCTGACTCTTTGTGTAGCCTGCCAGGCTTCTCTGTCCATGGAATTCTCCAAGCAAGAATACTGGAGTGGATTGCCATTCCCTTCTCCAGGGGATCTTCCCAATCCAGGGATCGAACCCTGGTCTCCTGCATTGCAGGCAGATTGTTTATATTTGAGCTACAGGGAAGTCCTATATTAAATAAAAAGGACTACCATGTTATGTATGAGAATAAACACAAAGCAGTGGTTCTCTACTTGGATGCACATGAGAATCACCTAGGGAAGCTGTAAAAGAATACTGATGCTGCCTCCCCCTCTGGAGATTCTGATATAACTGGTCTGGGTGCATCCCTCAGTAAAAGCTCTGTAGGTGACTGTAATGTGTTGCCAAGGCTAGGAACCACTACTCTAGGATCTTGCCACAGTCCAAATAAAAGCTTATTATCTTTTCTGATTGAACTTGGATAGGAAATGATTTTTTTAAATTCTGTCATTTAATAGATACAAAGATTAAATTTCTTCTTTATAAAGTTGCTACTTTTGTAGTCTGACTTTCAGGGTTTAAGAGTATATTGTATCTCTTATTCTGAAGATTAGTGTAAGAAGTTTATTGGTTGCTAGTGAAAAATATTTAAAGATATATGCCTGAATATTACCTTTATAGACTAGTAGTTTTAGTTCACGTTTTCCTAAAAAATACGCTACAATTCATGGTTAAAGACTGTCTTTATACACACAGAAAGAAACAATTATTTCCCCAGACAATTATTCCAAAAGACATTCACTTTTTTGAATTTAGAAGTTCACATGAGGTTCTGAAAAAAAAAATCTTTATTAATTTTTCCAACAATTTAATTTTGATAGATTGAAAGGATCAAATCTAAGACAGAAGCTACTTGACAAAAAAATTATTCTATATATTAATATATTAAGATAAATATATGCAGTCAGTGGTGACAAGTAAAAACAGGTACAAATATCATATAAAACTTAATGAAAATCTATTCAAATACTTAAAACAAGATGGATAATTTTCCAAAAGCACAAAGTAAGGAAAATGACTCAAGGAAACAACAGAATTCCTGAAAACCAACTGTTGAAAAACAGAGTCAGTGATAAAAAATAAATCTATCTTCCTTAAAAGACAGCACACCCAGATGATTTTATGTGTTTTACCAAACATTCAAGTATCATATATTTCTTTTGGTACTGTTTCACAGAGGAGAAAAGAGAAAAGCTAGTCAAATCACTCCACAAGGCTAGTACAATTTTGATATGAAACTTATGACAGTAACAACAAAAAAAGTAAAATTGTGTACCAACCTTGCTGCTGCTGCTGCTGCTGCCGCTAAGTCGCTTCGGTTGTGTCCACCTCTGTGCGACCCCATAGACGGTAGCCCACTAGGCTCCCCCGTCTCTGGAATTCTCCAGGCAAGAACACTGGAGTGGGCTGCCATTTCCTTCTCCAATGCATGAAAGTGAAAAGTGAAAGTGAAGTCACTCAGTCGTGTCCGACTCCTAGCGACCCCATGGACTGCAGCCTACCAGGCTCCTCTGTCCATGGAATTTGCCAGGCAAGAGTACTGGAGTGGGGTGCCATTGCCTTCTCCGTACCAACCTTGAGCAAGTTGTAAATCCTCTTTGAAAGTTCCCCCTTATTATCTCTCTAGGTAAAAACAATCATTTCCCACTGGTTCCTGTACTGCTAACATATATCCACAGCACTTTAACACTTTAGTGTACGCACGTGTTTTCATATTTGTCTCTCACTGGTAGACCCTAAGATCCTTGCAGGCAGGGAAAGCTTTGTATTCATATCCTCTGGCATGAAATATAGTGCTTACTCCATGGTCAGGGCTTCCCAGGTCACTCAATGGTAAAAAATTCACCTCACATGCAGGAGACATGGGTTTGATCCCTGCAATGGGAAGATCCCTTGGAGGAAGAAATGGCAACCCATTCCAGTATTCCTGCCTGGGAGATCCCAGGGACAGAGAAGCCTGCTGAGCTATAGTCCATGGGGCTGCAAAAGAGTAGTACAGGACTTAAGGACTAAACAACAACAGCTACTCCATGGTCATGCTCAACAGCTGATGAATGATGTGGAGAGAGAGAAAGTGAAAGTGTTACTTGTTCCATCGTGTCTGTTTCTTTGTGACTCCATGGACTGAAGCCCACCATGGAGTTCTCTATCCATGGAATTCTCCAGGCAAGAATTCAAAAGTGGGTTGCCATTCCCTTCTCCAGGGGATCTTCCTGACTTAATGATTGAACCCAGGTCTCCCGCATGGCAGGCCGGTTCTTTACTGTCTGAGCCACTAGGGAAGCCCCAATATTGGAGTGGGTTGCCATGTCCTCCCTCCAGGGGATCTTCCCAACCCAAGGATCAAACCCAGGTCTCTTGCATTGCAGGAGGATTCTTTACTTTCTGAGCCATCAAGGAAGCCCAAGAATACTGGAGTGAGTAGCCTATCCCTTCTCCAGGGGAACTGTATGACCCAGGGATTGAACCAGGGTCTCCTGTATTGCAGGGGGATACTCCACCAGCTGAGCTACCCGGGAAGCCCAGGGAAGGGCATTTCAGGTAGAAATACCTGTAATCTGTACAGGTGTGCACTGCTTGCATGCTCAGTTGTGTCTGACTCTTTGCAACCCCATGGACTATAGCCTGCCAGACTCTTTTGTCCATGGAATTTTCCAGGCAAGAATACTGGAGTGGGTTGCCATTTCCTACTTCAAATTTGTACAGGCAGAAGGTGAGAAATAAAGAAGCAGTGAGTACATCATTTGGCTGGAACATAGATTTATATAAAGAAATAACATTGGCACAGTAGGTCACGACCACTCAGGGCAGGGGGGTGCTTTTCAGTGAAGAAGCTAAGTTTAGCTGAAAATCTAATGAATGTATTTGAATAAGCAATGGCAAAATCATACCTGTGCTTCAGAATTCAGATGAGTACTTTTTTTTTTTGAGCTGCCTGGGACCCATATAGTTTAAATCCATCGTTTTAAAAATTAGAAAACTACAGTCAGGGTAGGTGATCTACCCAAGACCAAAGAATGTATCATTAGTTAAAAGCAGGCTGAACCTTACAGAAGTAAACTGATTCAAGTCACACAGTATATGGTCCAACCAATAGGCAAACTGAAGTTTACTGAACCACAAAGTCCATAAACTAGACATAGGAAATGAAGTATGTGGACCATATGTATATACTCTTTTCAAACAGTCCTAATTTCAGGTAATAAGTTCATTTCAATAAAGGTAATTTGTGTACTGTAAAACTAAAGGTTGATTTACGCTATTTTTTTTTTTTTTTACTTTTATTGTAAGACAGAACATTTAAAAGAATTCTACTTGGCTTTATTACATGAAGTCATTTTGATTAGGTCTTTTATTCAGTTAGCTTCTAGATCCAAGATCAATATGATGGTAGGCATGAACTGGAAGTGAATAGGAATAAAGCACTTCTTTATCCTTATAAAATCCATACCTGGAGCATTAAAAGTGGTCTTAGTTACTACAACAAAATTGGAAAAGTTCCAGAAAAAAGGTAAATTAATTAAAAAGGGCTCTTCAGTCTTAAAAGATAGCCTGTAAGTTTATAAAATCAGAAGAGGTAAGTGGGGGAACAGAGAAAACTTGTACTTGTTCATTATCTCAGAATACTAACTCTGAAAAATACTTCTTAAAGTCTAAAAGATAATGGATTTAGAGAAAATACAGGAACATACAATTTTACCTAGACAAAACATACCATTTTACCCATTGAAAAACCATGTTGAGGAGGTTGTTTTTTCAATTTAAAATTACATTAAGAAAACAGAATTTCAGACTCAAAAGTACTGATACAAGATGAAAGTATCCACAGGTTCATGATAATGAATGCTGACGGAACATTTTCAGAAATAGATAGGGTGAGATCTCATATACACTTCCTAGATTAACCCTTTTGGTGTTTGTGTCCCAGGCAGGACACTAGATCGAGAAGGCTGCTCCTCTAAGGCCCTCCTTACAAATCCTTGCCCCAAGCCATGGTTTGGCACCACAGAGTCTTATAGAAAACAGGCATTTGACTACTGTTTGCTAACTGACTAACTGATGTTTAAAGAAGGTGGTTAATAACACAGCTATGAAAGGCATGAAATCATGAGCAAACAGTAATGACAGCACTAATAATGATGACAAGAATCACAACAGTAACTGAAATTATTAATTAATACATGTAATAATAGCATTACATCATTATTGCTCTAAATGCATCTATTAACTTGGATATCTTCATTCACTCTGTTTTTCAAATAATGAAACCACAGCACATAGAGGTTAGTAATCTGCTCAAGGACAGAGAGGTAGGTAGTGGCAGAGCTAGGATTTGAACCCAGAAGCTTGTGCTAATAATCACTATGGTATTCGGGCGAGTCCTGAAACTGTCTGTGGATCCTCCAGATGTGATACTTTAAAGGATCCCATTTCATATGTAATTACTTTTGTTGAATATTTGGAAAACAAATTATAGACTTTTAAAAGTATTTACACTTACTTCAGAATAGAAAACCAATAACCCTACTTTAGTTTCTCTTCAACAAAATATTTTTATATATATATTTGCTTTAGATTTACCTCCAGCTTTCCTTGAGCATAACTCAGGAACAGCAGATTGGCTCTATCCTTCTCAGAAGAAATGGGGGTCCAAGGCCAAGCATCATCACTGACCAGTGGCCACCAGCAAACAACTCTATCTTGAACACAATTGATAGCTAGACGACGCTGTGTTGTCCTATTTACTGGGCCAGGGATTTCATAATAGGAAATCTAATGGTTAAAAAAAAAAAAGACAAGGATCATTTTTAAAAGGTAAAATCCTCAAAGTATTACAAAAATTAAAGCATCTGTAAATGTAGATAAATGCAAGTAAATATGCATGTTAAACATGTGCTTAAGGAGGTGTCAGAATTTACCAAATTCTTTTGACACATACATAAAAAAGACATATGTTCAAAATTCTCCCCATTTTTAGCAGAGGAAAGGAAAAGGAAAAATGTGAGTTGGGGAGGAATTGGCCATAGCAATCCCCATCAATACCAAAATGTACAGTCATGGTTGCTTGACAGCATCGACCTACACATAGGATCTAAGACCAGCTATATTAAATGACAGGTTCAGTATTGCTGACCAAGAGTGTCGGACTACTGTTTAAGACATAACATGTTAACAGTGACTGACAACAACAAAAGGAAAAACAACTTAAGGCAAATATCGCTTTAAAGACATATATACAAAAATTCTGCATAAAGGGATAAGCCACAGCATCATGCGTAAAAGTTTATGCAGCTTCTGAGAATTATGCTTTTCTTTCTTAGGACGGATTTGTAGAATTTATTATTCAAACTATGTTATTTTGGAACATGGTTATTTGAAAACATAAGCACGGCACCATCTGGGTGACACATGCCAAGGAAATATAGATTGCACCGTATTTCTGCTTAAGGAATTAATGGAAGGTTGATAGCTTGGAAGCGAAAAATAAAAAAATAAAAAAACTATCTTGCCATTGCTGGTCAGCAATAATCGAACCACTTTCTGGGGATTAAGCGCATGGCTAAGCCTACTGGACCAGACACTAGCAAAGGGCAGGGGGTCTTCTTATCAGAGAAATGCTTCTGGAGCCAGTCTCACTACATGACAGATTGCTTTCATATTCCTGTCTGCAAGGCAACAAAGGATGGCAGTAATGCGATAATGCCAGAGTGCAATGGGTGTTAAGAACCCGTTGCATTTATGTATTGTATTTAGTAAATAATCAGGCTCATCCAAATTGTGATCTCACCACTCAACCAAGGCCATTAAAATCAAGGTTAATGCTTTAATAATCCTCTGCTATTTTTTTTTAATATGGTCAAAAGGAACCCTTTTCTATTTGCATGGCCGTAATATTATTGACCTCTTCATCCTCTGAATGCACATCAAAAGGAACTGAAATCAAAGTAATTACCAGTGTTGTTCTCTCATGGTAAACATTTAACTCCTTGCACTGTCCCTTCACTGTTAAATAAACTGAACTGGATTTTTTAAATGTAGACAGGAAAACTTGCTAAAGGTCAATAATTTCATGATATTTCCCCTACATTTTTCTCTGTGAAAACTGTTTCAGTCTAAAAGAACTAAATTATGATATAGCTGTAAAGAAGAGCAGGATTGTAATACCCTACACTATTTCCTTGTTTTAAAATCCAAATGGGCAATGACAGCAACACAAATTACGCTCTAAAGTGCAAATTCTTATATTTAAGTTCTCAATATCACTATTTTAACTAGCTATCTTCTTATTTGAGGGAAATATCACAATGAAATTGCTAAGTCCTTAAAAATACACAAACATTATTTTGATATCCTACCTGGCATTTACACATGTTATTTAAGAACTTCTATATGAGAAAACAGAGTTAAAACAAGAGGCTGCCACTTTCAGTCCTCACATAATGTAAATCATGTATGTTATCTGAAATTTAATGTTTGTTTTGAGTATTAATGGTTTACTATTCTATCACAGTTGTCAAGAGGGCAAGTGAAATGAACAAGTTTCTTAAAATGTCCTTCCCATAGATAAATGGCAGTTTTTATCAAATATTAAATCAAATATTAAATACCTATATTTAAAATATTGAACCAGAAAATAAAATCCATGGGTTTTCCAGAGGGAAGCAGGCTACTTCTTTTCTAATGTAAAGAAATGACATGGAGTGCTCATGTTTTTAATTCTCATATCTAATGACAGAATGAACAAATACGTAACTCCCTTATTCAAGGTGCAGGGCCCATATACTCAGTCTATTTTTCACATCTTTTCATCAGAAAAGATGACATCCTAACAGTTTCTCTCTGCTCTCATTAATGGGGAGCTACTATTCTTAAGCTGAGAAGACTTTGCCAAACTACCCAACCACACTTAAGATGAAGAAAGTAGACATACAAAATTTTATATAAATGCATTTAAAAGTCACTTTAATAGTTAATGCATTAAAATGAATGCATACTGGTGCATTTTAAAGACCAGTATTAGTAAATTAACAACATTTCAAGGAAAGCTAGCCATTTTGGAAAATAGAATTCCATTAGGAATGTTAAACCATTTTTTACTAGACAAAATATATGAGTACTACAGATTTTCAGTTTAAAAGGATCAATATTATACAAAGTGTTATAGAAGCTACACAAGGCTTGCAAACAAAACCAAATTATAGTTTATTACCATGATGAAAAAGTTAATGTATTTTATCCCATGTTAAAAATCTTTTTTATAAGAGTAGATTTTTCCGCTAAATAAAATTAAATCCTCCCACACCACTAACTCAGTCACAAATAAGAAATAACCCAAAATAACCCAAAAGGGCAAAAGGTTAGGTCAAACACTATTAGACTTTTCAAACACACACACACAGTTTCAAGCCACAAAGCTGGCTTTTAAGAATCTTTGCCCTTGTTATAGATACTCCTGGTACAGTGTAAGTGTGCATCTTTTTTAAGGAAGCTGTATATCAGTCTCGTTCCCAGTGAACAGTGAACTGTCTCAAATCCACGTCACAGAGGCTGGATCAATCTTGCAAACACAAGTCACTGCTGAAAAGAGGCCTTGAACTGAAACAGCCTGGAAAATGTATGAGATACTCATTCTAGCAGAGAGTATGCCTTCCAAGCAGTTAAAATGTAATGTGGCAAAACTTAAATTAAACACATCATTTAAAATAAAAATCCTGCCTTAACAGATGTAAAGTCCCTGATACAAGGAAACAAATTACCTGGAGTTACTGAAGGGAAAGAGACCAACACATAAAGGAGATTTCTTTTTGCATTTTTCTCCACAGTTATAGCTGGATGTTGGGAGGAGGGGGATCTTCCCGCTCCTTGTTTATTACACTTTTCTATTAACCTTTGAAAGTGTTGTCTTCTTTCTTGTGAAATGGAAGTGAGAGCAGCTATCCTTGTCTAGAATAGTGATACAGGGTCTTAGGGAAAAATGAGAATGGTATATATACTACTACCAGCAAGAAAACCATTTTCAAATGTGTAACTTGACTCTATTATCTTTCTGATTTCCATAAGTACGATGTAAACTGCTCCAAGCATGCCACTGTTAGACCCCTATAATGAGAGTAAAAAAAGAAAACTTTGCATGGCCACTGTTTCTAGTTGATCAAGCTTAAACCTATACTATGAATAACTCTGATTTTTCTGAAATCCATAATAATTTAAGAAAAATGAGCATAACATCAACTCAAGCAATACTCTAGCATACCTTAATAATTAACAACATGACCATATACATTCAAATCTCTACCTTATAATCCAAGGCTGAGAGCTTTTCCAGTCTTTTGTTTATATCAGGAGAGCTCATCTTCTTGGCAAACTGAATAAAACATAGTTTGTTTTGTGCCAAAAATGATAAGATGAGGAAGCCGTCTGTGAGAAGAGCTTAAAAAAAAAAGATTTGATAATACTATCAAGTACTAAGTTAGAATAAAATAATAACAAATTAATAGTTTCTTCTACTGAAATGTTACAAAAAGCTATTTTCAGAAGATAAATGAATATTAATTGAAATAACTGAAGTCTCCTAAATATCATTGTGGACATTTACCAATGATAATAAAGATATTAGAAAGAAACAACAATAATCTATCTAATCATGCATGGATTTGATATTTTTCCTTTCCATGAGACCATTTCAATATACACTGATATTTGGGGACAACCTACAAATGAGATGTATTTGGAATAAAAGTAGGAAAAGCATAAAACACTGTTTCATATCTGAACGTAAAGATAAAAACACTTATTTGTACTTAGCCTTTAATCCTGTATTTATACGATACAAACCATCTGAGAATAAATTGGATTTATTAGAGGATACAGATCAGTGTTCTCCACCAATTTTTTAAAAAAATTTTCACCAATGAACTTTCTTTATGAAAGTACACTAGCTGAATGAATTAAAACATATTATACCCAATATGCATATTATATAAAGTAATACTTGATAATGAAGATTAGCAAAAACATTTCTACAGCTATATTTCCAAAGCACACAGTTAATTAATTTGCATTAATTTGGGTTACATAAAGAGCTATTAATATTATAAAAAATACTGATAAAAACATGTAGTGGGAATTTGAGAAATGTCTTACATTGTTCCCAGCAAAAAGAAGTTATTGAATGTTTTATATATATTTCTTTACTTCCATATCCCTGGCTGTGCAAGCAGTAACCACAGTAGAGCTACACAATTACAGGAGAATCTGGAGAACTGCCAAGAAATCACATTGCTATCATTGCTACACTCATAAGAATGTATGTATTATTTGTGGTTTAAAGGAACAAGTGAAAAAAGATATCTTAGCAACTAGCAACATGAACAGTTTTGGAGGTCTCCTTTTAATTCTAATGGAGGACCACCAAAATGACAAAATCATCACAGTCACTATTTTATTTGCAGAGTCAATGAAGGGGTCAATTATTAGACATATGAAAATGGAACCTCTTCCACAGGGAAGCTTCCTTAGCACCATGATCCTACAAGGAAGAGGAAGTGGCATACTCATAACCCTACCCCCAGCTTATCATTATCAGGAATACTACTAATGATAGCCACACTGCAGAGTGCTTTTCTCTAAGAAATTGTGTCTGCATTATTCAGAGATACTAGTGAGCACACACAGCAGAAGGGTTTCTATAATCTTACCTCTGTCCTTTCCACTTGACCACACTTTCCTTTGATTATTCAATTTAAGATATGGGTAATTTTCAATCGCTAATGATAATGCAATCTGTTTCTCTCTCTTTGTTAATTTATTTAATTGGAGGCTAGTTACTTTACAATATTGAATTGGTTTTGCAATGTGTTTCTTATGCAATCTGTTTCTTGGGCCTTTTTATTTCACCTTGAATTAAAGTGCAATCTTAAAACTTTAGGAGTCAGCACACTATAGTGCAAAGGAAATGGGTTCAAATTTCAGCTCAGTCATTTTGGGGCTATTCCTTAGTATCTCATTGGTGGGCATGTTCATCAGTATCTCAGCTTCAATTTATCTACAAAACAGAAATAACTATATCTTACAAAGAATAGTTGTTTTAATTAAATTATATAGGTAGGCTGGCACAGCGAAGAGCCTTCTAAGGATTAATAAATGTCAGTATGTTACCTTTTCAATAATTGGCTTAAAGTCTTTATGTGCTTTGTAGCAATTATATACTAACTGTGATATCACTTTACAGGATTCAGATTTATCTGGTAATTTTGCCATTGATTTTTTATTTTTAGAAATACTGCTCAAACTCTCTCAGAAGTTAGTATTCATAGACTTTGGTAACAAAGAATGTCCTAAGAGCCAAAAAACATATTTTGTTTTTGTTTTTCTACTAAGTAGCTGTGCTGACAAATTGGGGTTATTTATTCAAAATTCATGTGAAAGTGAAAAATATTTGAAATGTCAACACACCAAACAAAAAACCCACCTCTTTTGAAAACAGGTTCACTTTTTTAAGGAAACAGTAAAAAATACTCAAGAATACTAACAACTGACAAAAACTTTCACATTAAATATTAGTTAAAACTCATATTGGTCCCAGGGGTTGTAACTATGCCATTACAAGCAATTACTTATGTTTTCAAGTCCCTAGTGGTAATAATTAGTCTACCTGTTGACACACTATTTCTCCTGCCCCACTGTTAATGTAGGCAATTGATTTGCACGTGGGGGTAATTACCATCACTGATGGTGTCTGAGATGAGCTTCCCCACCAGGCTTCTGTCAATCACCACTTTCTCCAGCTGCGGCCCGGAAAGGCTTAGGGACACCAGCACACCTGAACCAAAGAGGAGCTAAAAACAGGTAAAGGGAGAGAGGAGGAGGGAGATATACCAAGAATTAGAATCTTTTAAAAAGTTCTCCCCAAATGTACAACTTACAGATATGTACATGTGTATCTATACCGTGGAATTATAAAGAGTTCTTTGAAAAACAATCACTGACATTCTGAGTAAAAAAATACAGGTGGTTAAATGGTGGAACACAATAAGTGCACTGATCAGTGTTATATGAAGAAACTGAATTTAGTCCATGTTTATTAGAAGTGTAATCGTTTAAATATTTGGAAAATAATCATGTTTATGAAAAAACTTCCTTTCACTGCATTCAGAGATGTGATGTGTCTTACTGAAATGTTTTCAAAGATTACTATTTATATTAGTAATTAAAAGAAGATTTCTTAACATTTGAGTAGGCATTGCTACATACTAAACCGCAATCATCATTGCAATGTTAACACCAAGTATTATGATTTATCCGGAATTTAAACTCCTTGAAATAAAGATCATGTCTAAAATATTAAAATACATGTAAATCCAAGGCAATTAAAGCACAATGTTAAATGTTAAAATTCATAAATAAGTACCACATACCAGAAATAACTTCTTAAGGAGAGATAAACACAGTAAAGTATGCAGGCTTTATTAATATTAGTGTTCACCCAACCAACCAACAAAAGATGTCTGGATATCACCATTATGGTTTTATACTGCTCCTTTTCATTTGTGGCAGTATAATTCATTCATCTCCAAATGTTTAAAACTTCTGAAAGGACTATGCATATGTGTATGCTTGTTATCTATGAGATTATGAAATATCAACATTGGAAGAAACTGTTTCACCTGCAAGGCAACAGACTCAAAGCAGATGAATCATGTAATAGCATATGGTATAAGAAGTAAAAAACCAATTGTCAGTAAACTAATCAGGAACATGCTAGCCAAATCTAAAGACAACTATGATTTTAAACAAAACAGGGGAATTCCCCACCTACCTAGGCATCATGTCCCAGCTAGAGAGGATGATTCTGTGACAAGACATCCTGGGACATGTGTGAACAATGAGCAGCAATGAGGGACCAGGTGATTATTATATTTAAAAAAGACAATTATTCCCCTACCGTCTAACAGATTCCAGGCATATGAACCAGAAAAGAAACTGAAGGGCCCCATGTGATTAAGTTCAGTTCAGTTCAGTCACTCAGTCGTGTCTGACTCTTTGCGACCCAATGAATCACAGAACGCCAGGCCTCCCTGTCCATCACCAACTCCTGGAGTTTACTCACACTCATCATGTGATTAAAGGAACTGTCAATTTCATGTTAATTTACCCCATAGGGGCCAGAAGGCAGGGGAAAGGAGAACTTAACTTTATTCGTGTGGGAGACTAATAAGAGAAAGTGAAGATACGTTTGTTCCAAGAATTTCAAACTACTTCATAAATTAATTAATCTCTACTGAATTATGAATTACATCCAGCCACGCCATAAACCTTGATGACTAACACTGATATTTTCCTTTTAGGGAATACCCCCATAACAATATAACATGTGGTCTTTACCCTACATTCTCCCTTCTCAAGCAGGCAATTTTAAGGTCATCTTTCATATCTAGTTCTCCCGCTTAGGACTTCCCTGGTGGCTCAGACGGTCAAGCGTCTGTCTACGATGCGAGAGACCTGGGTTCGATCCCTGGGTTGGGAAGATCCCTTGAAGAAGGAAATGGCAATCTACTCCAGTACTATTGCCTGGAAAATCCCATGGACAGAGGAGCCTGGTAGGCTACAGTCCATGGGGTCACAAAGAGTCGGACACGACTGAGCAACTTCACGTTCACGTTCTCCCCCTTATAATAGTTTTTTCTCCCCTCATTTATTCAATCTCTCCCTCATTTATTCAGAAAAGTGAAGTCACTCAGTCGTATCTGACTCTTTGTGACCCCACGGACTATAGCCTACCAGGCTCCTCCATCCATGGGATGTTCCAGGCAAGAATACTGGAGTGGGTTGCCATTTATTCAGAGCACCTCTAAAATTTGTCCTTTTCTATTTATTTTTATCTACGAGAATTTTACACCCATATTCTTAAGCACCTCTTTTCTTCATTATCTACTGACTATTAGTTCCTAATGGATACTAGCTAGGGCACTTTTATCTTTATATCTTAAAGATATATATCTTTATATCTTATCTAGTGCCTAGAACAATGTCAGACACATAGGAGATGCTAACTAAATGCTTAGAGAACGAATCATAATTAATTCACGACAGGATTAAATAATTTCCAGTTAGAAGGAAATCTGGTCTAATTTTCCACTCCCACATGACATGGAAGTTCCTTTTTTGGCATCTCTGCAAGCATCCTTCAAGGATCCAGCCATGCTTGAATACTGCCAGTAACTAGAAGCTGCTTTAAACAGACAACTAATAAAGAAGTAAAAAGGCCTCTTTGAGGAGACAAACATTTGAGTACAGATCCAAGTGAAGTGAAAGAACAAGCCATATGATTACTTGAAGAAAGGGAATTTGAGGCTTAGAATAGTAAATGCAAAAACTCTTGAGGTCAGAATGTCCCTGGGAAAACTGACAAAAGGTAGGCCAGTGTGCCTTGAAGGGTGAGGAGTGAGTGAGAGGGATATTCAGAGGATGGAATCATCAAGGTAGTCAGGGGATCTTGTTGAGGAGAAGTCATAGGGTTTTAAGCAGCAGTGAATTATAATTTATATTTTAAAGAAGGATCAGGGCAAAAGTAGAAGCAGGGAGACCATTAGAAGGCTACTACAGTGGCCTGGGTGAGAGATGATGATGGCTTGAACTCGATGGCAATGCTAGAGGAAATAGTATGTGGATATATTTGAGACATATTTTATTTTTTATTTTTTTTTATTTTTTTTTTGAGACATATTTTAAAGGGGAGCAACTGGGGCTTGCTGAAGAATTGGATGTAGCAGACAAGAGAAAAACTCAAAGGTTTTTGGGCTGAGCAACTTGGTTTACTGAGATGGGGAACACTTGAGGAGAGGTAAATTTAGATTGGGAGAATCAAAAGTTTGGTGTGGACATGTTACGTTTAAGGTGTCTATGGACATATAAGTAGAGATATCAAATAGTCTGAAGTCTAGGGTGAAGTGGGGGCTGGAGATTATATTTGGGAGTCATCGACAATGTATGGTAGTGTTTAAAGTCTTGGAAAAGAATAGTGAAAGTCGCTCAGTCGTGTCTGACTCTTTGCAACCCCATGGACTATAGAGTCCATAGAATTATCCAGGCCAGAATACTGGAGTGGGTAGCCTTTCCCTTCTCCAGGGGATCTTCCCAACCCAGGGATCGAACCCAGGTATCCCACATTGCAGGTGGATTCTTTACCAGCTGAGCCTCAAGAGAAGCCCAAGAATACTGGACCAGGTAGCCTACCCCTTCTCCAGTGTATCTTCCCAACCCAGGAATCGAACCGGGGTCTCCTGCATTGCAGACGGATTCTTTACCAAATGAGCTAAAAAGAATGAAGAGGTCTTAAGGGTGGAGCTCTAATCTAATTAACCTGGTGTCCTAACAAAGGAGAAGATACACCAGCAGGCTCTCTTTCCATGTGCACACATAAGGAAAAGGCCAAACAGCAACAAAGAAGACAGTTGTTTACCAATCAGGAAGAGAGGTCTCACTAGAGACCAGCCCTCACAGCAACCTGGTCTTGGACTTCTAGCTTCTAGAACTCTGAGAAAATCAATTTGTTATTTAACAAAAAAAAATAAAAAAGGAGAGAAAGAGGCCTAACAACTGAGCTCTGGGACATCTCAATCTTTAGCTGTGTTAAAAGATCAGGTTAGCCCTCTTATTGACACCTAGTTGGGGTACTTATTAGGATTAAGGCATGTCTATCATTTCTGATTTCCAAATGTCATGCCCTAACACCAGATTTTGGAATAAGAGGGTATAAGCAAATTAATAAGTTAATTAATATATTTTTATAAAAACAATCTATGGGGAAGCATAAGTTTCCAAGTACTGGTGCCAAAGATATTTCTGGATATGGTAATGGCGATAACCAGAATTAGGGGGAAAAATAGTATGAGTCTCAGGAAAAGAATATGCTAGCCCAGACAGGAAAGTATCTCTCCCTGTTTCCCCCAAAAAGTTAGTTCTTAAGCCCTCCAAAATGGAAAAAGCCTATTTTAAGATTTGGCAGGACAAGAAGGAAAAAGGGCACCAAGATATAAAATTTCAAGGAATCAGAGAATCCAACAGTTGAAAAAATTAAAAAAGAGCAGACAAAGAAGCAAAGGGAGATACCTCCAGAACAGATCTGAGCTTGAGAAGAGATCCACAGGATGAATAAATAAGAGGGCCTATGGGACCCTGAGGACTGTAGCCCACCAGGCTCCTCCGTCCATGGGATTCTCCAAGCAAGAATACTGGAGTGGGTTGCCATTTCCTTCTCCAGGGGATCTTCCCGACCCAGGGATCAAACCCAGGTCTCCCACATTGCAGGCAGACGCTTTAACCTCTGAGCCACCAGGGAAGCCCCATGGGATTTCCCAACACTCTGCCAATTTTAATGTAGTTCCCTGTGCATGAAACAAATCACCAGTCCAGGTTCGATGCATGATACTGGATGCTTGGGGCTGGTTCTCTGAGACAACCCAGAGGGAAGGTGCAGGGAGGGAGGGGGGTGGTTCAGGATGGGGAACACGTGTATGCCTGTGGCGGATTCATGTTGATGTATGGCAAAACCAATACAATGTTGTAAAGTAATTAGCCTCCAATTAAAATAAATAAATTTATACTTTAAAAGGTGGGGGGGAAGATGACGAAGGCAAAATAGGAACTGAAACTTTCCCTTTCCCCTGATACCCTTCCAGACAGGAAGTATCAAGGAAGATACTTCCTTGATAGTTGGAAGTATCTTCCTAGCAAGTTGATACTTGCTAGTTATGCTCTGACCATTATTTCTTTCTATTGTTTACATAACTTTTTCCTTCTCATGTTCTTAAAATAAGCTCATACCAGAGAGGTCTTTTTTTTAAGAAACTAGGAAATGATCCCCATGATCTTCAGATGATTCCTCAGATTGGTTTCTCTTAACCTTATTTTGAATACTTAATTAGAAGTGAAATGGCACTGGGAGAAGAAATAAATTTTTACCAGCTGACATCATTAAGCAAAACAAAAACATAAGCAGAAACAAGAATCCAAGTTTCATTCACTCAGTAGATCAAAAATATGTGAGTGCCTCCTATATATGCCAAGTATATAGATGGAGATATGATGATGAATGATCCAGGCAAGTATTGGTAAAATGTGTGTAGAATATAGCAGAAGATCTCATCTCAGAGAAGTGGAGGTTTTGGTTAAGATAGATGACTGCTTCCTAGAAGAGGTAGTTTAGTAGCCATAAAGAGAAGTACATCATACATCATGTATTGACCAATGCATCATAGTCTCAAGTACTGAAGAAGAAGTAAGTAAGTAACTGTGAATGAGCTCTTTTATAACAGTGATCACAAACAATTCAACTGAATTCAGTATTCTCACTGGCTAAGGAAACTCCTCCCAAATCCATATGATTATTGTCATATCTGAGAGAAGTGAAAAGTAAAGAAAGGCATACAGGATCAGTACTAAAAATCAATCCTGGGTTATAGGTTGAATCCACCCTCTGAGAGGGAAGTCATGGACAGGTAGCCAAGACTGATTCCATGAAATCATCAGGTGACATGTGGGAGACAACAGGTGCTAAACACTACAATCCAGAGAGGTAACAAAGTATTATGACCATTGGAGTAAATTCTAGGGTTGAAGTAAATATTTAAAGTATTATAAACCACTCCTCAGGAGGCCCAGTGAGTCTGCATCAGGATGGTACCCAACGCCTCCCTCAACCTTGACCCCCTATCCAGTCCATGGGATAACTTCTGGAGAAATTCAGAACTATAGACAGGCAAACCATTTTACATTGAGGAAATCTATAATGAAGGGTAGAGTCACTGATCATTTTAACAGATAACCTGCTGGAAGAGATATAACATGTTTTCTGTAATTTATTCCTTCATTCAGCAAACATTTATTGCATACATACAGAGAGAAATCATGCCTGACTAATCCATCAAAGTAGAGAGACATAAGTGAATGCAGTTAAGACAAGGATAAGGAAAAGATTTTAATTGACTCACTATAGGGAACTGACTAAAGCACAAGAAACAAAAGGACAAGAAACATGTATTCTTCCTGGTAGAGAAGTGCTAACAATGGGGCTTCCCAAAGATTTGTGTGATGTTATGCAATATAGGGAACAGATACATTCTTGGAAATTTGCCTGCTAAATCTATTGCAAATTACAAAATCTAATTTTTGTCACTTATTCTCATAAAATGAGCGATGCTACACTTTAATCCCTAACGTAATTTTAAATCCAACTCTTACATATATACATATATATACATATACACACATATAAAATAATTACATACAATAAAAGTGAGAAAATATAATATTTTATGAAATTCACAAAAGAACATGATTCAAAGGTATTTCTTGTATTTGCCCATAGTTTTAAAGATCTCAAGGATAAAAGCAGTGGTAAGGAGGATAGCACAATACTTTTGTACAAAATTTTACAGTTTACAGAGGACTTTAATACACACTCTCTAATACATATAAAATGTCAGTACAACTCTGGTACACTGTAAATATATAAATTAAAAAACAGTAATAACAACATTAATCCTCATACTAATTCACAATCAGGAGAGTAAAGCAACTAACCAAAGTGAAAGTGTTAATCACTCAGTCATGTCCAATTCTTTGCAGCCCATGGACTATAGCCCACCAGGCTCCTCTATCCATGGAATTCTCCAAGCAAGAATACTGGAGTTGGTATCCATTTCCTCCTCCAAGAGATCTTCCCCACCATAGATCGAACCTGGGTCTCCTGCATTGCAAGCAGATTCTTTACCATCTGAGCCACCTAATCAAAGGTCTCATAATTTGTGGAGAAATAGAGACCAAGACATAGGACAAATCCTATGTTCTTTCCCCCACTGTTTAGGAACTAATATCCTTTCACTTTCAGTCAGCTGATTTCCATGTAGTAGCCTACCTGGTTTTCTTCTCTTTATCTCCTTCTTCAGTCTAAACCAGGGGTTCTCGAGTGGGGGTGATTTTGACCCCCAGGGGACATTTGGCAATGTCTGGAGACACTGTGGTTGCCACACCTCTATGTGTTAGCCGCATCCATGAAAGCTCACCTGAACAAAGTGCTTGTAAATGAATTGCTGTGGAGGCAAAGGTGTTTTCCTTGCCTTCCAACACAGGGATGATTTGGGAGATCCTCAAAGTCTAATCAACACGTCTCTCACAGAAAGGAAAGGTAATGAATGAGGACCAGGTCAGAGATCTTAAATGAAATAGTGGGCAGTGCAGAGTTCAGATCAGAGCCTGGAGGAAACCTTACCAAATATCTGTAACCCCATTCAGGGCTATGACTCTGATGACTAATGCCAGCTGTCAGGAAAGAAAAAGCCCAAGGGCAAGTCAGAGCTCTAGCCATAGCCTGATAGAAATATCCTGTTAGAACACATCGGCTCACCAATCATCCTTATCTATAATTTAGTCTCTTGAGTAATTCATCCATCAGGTGGGAATGCCCCAAGCAAATGAACAATGTCTATGATGTCAGATATATTTCATATTGTAAGTAAATAAATTACCATGCCAGTTGATACATCAGTCCCTTTTTAGTTTGGTTATTGTGAATGTTGTTACTACAAGAAAATAAATGGAGATAACATAAAAGATAGACAGGTTTAATTAATCAGAAATTTTTTGCCCTAGCCTGTGATATAGTGAAGTGGGGTGAAATTTTTTAAAAGTTGCAGACCTACATGAATACCACCATTCCATTTTACTAGAAAAAAATAGGTGTGGTATATGCATATACATGCATAAATAAATTGTGTAACACAAGAAAACGCAAGAAAGAATTTGACCAAAATGTCTCAGTAAGTGCCTCGAAGATGTGAAATTGGGAGTTGAAGGCATAAACTTTAACTTCTAGACAAAAAGTTGTTTTTAAATTGGAATTGTGGGTAATTTTTAAACTTTTTAATATGTTGTTATTTTCCTAAAAAAGTTTCAAAAACAAAGAGGCAGATCTTAAAGTATTCTGGTCACAAATAGTTTAGAGTTTTAAAGAATGCTGTTATGTCATAAAATGTGTTTCTGAGAAGCCTGGTAGGCTGCAGTCCATGGGGTCACTAAGAGTTGGACACAACTGAGCAACTTCACTTTCACTTTTCACTTTCATGCATTGGAGAAGGAAATGGAAACCCACTCCAGTGTTCTTGCCTGGAGAATCCCAGGGACGGGGGAGCCTGGTGGGCTGCCGTCTATGGGTTCGCACAGAGTCAGACATGACTGAAGCGACTTAGCAGCAGCAGCAGCAACAGCAACAGCTAAAAGGATCGAGTAGGAAACTGAACTAAGACCCTCTCCTCTCCATTTTCACTTATTAAAAAATAAAACACTTTTTTATTATATTGTCTTATTAGATTGCTCAGTTCAGTTCGGTCGCTCAGTCATGTCCGACTCTTTGCGACCCCATGAATCGCAGCACACCAGGCCTCCCTGTTCATCACCATCTCCCGGAGTTCACTCAGACTCATGTCCATCGAGTCCGTGATGCCATCCAGCCATCTCATCCTCGGTCGTCCCCTTCTCCTGCCCCCAATCCCTCCCAGCATCAGAGTCTTTTGTCTAATTTCTTTATTCACTAAAAAGATTATAAGTAACAATTGGAAAAGTATGGTATATTCAAACTATGGATTACTCTGCACCTACTAAAAATAAGAAGGGGAGATGTAGATCATTAAGAGGTATGTTATATGTTGTTATGTGAAGTTACAGAAAAATATTTTCAGAAAATAATATAATACCTCAATATATTTATATACTACTTATATATATGAGCGTTTGTAAATGCATGGAGGAAGGACATAAACAACTGTTGACTGTGCTTACCATGGTAAGGGTAGTACTTTGAATGTTTATCTGCTTGTATTGCATGCCATTTAACAATGTTAAGGAATCATTTTATTATTTTAAAATTAAAACCTTAAAAGTGGGAATAAAGATCACCACTAAATTCTTTTAAAATTCTTTTGGTTTGAGAATACTATTTTTAATTTTCACCTTTACCCAGCAGATTTCAAATTCACAGGTAAATTGTGCCAATACTCCTTCAATTTCTCTCAGATCTACCATTTTTAATATAACTCCTTGTCCACCCTCTTTTTACCAGGACAACACTCAACAGATGCCCTTGACACCTTCCACTTCTCCTTCCCCATAGTACATACTAATACAGCATAAATGTAAAAGAATATTTCCCAAAGCTTCCTCCACAAAATAGCAATCTTTGAAGATATTCCAAAGTCAGCTTGGAAATATTATATATGACAGTTTCCTCTTGGGACTGATAATAGCACTGCCTAAGTAAATTTAAATACACACATACACACACACACTCACACTTAATGTACAATAGAATATTATGGTAGCTTTAAGGATAGCAGGATTTTTTTAGGATTAGTATTGTTAAATTGTTACTACAATGGAACTTTCATTCAAATTGATTAGGTAGATAGTAATTAGATGGTCACACGGTAAGTGTAAAACTGCAGTGAGTATTAAGAAGTCCATGGTATAACAGCACATAATAGGGAATAGAGCTCATCAGGGAAGGCTTCCTGAGAAAGTGGTAACTCAGTGTCAGAGACCTAAGGATAAGAATATGTTACCTCAGTGAAAGGAGGAGCAAAGGACATTCAAGGCAGAGCTAAGAACAGTTTGTGCAAGAGCCTCAAAGCAGTAGAAAGCATACAGAGCATAAGCAATGGACAGAAGCCTGGTATTGCTGTGGCACTGAAATTAGAAAAGAATTTGGTAACAGGTGCAATTTAAAAGATAGGCTGGGACCAGTTCAGTTTAGCCTTCAAGAACAGTGTCATGCTATAATTTTTTAAACTGACTTTACTGATTTAATTTTTGGAAGAGGTAACACATCCTTGTAGCTCCAAAAGAAAATGACAACAAATTATACAGAGGTATACAATTTCCTACCTTTGTATCCCACCTACCTCTTCCCCCCTACCCTGCCCTAGTTCACCAGTTTCCAGTTTCTATCTATTCTCCAGAGTTACAGAAGGGTTTGAAGTTGGGAAGTAACAGATTTGCTTTAAAAAAATCAATTTGGCTACAGGGTGGAGGACAGACTGGTGGGAGCAGGTAGAACAGTGAAGATGAAGACATGCTGAAGTAGTCAAGATGGAGATGGAGAGAGGTGGGAAGAGTTATGAGGGAAAGGATAGAGACCCCTTGTGGAAGAGAGTGACTTAGGAGATAAAATCCAGTAGAATCAGAAATTAGTTGAGTATGTGGCAAGGGGAGGAAGGAGAGATGGGTAAAGAAGTTAATTTCAACAACAAACAGGTGGCTTCCAAGTTTCTGGTTTCTATAAATAAATGGAAGACAGGCTGTTTACTGAAATTGAAGTGGTAGAAGAGGAACAGGTAGAGGGCTCTGAATTTCATTTTAGAGATACTGTGTTGGAAACATCTTTGAGGCACCAAAGGAGAGATATCAAGTAGGTAACTGGATTAATGACTGTGGAGCACAGGGGCAAGGCCTGAGTTCTAGAGAGAAGAGGCAATGAAGCTATAAATATAAGTTGGATATGCCAGGAGTTCAGAGTAAAGAGGAGAGGACATTCAAGGGCGGGAGAAAGAAGCACAGGCCTGAAAAGAACACAGAGAAGAATGCTGGAGAGGTAGGAAGAATATTAGAAAAGTGTCATGGAGAATTAATACAAAAAACTGGTATGGCAGGTAGCATTGAATCCCCTTGTATATTTAAGATTATGCCTTTTTTTAAAAAGTCACTAAATTGGATTTAGTGATAACAGAGGGTTTTTTGTAACCTCAGTGTGAAAGGTTTTCAGTGTAATCAGGAGAAAAGTATGGCCGGAGCTGGTTAAATGCTGAGTGAGCAATAGAGAAATGGAGACTTCAAACAGAAATTCTTTTGAGAAACTTGATTCTGAAGAAAAGGGATAAGACATGGTGGTATCTGAGATGAATGTTATTATTATTATTATTTTTGCTTAAATAGAAAAGAGTATTTAAGTTGATCAGGAATCTCAACAGATTCCATACGGTCAAAACAATTTTGAAAAAGAACAAAGTTCTCATACTTCCTGATTTCAAGACACAGCACAAAGACACAATAATCAAAACAGTGTGGTACTGTCAAAAGACAGATCTATAGACCAATGGAACAGAATACAGGGCCTAGAAATACACTCTCACAAATATGGTCAAATGATCTTCAACGAGAGTGCTGAGACCACTCAATGTGGAAAGAATAGTCTCTTCAACAAATGGTGCTGGGAAAACTGGATATCCGCATTCACAAGAGTGAAAATGGACCCTTATCTTACAGCATACAGAAAAATTAATTCAAAATGGATTAAAGACCTAGACTCAGACCCAAAACGATAAAACTTCTTGAAGAAACCATAAGAGAAAAGCTTCATGACATTGGATTTGAAAATGATTTCTTAGATATGACTCTAAAAGCAAAAACAGACAAAAGTTTAAAACTTTTGTACATCAGAGTACACAAGTAAGAGTGAAAAGGCAACCTACAGAGTGGGAGAGCATATTTGCAAACCATATATCTGACAAGGAGTTAATATCCAAAATACACTTTTAAAACTCTTAAAACTCAACAACAAAAAATTAATTCAACAAATGGGCAAAGGACTGGACTAGACATTCCTCCGAAGATGATATACCAATGGCCAACAAGCATATGAAAAGATGTTCAACAACACAAATCTTTAGAAAAATGTGTATCAAAATCCATTTTTCTATGATGAATATCATAGAAATGAGATACCATCTCATACCTACAGAATAGCAACTATCAGGTAAAAAACAAAAATTAAAGTGTTGGTGAAGCTATGGAGAAACTAGGACCCTTGTGCACTGCTAGAGGCACTGTAATATGGTGTACCTGTGGAAAACAGTATAGAGGCTCCTCAAAAAATTAAAAATAGAACGACCATCTAATCAGCAATCCCATTCATGGGTATATAGCTAAAATAAAGCACTGTCTCCAAGAAGTATCTGTACACCCATGCTCACTGGGGTATTCACTATAGCCAAGAGAAGGAAGCAACACACACGTTTATCAATGAATGAACAGATAAGCAAAATGTGGGACATCCATCCAGTGGAATATTATTGAGATTTAAAAAGGAAGACAATCCTGTCACATGCTACAACATGGATGAACTGTGAGGACATTATGCTGAGTAAAGTAGGCTAGTCACAGAAGGACAGAAACTGCATGGCTCCACTTACATGAGGTAGCTAAAGTCAACCTCACAGAAGCAGAGAGTACAATGGTGGTTGCCAGTGGCTGGGGACAGAGGTAGGGGAGTTGCTGTTTAAGTGTATAGAGTTCCAGTTTTGCAAAATGATAAAGTTCTAAAGATATTTCACAACAATGTGAATATACTTAATGCTACCAAACTGTACAGTTAAAAATGTGTTAAAATGGTAAATTTGGGGTTTTTTTGTTACAATATAAATTATTTAAAAATTTAAACTTTATTGGAAAAGTCCATTTGACAGAACAGATAAATTTAATTATTTCTAAAAAGCAGGTATCTGTGCCAAAAGCTGTTTCTAAGCATTTTACATATATTAATTCTTATAATAAACATATGAGTTAGATATTCTTATCTTTTTATAGTTACATGAACTCTGGCACAGACAGGTAAAGTAACTTCCCCAAAGTCACACAGCTGATAAAGCCAAGACTTGATACCGAGAAAAATGGAACAGCTTGTGCTTTCCACCAGTATGCTGTACCTAAGAGAAGGAATAAAATCCTGTGGGATTCTGAGAAGGCCAGAGGGGATGGGATCCAAATCTATGCCAGAGGATTCAAAACTTTTCCAAATCATGTCATCCTTTGTGTCTCCGAAATTTTTTTTTAATTTTGGCTTTTTAAAAATTTGTTTTTTTATCAAAGGATAATTGATATACAGAATTTTGTTGTTTTCTGTCAAACCTCAACATGAATCAGCCATAGATATACATATATCCCCTCCCTTTGGAACCTCCCTCCCAATCTCACCCCTCTAGGTTGATACAGGGCCCCTGTTTGAGTTTCCTGAGCCATACAGCAAATTCCTGTTGGCTACCTATTTTACATATGGTAATATAACTTTCCATGTTACTCTTTCCATACATCTCACCCTCTCCTCCCCTCTCCATATGTCCATAAGTCTCTTCTCTGTTTCTCCATTGCTGCCATATAAATAAATTCTTCAGTATCATTTTTCTAGATTCCATATATATGTTAGAATACAATATATATCTTTCTCTTTCTGACTCACTTCACTCTGTATAATAGGTAGTAGGTTCATCCACCTTATCAGAACTGACTCAAATGTGTTGCTTTTTATGGCTGAGTAATATTCCAGTGTGTTTACATACCACAACTTCTTTATCCATTCATCTGTTGACAGACCTTTAGGTTGCTTCCATGTTCTAGCTATTACTGTAAATAGTGCTGCAATGAACAATGAGATACATGTGTCTTTTCCAATTTTTGTTTTCTCAGGGTATGTGCCTAAGAGAAGGATTACTGGGTCATACTGGTAGTTTATTCCTAGTTTTTTAAGGAATCTCCATACCATCTCCCATAGTGGCTGTATCAATCTACATTCCCACCAGCAGTGCAAGAGTATTCCCTTTTCTCCACACCCTCTCCAGCACTTATTGTTTGTAGACTTTTTGATGAGGGCCATTCTGACCGGTGTGAGGTGATATTTCATTGTGGTTTTGATTTGTATTTCTCTAATAATGCGTGATGTTGAGCATCTTTTCATGTGTTTGTTAGCCATCTGTATGTCTTCTTTGGAGATATGTTTATTTAGGTCTTTTCCCCACTTTTTTTATTGGGTTGTTTTTCTGGCATTGAGTTGTATGAGCTGCTTGTATATTTTGTAAATTTATCCTTTGTCAGTTGTCTCATTTGCTGTTTTTTCTCCCAATCTGAGGACTGTCTTTTCCCCTTGCTTATGGTTTCCTTTGTTGTGCAAAAGCTTTTAAGTTTAATCAGGTCCCACTTGTTTACTTCTATTTTTATTTCTGTTAATCTAGGGGGTGGGTCATAGAGGATCTTGCTTTGATTTATGTCATGGAGTGTTCTGCCTATCTTTTCCTCTAAGAGTTTTATGGTTTCTGGTCTTACACTGAGGTCTTTAATCCACTTTGAGTTTATCTTTGTATATGGTGTTAAAGTTTTCTAATTTCATTCTTTTACATGTAGCTGTCCAGATTTCCCAGCATCATTCATTGAAGAGGATTCAGAAATTTTTATGGTGCCCTTGGTCCAAAAGAAATACCAGGATTTAAACAACTAAATAAGAATTTATGTCCCAACAACTTGGTAGTCTTTTGAAAACGTAACACAAAGAATCAAAGAAAAATACCTTTACTTAATCCCTAGGAGGTGTGCACTATTAGAATTTGGGCACCACACAAATTCTCAAACCCTGGAATCAGACTGGATACTCTTAATCTTGTGTTCTATGCTAACTGTTGTGTGGTACTTGCTTTTTATTACATACAGTTCAGGTCACTCAGTTGTGTCTGAATCTGTGCGACCCCATGAATGGCAGCACACCAGGCCTCCCTGTCCATCACCAACTCCTGGAGTTCACTCAGACTCATGTCCATTGAGTCGGTGATGCCATCCAGCCATCTTATCCTCTGTCGTCCCCTTCTCCTCCTGCCCCCAATCCCTCCCAGCATCAGGGTCTTTTCCAATGAGTCAACTCTTCGCATGAGGTGGCCAAAGTTTTGGAGTTTCAGTTTTAGCATCATTCCTTCCAAAGAAATTTGCCTGTTATTCCAGGTGTTTCTTGACTTCCTACTTTTGCATTCCAGTCCTTTATAATGAAAAGGACATCTTTTTGGGGTGTTAGTTCTAAAAGGTCTTGTAGGTCTTCATAGAACCGTTCAACTTCAGCTTCTTCAGCGTTACTGGTTGGGGCATAGACTTGGATTACTGTGATATTGAATGGTTTGCCTTGGAAACAAACAGAGATCATTTTTTCGTTTTTGAAAGTGCATCCAAGTACTGCATTTTGCACTCTTTTGTTGACTATGATGGCTACTCTATTTCTTCTACGGATTCCTGCCCACAGTAGTAGATATAATGGTTATCTGAGTTAAATTCACAGCAAGCTCTAAAAAGCCAGCTTCACACATATATGACATCCTCAAAAGGAATGTATTGTGTTCTAACATTGAAAATCTGCTCTACCTGGAGCTACTTATCTGTGCAGTATCCAACAGAAGTCTTGTGTTTTTCTTGAAATTTTAAAATATCCTGCAGGATTCCTGCGAATTCAGTATAAACCCCAGGGTGTCTCAGTGTACATATTGAGAACTGTGGGTCTAGGTGGAATGCTTGGCTTCAGACAGGACCAGGGATTGTTCTATTATGGCAGAAGGAGGGATACAGATACAGAGAGATTTACATGTGTTTGGCACACAGTGGTAACTTGGATCTCACAATTTAACCTAGGATTCTACTTAGACCAAGGAGAATATCAAATGATAGGCACTTCATTGTGAAGAGTTGCTGTGAATGCCTTATATACAACACTATTTTATGAGAAGTATAGTTACAGCTGCTTTTAATATCATAGTCACTTAAGTATATTGTATAAATACTACCTAGTAGTTTTATTTTTTTAACTTTATTTTGAAAAATAATGGGTATAAATCACTATTTGGGAAAAGCACTTGATGTGTTTTCTCTATCAGTTATTATATAACATAATATTCTCAAATATCATGAATGTAAAGTTGATGGGTTCTCACA
>SJYQ01002816.1:253539-271762 GCA_006410935.1 Redunca redunca
TGCATTGATCGCTGAAGAAGGCTTTCTTATCTCTTCTTGCTATTCTCTGGAACTCTGCATTCAGATGCTTATATCTTTCCTTTTCTCCTTTGCTTTTCGCTTCTCTTCTTTTCACAGCTATTTGTAAGGCCTCCCCAGACAGCCATTTTGCTTTTTTGCATTTCTTTTCCATGGGGATGGTCTTGATCCCTGTCTCCTGTACAATGTCACGAACCTCATTCCATAGTTCATCAGGCACTCTATCTATCAGATCTAGGCCCTTAAATCTATTTCTCACTTCCACTATATACTCATAAGGGATTTGATTTAGGTCATACCTGAATGGTCTTCTATCCTCCCATTTTCCTTAAATACATTCCAGTCAGGCTTGACCCATACCATCTACTGAACCTGCTCTCATCTAGGTCACCAATGACCTCCCTGCTCCTTCCAATGGTCATCTCAGCCAACCTGTTACTGGTATGTTACATACCTCGAAAGCTTTCTTCCTGAAATCTCATTTCTATGGCACACATTCCCTTCAGGTGCTCCACCTCTTTGGCTACTCTGTATTAGTCTCCTTTTTCCATCTCTCCTTCTCTCTCTCTCTCCAATCCCCAAAGCCAGAGGACCCCAGAACTCCACTGTTCTGCCTCCTCTAGTTCTCTGTCTACATTCACTCCCTGGCATTCTTCATTGAATTCCTGGCTTTAATACCAACTGCATTGCTGTCTCCCATATTTCTATCGCCAGCCCAAGCATTTCTCTAAACTACAGATTCGTATACCCAATTGTCTTCTCTACTTGAATATCTAATAGGCATTTCAAACACTGATATCCAAAACTGAACTCTTGAAATTCCCCTCAAAAAATGCCTCTTCTCAATCTTCACCAACTCAGTAAATGTCCATTCTTCTAATTTCTCAGTAATTTTTATTCTCGACATTTGATCATCAGCAGAATCTGGCCACTTCTCACCACCTAACTGCTCCATCCAGTCAAAATCACTGTATGTCTCACCTGGACTATGGCAACTGATTTGATCTTTGCTTCCTTCATTTTGTTTCCATCAAATGTGCCAGTCACCCAGTTAAAAAGTATATCAGATTGAGTTCCTTCTCTGCTCAAAACCCTTCAAGACTTTCTCATCACACTTAAGAGTAAAAGCCAAGTTCTTTCAAAGGCCTGGAAAGCCCTATGTAACTACTGTCTCATTTCCTCTCCAATCTTAATTCCTACTACTCTTCTTGCTCATCCCACTCCAGTCACATCGACTCTTTGTTGTTCTTCAAAACATGCCACATATATTCCCTTCTCAGCACCTCTGGAATCCTCTTCTCCAGATACATTCTGTGGCTTGCTCCTTTATGTCTTAATCACATGGTGTCTTTCTCGGTCATCAGATATCAGGCCCATCCTGCCCTACCATCTCCCACACATACTTCCTATTTTTCTTGTTTTGTTTTTCTCTAACAATTTTTATTACTTTCTTATATACTTAAAATTCTCCAAGCCAGGCTTCAGCAATACGTAAACCATGAACTTCCAGATGTTCAAGCTGGTTTTAGAAAAGGCAGAGGAACCAGAGGTCAAATTGCCAACACCTGCTGATCATCAAAAAAGCAAGAGAGTTCCAGAAAAACACCTATTTCTGCTTTATTGACTATGCCAAAGCCTTTGACTGTGTGGATCACAATAAACTGTGGAAAATTCTGAAAGAGATGGGAATACCAGACCACCTGACCTGCCTCTTGAGAAATATGTATGCAGGTCAGGAAGCAAGTTAGAACTGGACATGGAACAACAGACTGGTTCCAAATAGGAAAAGGAGGACCTCAAGGCTGTATATTGTCACCCTACTTATTTAACTTATATGCAGAGTACATTATCAGAAATGCTGGGCTGGAAGAAGCACAAGCTGGAATCAAGATTGCCGGGAGAAATATCAAAAACCTCAGATATGCAGATGACACTAACCTTATGGTAGAAAGTGAAGAAGAAAGAACTAAAGAACCTCTTTATGAAAGTGAAAGAGGAGAATGAAAAAGTTGGCTTAAAGCTCAACATTCAGAAAATGAAGATCATGGCATCCGGTCCCATCACTTCATGGCAAATAGATGGAGAAATAGTGGAAACAGTGGCTGACTTTATTTTTCTGGGCTCCAAAATCACCGCAGATGGTGACTGCAGCCATGAAATTAAAAGACTCTTACTCCTTAGAAGGAAAGTTATGACCAACCTAGACAGAATATTAAAAAGCAGAGATATTATTTTGGCAACAAAGCTCCGTCTAGTCAAGGCTATGGTTTTTCCAGTAGTCATGTACGGACATGAGAGTTGGACTATAAAGAAAGCTGAGTGCTGAAGAATTGATGCTTCTGAACTGTGGTGTTGGAGAAGACTCTTGAGAGTCCCTTGGACTGCAAGGAGATCCAGCCAGTCCATCCTTAAGGAAATCAGTCCTGAATATTCCTTGGAAGGACTGATGCTGAAGTTGAAACTCCAATACTTTGGGCACCTGATGGGAAGAACTGACTTATCTGAGAAGACCCTGACGCTGGGAAAGATTGAAGGCAGGAGGAAAAGGGGTTGACAGAGGATGAGATGGTTAGATGGCATTACTGACTCAATGGACATGAGTCTGCGTAAACTCCAGGAGTTGGTGATGGACACGGAGGTCTGGCATGCTGCAGTCCATGGGATCGCAAAGAGTTGACATGACTAAGCAACTGAATTGAACTGATGGTCTTCCCAGTGGTTACATACAGTTGTGAGAACTGGACCCTAAAGAAGGCAGAATGCCAAAGAATTGATGCCTGATGCCTTTAAACTACAATAACAACAACACTAGCTAATGTTTTGAGCATTTATTCTGTGTGAAGTATATTTTTAGTATTTTACATTCATCATCCTTTTTAAATCCTCACAACAACCCTCTGAGGTATGATTTGCCGGTAGCCAGCGTGAGGAAGTCTGCCCATGGCAAAGGTCATGAGGAAGGAGGCTACGGTATATGCAAAGGCAGGATCGAGCCTCAGGAAACCCCCTGTTCTCAAGCCTCTACCCCCAAAACCAGGGTCTGCCTACTTTACTGCTTTATGCTCTCACCTACACCTCTGACTTTATGGGGGGCTGTTCCCCACCGGTTCTCTTGGAGGAGTTTGCAGCTCCACTCAATAAAAATTCCTGGGCGTGACAAAAGTGTTTCAACTTACGAACTCCTCTGAAGGTTATCTAGCCTGCCTATACAGGTTTGTCTGGCCACATGTGATTGTTTGCAGCCTCCCAGCCATGAGAGACACAAGATGTTTTGGACTTGCTGAAGGCAGATTCTTTTGGGAAGTTGGAAATTATTAGTATAGTGGGTTGGTTAGGAATTATATTGGTGAAGGGTTTTTCATTTGTTGTGCCAATAATTGCTGCTAATTCCCTACCCTAGGGTGTGACAAGGGTGTCTCAGGTCAAACCTCTGCTGACAGACTAGCTTGTGTGACAACCTCTCAACTATAAACAGCACAGAGAGTTTGGAGTATTTTGAAAATCTTAATTAGCATAGGGCTTTTCTCATTGTTGAGTCAATGATTGCCGGCCAGGCCTCCATATCCTGAGGCACCTGGGAATATATTAATGTATTTGGAATATAGAAAAGGAAATATAGTTGTTTTTGATGTTAGCAATATTAGACTTTTTGAGTTAATGAATTTTCTCTTTTGTTATAGATCACTGTACTTTGTTATAAATCACTGTGTCTTTGCTATGTAAAAATGTAACTTTATCACTATCTTAAGACAAAATAGATCTTGAGGGGAACACTGGTGAAGGGTTTTCATTTGTTGGGCTGATGTTTGCTGCTGAATCTCCATATTCCCTGCCCTTATAACGAATATAACTAGCATATAGGAGAAATAAGTATTGACCTTTAAGATTAATCATGTTAACCTTAGGTTAAATAAATTCCTTTCTTGATTGTAACTCACTACACCCTCACCCTATAGGAAGGCAACTTTTATTTGGAGAGTGGTGTCTGGTTTAAGAAAAAACACCCTTGGAAAAAATAAGTTTTTTGGTTATCAGAAAGAAAGGATCATAAAATGTCAGCAGGTCTCATGGCCAGAAGATGATGTAAAACCCCTAAGACCTTTTTTTTATACATTTATATGAAGCACCTGATCTTGATAAAGGTCAGGACTGCTGACCCCCACGTGACTCTGTATTCATCCCTATATGTAACAAAAGGTATATAAGCAAACCTAAAAAATAAAGAAATGGGATCAGTTTCTGGAAAGACTGAGTCCCCCGTGTCATTTCTTTCTTGCTCCCCATTTTTCTGGCTGAATTTCCATCTGGAATGTGGGTACTCACCAAGCCTGCTAATTTTGCCTGGGCTTCTAAGATCGGACCGGGGAGGCCTCAGTGCCTCCTCTCCTTCGGGAGAATGGAAAGACAACTATGGCCTACGTAGGTGGTGATTGGTATTCCATGTAAACCAAGTTATTCAGCCTCTTTTTCTTCACTAAATTTTCCTACTACACTATCCATCTCTAATCTCTCTATCTCTCTCTCTATATATCTATAATTAATAAGTTTTTTCCTAGGACGCCAATTCCGTCCCCACCTTCGAATCACCCTGGATCCACCAGGGCTGGTCCCCGGCAATGATTAATATCTCCATTTTTCCAAATGAAGATAATGAGGCCTCGAGAGATTAAGTGGCTTATCCAAAGTCACACAACTAGTAGGTATTTCGACCCAGACAAACAGGCTCTAGGACACATTCTCTTAAGCATGAATCTGCAGGCAAAGGGTAACTATGGAAGGACCATGATTGGTACTAGAAAAGTTCACTCTGATAAGTATGTGAAATGGGGCAGAGGAGATGGAGGAAAGATGATGAAAGACAGATGTGACAGTGACCAGCACAGCGCCCGGCACACACAACTAGTGCTGATATTTATGTGACACACATTAGAGGCTGAGCGCTCTTCTCAGATCTTCATGGTCATCCTCCCACTTAATCCCGAGAGGTAACAGTACAACTGTTACCCCTAACATACAGATAAAAAAACAGAGGCTTGAAAGCCTAAGGAATTTGCCCAAGGTCTTGCAGGAAGAGAGCAGCAGAGGTAGGGCTTGAGTCCAGGAGGTCTGGCTCCAAAGTCTGTGCTCTCAGTCTCTGTGTTAGTGTGTTTCACTATTCACTACAGCATATTAAAAAGCAGAGACATTACTTTGCCAACAAAGGTCCGTCTAGTCAAGGCTATGGTTTTTCCAGTGTTCATGTGTGGATGTAAGAGTTGGACTATAAAGAAAACTGAGCACCAAAGAATTGATGCTTTTGAACTGTGGTGTTGGAGAAGACTCTTGAGAGTCCCTTAGACTGCAAGGAGATCCAACCAGTCCATCCTAAAGGAGATCAGTCCTGGATGTTCTTTGGAAGGACTGATGTTGAAGCTGAAACTCCAATACTTTGGCTACCTCATGCGAAGAGCTGACTCATTTGAAAAGACCCTGATGCTGGGAAAGATTGAGGGCAGGAGGAGAAGGGGACGACAGAGGATGAGATGGTTGGATGGCATCACCAACTCGATGGACATGGGTTTGGGTGGACTCTGGGAGTTGGTGATGGACAGGGAAGCCTGGCGTGCTGTGGTTCATGGGGTCACAAAGAGTCAGACACGACTGAGCAAGTGAATTATATACTCAAAATGTTACTTGTCCATCTTTTCTTGATTGTCTGACCTATTAGAACCTAAGCTATAGGGGAATAAGAATAATGGTCATTTTCATCTGTTTCATTATTCACTGGCATCCCCAGCAATGAGAATTCTATCTGGCATACAGTAGGCACTAAATATATATATGCCTTGAGTGAAAGAATGGTTAAAAAGCAGGCCCCTTCAGGCATATTTCAGATCCAGACTCCAAGAGCAAAAGTTGAAGAGGCACATCCCTGTTGAGTCTAGCATAATACACATGTATAGTAAGTACATGTATTTTAAATGTAAAAATACATTTAAAGAATGCAATATTTGTACAATATTTTGCATTTCTGTAAGCTGTTAGTGGGTCAGTGGGTGGACATTTTATTGTTAACATCTTAAAGACTAACTTCTGAGTATGTTCCATAGCACACATGAGAACTTCTCATACCAAAAATGAGCAGTAGAGGAATTTCAAATGTCTCAGCCTGCTGAAGACATATTTTTGGATGGGGCAGTGGTCTGTGGAAAATGATACCTCTAATTTGAATGTCCTACTCTTCCCTCATAGGAGGCAGTGAATGGCAGTGCTCTGTGGAGCCTGGAAGTCCCAGGTAATAGAAAAAGTCGGTAAAACGTGCAATCTTTCTTTAAAATTCTGATATTTTGCTCATTGTAAGTCTTTAGGGGGAGCATTAATTCTGATTTTAAAACACTGTACAGAAATGTTACTTTTAAAAAAGAAAGCTTTCTTGTAAAACCTACCAGTGACCTCTGCTTACTCTGGCCAAAAGTGCCTCTTAGGGTCACCTCTAGTTTCAAAAGCAACAGGGAAGCTAAGTACTTTAAGTTGGTCATTTTGCCACTCTGAACAATAGGGTCAGTTCATAAGACAAATGGATATTGGACAAGCAGCTAGCAATGTCTTCCACATATGTTATTTCTTGCATTAATCATTACTTACTGATTTTTATCAGTAATATTTAATTATCCTATATATTTTATCTTATGAAATGTTACTATTAATTCTCCTAGATCACATCAGATATCAGATCTATCAGTTCCTTTTCTTCCCTCCCTCCAACATCGCTATAAGAACCTTCTGTATCCTGCCCTAATTTGGACCAGCTGCTCTCTAGGCCTAAGGCACAGTCATCCTAAAATTTCTCTTCACTTCTCTCCTGTGTAAGTTTCTCCATTTCCTGGATACTAAGAATCTTGTTTCTTGGTTCATTCTGTTGCTTTAGAAAAGCATATCTTCCAATAACTTCCTGAGAAAAAAATGCATGGCAGGTAGGCAAGGTTTTTTGAGAACTAGCTTGAAAATGTCCTTGCTTGAATGTCAATTTGGAATTCTAGAAATAGAATTCTAGGCTAAAGATCACTTCACTTCAGAATTTTGATTCCACAGTCTTCTAACTCCTTGTGTTGCTACTGAGAAGGCATGTCTGATTCCCATTCCTTTGTATGTACTTTGTTTTACTCTTTTTACTGTGAAAACTTTTTGGATCTTCTCTTTAACTTTGGTTTTCTAAAATTCACAAAATAGACCTTGATATTAATCTTTGTCAACCACTGGGTCCTTTCAAACTGGAAACAAACATCCTCCAGTTCTGGGAAATTTTCTTTTATCACTTTTGTTGTTCGTTTCTTCCCTCCTATTTTCTATCATGAGTAAGATATTGGACCTTCTGACCTGCTGCTCTAGTTTTTCTATTTTATATTGCCTACTGTTCACTACTATGTTCTTTTGTCACTCTGTTCTGCATTATAGGGACCTTTTGCTAATAATTTTATCTTTAAATTCTTCTATTAGTTTTTCTATCTATGCTGTCATATTTTTCATTTGCAACAGCTCCTTTCCTTTTCCTTGAGTATTCATTTTTCAAACAGCAACCAATTCTTGTTTCAAAAATTCAAGAACTTTTCTTATTTCTCTGTGAGAATTAACTTTAATTCCCTGAATTTAGTTCTGTCTACAGAACCATAATGGAACTGACTGATTCAAAATTGGGAAAGAAGTACAAAAAGGCCGTATACTGTCACCCTGTTTATTTAACTTATATTTGGAGTACATCATGAGAAAGGCTGGGATAAATCACAAGCTGGAATCAATACTGCCAGGAGAAACATCAGCAACCTCAAATATACAGATGATTCCACTCAAATGACAGAAAGTGAAGAGGAACTAAGAGCCTCTTAATGAGGGTAAAAGAGGAGAGTGAAAAACTTGGCTTAAAACTCAACATTCAGAAAACTAAGATCATGGCATCTGGTCCCATTACTTCATGGTAAATAGATGGGGAAACAATGGAAACAGTGACAGACTTTTATTTTGGGGGGCTCCAAAATGACTGCAGATTGTGACTGTAGCCATGAAATTAAATGACACTTGCTCCTTTGAAGCAAGGTTATGACCAACCTAGACAACATATTAAAAAGCAGAGACAGTACTATGCCCACAAAGGTCCGTCTAGTCAGAGTTATGGTTTTTCCAGTAGTCATGTATGGCTGTGAGAGTTGACTATAAAGAAAGCTGAGTGCCGAAGAATTGATGCTTTTGAATTGTGGTGTTGGAGGAGGCTCTTGAGAGTCCCTTTGACAACAAGGAGATCTAACCAGTCTATCCTAAAGGAAATCAGTCCTGAATATTCAATGGAAAGGACTGATGTTGAAGCTGAAACTCCAATACTTTGGCCACCTGATGCAAAGAATTGACTCCTTGGAAAACACCCTGATGCTGGGAAAGATTGAAGTCAGGAGGAGAAGGAGACAACAGAAGATGAGATGGCTGCATAGCATCACCGACTCAATGGACATGAGTTTGAGAAAGCTCTAGGAGTTGGTGATGGACAGGGAAGCCTGGTGTGCTGCAGTCCATGGGATCACAAAGAGTCGGACATGACTGAGCAACTGAACTGAACTGGGAGTAATAATCTATTTTGTTAGAGAAGGATCCTCTAATTTACAGTGAGATATAAGCCTCAGTGCTGGAGGAGGGAAGGAGCTGCGGAAGATCTCACCATTCCAGATACAGACTCCTAACTTAATCTCTGTTATTTTCAGCCTGGGCATCTTACTTCTACTCTCCGCTTGGCATCTTCAAGTCCAGAAACCCCCTAGTTTGTTGTTTTCAGAAAATAATTATCCCATTTCATTTGCCCTTTGTACAAACCACCTCTGGGTTTCATGTTTTAGCCTACATCCTAACTGTCAAGTTAATCTCTGCGTTTTCTCTAAATTCTTACTTTTTACGACAACAAAAGAGACTCAGATCTATAGAGAGAACTCTTGGACTCTGGGGGAGAGAGAGAGGGAGAGGGTGGGATGAGATGCGAGAATGGCATTGCAACAGGAATACTATCAAGTAAGAAACGAATCGCCAGTCGATGTCTAATGCAGAATGCAGGATGCTTGGGACTGGTGCAAGGAGAGGACCCAGAGGGATGGTATGGGGTGGGAGGTGGGAGGGGATTCATGTTTGGGCACGCTTGTACACTCGTGGTGAATTCATGTCAATGTTTGGCAAAACCAATACAGTAATGTAAACTAAAGTTAAAATAAAAATTANTTCCCTAAGAATAGTTTGGAAAATGGATTAAGAAATTCAAAGCAGGAAATTATTAAGCGTTTTCTCAAAATAATTTTAGGAGACCATAAAACCAATGAGAAATATATGTGATAGCTAGTAAAACTACAACTCTAAATTATGTCTCACTTTTTATTCATTTCAAACTAGAATTAGGTACAGTCTGAAAAACCAACTTCAAAAGACAATTTCATGAAGAATGTATGTGTAAGTAAGTCTAGATTTATAAACTGTTCTGAATTTACAAGTAGAAGGAATTAGTTTTCAAATGGTACAATTTATGTGTCACTGAATCAACAACACGAACTTAGCTTTGATAATAATGATAACCTATTAAAAAAGAAAAAAACATTCATCAGAAGGGAAAATCCAGGCTCAGATTGCATCTTCTGAAATTATGTTGTTGTAGATGCCTTGCTAAATCCCTAACAATTGAACCTTTTGAAGAAATAAGGATCCCTTGAAAAGAAGATAACCATGAGAAACCCTATACAGCCTAAAGTTGTCCCTTTCCTGGGGAAAAGGGGCAGGTGGGGCTAAAAGATTTCCATTAGTTAAGGAGTGGCTGCAGTCAGAAACTGAAGAGTCCAACTACGTTTAGCACCATGACACTGAGGAACTTTTTCCCACTTCTTTTAGAGAATATGTTGTGGTCAACTGCTGCCATTTTAGGGTTAAATACATGGAGAAATTATTAATAAAAATTAAAGCTCATGTTATCTTTAGAGTCACCACACTGGATGATGCACAAAAAAGGGGACCCCCCCTGGAGAGTCTGTAGAGATGGTTTGCTTATTTTCCAACTAACAAAAGGTTAAGGGGATCCTTCTGAAAATTTAGCTTGAACACCAAATTTTTAATTTACTGTCCTACTAGAGATCTTTAAGAATAAGACAAACAAATTTTCAGAAGACCTAGCTAACAGTCCTGTCTAGAAACTGAGGAAGTGGGTGGATAATGTTAGGAGGTCCTTCAAAGGCCCTAAAAGGAGAGGATGGCATGATCTGAAACATATACACTACCATATGTCAAACAGATAACCAGTGTGAGTTTGAAGGATGAGGCAGGGCACCCAAAGCTGGTGCTCTGTGACAATCTGAAGGGATAGGATGCAGAGGAGGGTGGGAGGGGGTTCAGGATGGAAGGGACACATGAATACCTATGGCCGGTTCTACTGAAGTATGGCAAAAACCATCATGATATTGTAAAGTAATTATCCTCCAATTAAAATAAATAAATAAAATTTAAAACAATAGGCTCTAATGATGTGGAGACTAACCTGGACTTGTGGGCAGAGTAAAGTTCAAGTTATCTTGTTGAAATATATCACACCAAAGATGTGCTGATATTAAAAGGTTTATTTAAAGAATATCTTATCAAAGAAAGAAATTACAAAATATGACAGAAGGTAAATAAGTTCCATTGGAAATGTTAAAAGCAGACTCATTGGTACAACAGCCTAAGAAATCAGTATTATCAGGTTGCTGTAAATTACGATGGTAATTTTATATATATTCTATCATGCAAATTTATTTTCTGAGTTGAATTAATTCAACGGCGAGGGATAGCCCTCTTCCTATTCTCCCATACAAATGTACACACAAACCTGCTTATTAAATTAAAATACGTTAAAGTCTATTTAAAAAGTATTGCCTACTGGGATGCTCCACTGCATATTTTAAGATGCCTGACAAGTTCCAACTTACCTGTGCAATGGTAAGGGTGGAGGCCATGAGACACACCTCTTGCTATAGGTGGTGGTAGGCTTGCCCTCCAGTCAAAGAATTTTGAACCAGCTTTTAAAGTGAGTAACAACATTAAGAAGTATGATTTGAATTGTACTAAGTTTACAACTTTCTGGTACATATTTTGTATTCAAGTTTTAAAGTTTGATTAAAACTTTTATGAAAATAAATTATGAATTTTTAAATAATTTCATCCTTTTCAACAATATCCTAAATTTATTTTAAGAAGTATTATGATTCTAAAATATTAATTCAGCTTTCTAAACAGTCTCTGGAAAGTAGTAATTGTGATGGTTGAGGAGGTAACTAAAGTCACTTTTGTGAGTAAAAGGAGACTGAAAGTTAGTGAAAGTTAAGTCACTTAGTCGTGTCCGACTCTTTGCGACCCCGTGGACTGTAGCCCACCAGGCTCCTCCCTCCGTGGGATTCTCCAGACAAGAACACTGGAGTGGGTTGCCATTTCCTTCTACAGGGGATGGATCGAACCCATGTCTCCCGCACTGCGGGCAGACACTTTAACCTCTGAGCTACCAGGGAAGCCCCTGAAGGAGACTAGTTTAAACAAAAAATGAGGAAACATTAGAGTCCACTAAAATGAAAGTCTATACTCACTTAAATAGTAGATTAAGATAAGTTTGTAATTACTACAAATTCAATGTTGTAGATTTATGGATAGAGCCACAGGTCTAAACTTCAAACAAGAGTAGTCAGACCTAAAATATGTAAATCACATTGTAAACAAGTAAGAATTTGAGTTGATACAGGATATTTAATTCCATAAAATAGCTGTAATTACAAGTAGTACTGATGTAACTTCAACTACATGTATGTGTAGAATATAACTAATGACTTTTTATCATAAGCAAGTAACATTTTTCCAGGCAGATAGTATTTTTTAAACCTATTGATACAGCTGAGACATTTGTCCATTATTTTGTGATCAATGGACAAGTGATTATTATGTCCTGAATCTAGACCCATTCAACATGTGCCTCACCTTGTCCAGGCTCTAAGTGCTATCCCAAAGAACATTACATGATGAAAACGCTCTATAGTTATATCACGTGGTGAGCACTTAAAATGTGGGTAGTGCAACTGAGGAACTGAATTTTTAATTTTAATTAGTTTAAATTTACATTTAAATAGCCACAGGTGACTACTGGCTACCATATTAAACAGTGCAGCTTAGAGGATTCGAAAAGTAACAGCAAATGTCTTATGTTAGGTCTAATGCTAGTCTGCTTGTCAATTTCCATAAGCATGCTGTGCACAAATGCTTACAAGAGTGGTCAAAAAAGTTTTTGTCCCTCGGTGTCACCTTCATTCAAAAATAGGATTAAATCTATGACAAAAAATACCATCTGAAAAGATGGTTATTTGTGCTAATAGTGTCAGTACAACTATACTCATTAATGGGGCAGCCTGAGTCAATCAAATGTTAGTTCTAGAATGACTAGAATTCAAACTATGAAATACCTGCTCCTGAAAAGTTTATGTCCATTACCTATCATAACACAAGAATACCAATTACTGCATAGTTTTCAGCTCCATTGGTTAAACACTGCGAAAGTATGTCAAGCCTTTTTACCTGACAGACATATTTGTTCTTCCATTTGCTCAGCACACACTGACTGTTTTGCATCAGCTCCTGAAGAAAACAGAAAAAGGGAGATTGCAGTGGGCTATACACATTGTCATTATCAGTTAAAGTGCTTCTGATTCACAAGCAAAAAAAAAATATATATATATATGTGTGTGTGTGTGTGTGTGTGTGTATATATATATATATATATATATCAGCTTGCCACACAAAGATGCAACTGTTTTGGAACTCCTCACTGGACAAAAGCAACACTATCATCACCAGGGAGAGTTGATCCTTATGAAAATTAAAGCTGTTGAAAGATGTTTTAAAACAGATTTGTTTGTTGCCATTTTTGAAACTTTTGGAAAGATACCTCCAACTCCTTGAGTGAGTCTCGAAGTTTTTCTGGGCGTCTGTTTTTGAGCGTCCATGGAAAATCTCGTGCTGGAAAACAAAACATGTACTACAGTTAGCTGAACACGATTTAAAAAGGAAACTCTGCTGAGCAGTGTGCCTTAATGAAGATTAAAATAAAACACTTCCTTAATTGAAAAGAAGTAGCCTTCATTTCCATCATCAAATGACAGTCTTTTGAAAGGCTTTGTCATAGAAACAGGATTTTTACCACAAAACAATCTCCAGGATCATAATTTTATGATGACAACTAACAATGCTCAGAGAATCCCTGGGAAAGTTTCTGAAGCTTGTGAACCTAGTACACAACAGTTAATGACCCACTCTTTACCACAGAAGCAAATTTATTTTCATATAATTAATTTAAAAATTCAATACAAAAGAAATTCTAAACTTGACAAATAATCTATCAGATCTGAAAACTCCTATGTGTAAATGAATATAGTGAGGAAAAAAATAAAATTTTAAAAATAATACACAGAAAATGAATTTAAAATNACAAGAGAAATTTATAAGAAATATAGAAAGGATAACATTTCCTATTTGTACAGACAGCTTAAAATATGTTTTAAGACATAATCTTCAGGGATATTAAAATTCCAGTTTTATAATAATTCCAAAAAAATATAAAGTAAACTTACATTCTGCCAGCCTCTGCTTTTCTTCTAAGTTACCATGATCTTTTGATCATTTTGCAGCAGATGAGAGATTAGAAAAAAGATAAAAAAGTAGAAATTACTTTTATTATCCTTAATTTTACATGTGCAGATGCACATTATTGAGATTAATAAATTATGCTAAATTTTTAAAAGGCAGTTGGAAAATGCCATAATTTGGATGTTTTCATTTCATGGAAGATTTCCTAAATTTGAAGTGAAAAGGCTTACACAACACAACGGGTGGGCCAATATCCTGAGTTTGCAATCTCATCAGATAGGGAAGGGAATTGCAACTGAGCCCAGAACAGAAGCTACTTCAGTCTGTCATCAGAACCATGAAGTCAGCCTATTAACTACCAAGCTAAGCACATGGGATGCCCACACAAGCTCCACTTCAACAGAGACCAAACAGGAAGTAACTCTAGCTGGGAGGACCTTTTGGCCCATCAAGAAACTTCTGGGATTAACAGGATTAATCAGATAAAGAAAATTGATCATTCACTCAGAAATGCCTATTCCAGATATCAGTTAAGGATCCGGGAGACCAGCATCAGTGGGACCCATGCATGAACAATGCCCTCTACTGGGACAGTGATAAAAAAAAATGAGAACATCTGTCCAGTTATCAGTTTAATCAGAAGTAAAATGAAAATTTTCCTGTTCTCCTATAGCATTTTCTCAATACTGCTTTATTTTATATAAAACAGATAATAACTTTAGCATTTTTCTAAAGAATTGGAGTAAACTTTCTCAAAATTCTAGAATTTAAAGTGCATAAAAACAGTTTTTAAGTCAGTATTTTATAATTTAGAACAGTAAGTTTATAAAAGTCAGTTTAGTAGAACAGATGCTTTACCTGATGGCTCTTTCTTGTCATAATACTGGTAGATCCCAATGTCTCTATCTATAGAAAGGAAGAAATAACATTAGATCATAGTAAAAAGTTATGCAGAACGAGAAGCCATACCACACTATAAGGCAGGGTTGGGGGGTGGATAGGGAGGAGGACAGAAACAACCTGTATGTTACTGGAAATAAAATACTTCGAAATTATCCAGACATGGGTTCGTCTATTCTAGGGATATGCACGAAATGCAAAGTTCATCAGTCCACTTAGAAAAGAAATATACAAAACTAGAATGGCATGAGGAAAGGAAGGGTAAAGAACTGATGTCAAGGATGACCAACTTTTTTCTCTCAAGCTTCCTCTGATATTTTTCACAGGGCACTACCAAAAGGAACTATAAGCAATACCAAATGAAAGTGGCTAGAAGAATTCTGAGCTGTGGCTTTTTTTTTTTTCCCTCTGACTTAACTTGAATCCAGGAGGATATTTGGGGGAAATCTGCAGAAAAGGAAGGGTTAAAGGAAGGTATGGATAAATTATCTGAAGCTTGTTTAGACTCAAAAGCCCTTCCGAAGCCATTCAAGTTTGGATGCTCTGCTGGGGTTACAAAAGCAAAGATAGATGCTGAGAGAGATTTAACCATGGAATCTGTCCTTGTAGTTGATTTACAGGAGAATAAAATAACTGTCCATTTTCTTCCTATCTGTGAACACTGAAATACTTCTTTCTTTGAGTTAACATTTGTTTCCTTCCATGCAAAATAATTCAAGTTACTAACAAAAGGATACAGCTATTTCTAAAGTGGAAGCAGTACAGGCTGCCCCCTAGTGACTGACTGCTCTGAACTTTCTCAAACTGAAGGATAAAACTTCCCCCCAAAAGGTATAATTAACTACTCCAATATAGTTTTTCAAAATAATCGATCGTGTATACTTACTGAAGTTCCTTTTTTTTCATTATGCCACTAACTGAGACATATAATTTAAAGAGTGTAGTTCATTTATGTTGGTTATATTGACAGTATCTAATAAGGAGTGCCAGGGAAAGGTCATGAGTCAGGCTCCTAGGATACTGATATTTTATTTCTTGACCTAGGTGAAGATTTTATGGGTATGTTCACTTTTTGATAGTTCAAAACATATCCTTGTAATCTTTACACTTTTCAATTTACATAGAATACTTTAATAAAGTGAGTGAAAATTGCTCAGTTGTGTTCAACTCTTTGTGACCCCATGGACTATACAGTCCATGGAATTCTCCAGGCCAGAATACTGGAGTGGGTAGCCTTTTCATTCTCCAAGGGATCTTCGCAACCCAGGGATTGAACCCAGGTCTCCCACACTCCAGGAGGATGCTTTTACCAGCTGAGCCACCAGGGAAGCTGAAGAATATTGGAGTTGGTAGCCTGTCCCTTCTCCAGGGGATCTTCCCGACCCAGGAATAAGAAAAAGATTCTTGAAAAAAAATCTAAGAACCATATGCATTATTGTACTCAGCCAATATCCTCCAATATTCCATCATTTCATGCATCCAAATATTACAACTCTAGAATAGAACTAGGAAGATAACAAGTGGCCATGAATTCTGTGCACAAGTCTGAACAACTGCATTTGGACCAGAGTACGGCTCTTAAAATTGGAGAAGGAAATGGCAACCCACTCCAGTATTCTTGCCTGAAGAATTCCAGGGATGGAGGAGCCTGGTGGGCTGCCATCTGTGGGGTCGTACAAAGTTGGATACGACCGACACGACTTAGCATGGCTCTTAAAAGAAAAGCAGGACAAGGTGGGGATATGGAGAGTGAGTCTGACATGGTATGTCAGAGTCCTAGCACGGTGAGAGGGACATTCATAGGAGCAATGGCCTCGTGTTGGCTGTCAGAGGCTGAATAAAGTGTGGAGGACACCCACATACATGGGGAGCCCAACAAAGGGTTTCAGAACCTACAAAGATATCCATGCAGGGAAGAGAGTTGCCAAAGAGATAGAAGACTGCATACAGGGTGATTTTAAATAAATAAAGATATGGAAGCCCCAGCTCTCCCACTGTGTGAGAAGTACAAATATAAAATAGAGAGAACATTAGAATGAACCCTGTGGTGATAGATTAGAATTTAAGGTACTGGTGTGAACTCACGGTTTTCAATATACAGAGGTACAGTTATGAATGTGGATGCAAATAAGTGTGTATACATACATACATACATACCCTAAGCTCTGGCCACTGACAGTGCCTGGGAGCAACAATACTCCAAGAGCAATGAGTGTACCTGAAGCACAACTTGGCTTCTAGAAACCATTCTCCTCTAAAAGGAACCAAGCTCCTTAGAGAACTGGCTTATTCTAGCACTGAGGAAGGGAAGGTATCAATATAATAAGAGTCTGACAGATCAGATCTGTTGTGCCAGAAAGAATGGTAATGCCCAGGTATTGACAGGGATGTGGCACAATGGTAAGAGAAGTCAGCCTGCAAGGTGTCCCATTGACCACTCAGGGACAACTTAAACATCAGAATAAATAAAATGGTACCTGAGCCCATAGGGACAAATTAAGTTAAAAATATATTTAGGATACCTCAACATAATAAAGGGAGAAGGCAACGGCACCCCACTCCAGTACTCTTGCCTGAAGAATCCCATGGATGGAGGAGCCTGGTGGGCTGCAGTCCATGGGGTCGCAAAGATTCGGACACGACTGAGCAACTTCCCTTTCACTTTTCACTTTCATGCATTGGAGAAGGAAATGGCAACCCAGTCCAATGTTCTTGCCTAGAGAATCCCAGGGACGGGGGAGCCTGGTGGGCTGCCGTCTATGGGGTCACACAGAGTCGGACACGACTGAAGTGACGCAGCAGCAGCAGCAGCAACATAATAAAAGCTATATATGACAAACCCATGGCAAACATTATCCTCACTGGTGAAAAATTGAAAGCATTTCCCCTAAAGTCAGGAACAAGACAAGGGTGCCCACTCTCACCGCTACTATTCAACATAGTTCTGGTAGTTTTGGCCACAGCAATCAGAGCAGAAAAAGAAATAAAAGGAATCCAAACTGGAAAAGAAGAAATAAAACTCTCACTGTTTGCAGATGACATGATCCTCTACATAGAAAACCCTAAAGACTCCACCAGAATATTACTAGAGCTAATCAATGAATATAGTAAAGTTGCAGGATATAAAATCAACACACAGAAATCCCTTGCATTCCTATACACTAATAATGAGAAAGCAGAAAAAGAAATTAAGGAAACAATTCCATTCACCATTGCAACAAAAAGAATAAAATACTTAGGAATATATCTACCTAAAGAAACTAAAGACCTATATAAAGAAAACTACAAAACACTGGTGAAAGAAATCAAAGAGGATCCTAATAAATGGAGAAATATACCATGTTCATGGATCGGAAGAATCAATAGAGTGAAAACGAGTATACTACCCAAAGCAATCTATAGATTCAATGCAATCCTTATCAAGCTACCAGCAGTATTTTTCACAGAGCTAGAACAAATAATTTCACAATTTGTATGGAAATACAAAAAACCTCGAATAGCCAAAGCAATCTTGAGAAAGAAGAATGGACCTGAAGGAATCAACCTGCCTGACTTCAGGCTCTACTACAAAGCCACAGTCATTAAGACAGTATGGTATTGCCACAAAGACAGAAATATAGATCAATGGAACAAAATAGAAAGCCCAGAGATAAAT
>SJYQ01002816.1:282041-310437 GCA_006410935.1 Redunca redunca
CCTAGTTATGGATATTATTTATACTCTAAAAAAATTAATTAGAACTTTATTAATTTTGACTAACTGGACAAAGACCAATCTGAAAAAAAAAAGTAACATTTTATAAATATTTTAAAGGAATTTAAGTAACTTTCAAATGTTTGCTTGGAAATACATGTAAGTATTATACTACATGTAAATTTTCCTGTATATTAGAAATACATAAACTATTGACATTTTCCTTATACAGATCATAAAAAGAACTGCTATTTCCAACAAACTTCTGAATATTTTATGACATCTACTATATGAAAATAATAGCTTGAAAAATATTTTATGACTTTTATTATATGGAGATAAAAGCTCTCAGCTTCTTTAACATTAAGAGTGACTAAAAATATTTCCCCATACTACTTATGAATGATAATCCAAAATACTTTTAGACATAATATGGACTATGTTAGACCTTACTTCACCTTTACTTTTGACCCCAATGTACTTATAATTATCAAGATTCAGATGCATGTTCAACTAATGAGACACAGTTACTAATTGTTGAAATGGCAGAGTAATCAATTTCACCGTTTAACAGAAGGGCTTAAGCCTGCTTGGAACAGCAGGGCACTGAGAAAGCTACTGAGAAATTATAAAATGTTCACAGGACCTCAGAGAAGCAAAGGATTTCACCAGTTAAATGATGATGCTGCTGCTGCTGCTAAGTCGATTCAGTCATGTCCGACTCTGTGCGACCCCATAGATGGCAGCCCACGAGGCTCCCCTGTCCCTGGGATTCTCCAGGCAAGAACACTGGAGTGGGTTGCCATTTCCTTCTCCAATGCATGAAAGTGAAAAGTGAAAGTGAAGTCACTCAGTCGTGTCTAACTCTTGGCGACCCCATGGACTGCAGCCTACCAGGCTCCTCCATCCATGGGATTTTCCAGGCAAGAGTACTGGACTGGGGTGCCACTGCCTTCTCCAAATGATGATGGTAGCAGCATATAATACTATGGACCTACCTGTGACAAGCATTCTTCTAAAATTTTACACATATTAACTCAAATATGTAACTCTTTGAAGTAGTATCACTATTACTCCTATAAGACATAGAAAAGACATATAGCCAGCAGGTAGTAGAGGTGGGCTTTGAATCTAAACAGACAGGTTTTCAGACTCTGTGCTGGCAACCACAGGACACTTACTGTACTGGGGTATACAGAATTGACGCTTTTGAACTGTGGTGTTGGAGAAGACTCTTGAGAGTCCCTTGGACTGCAAGGAGATCCAACCAGTCCATTCTGAAGGAGATCAGTCCTGGGTGTTCCTAAGAAGGACTGATGCTGAAGCTGAAACTCCAATACTTTGGCCACCTCATGCAGAGAGCTGACTCATTGGAAAAGACCCTGATGCTGGGAGGGATTGTGGGCAGGACAAGAAGAAGACGACAGAGGATGAGATGGCTGGGTGGCATCACTGACTCAATGGACATGAGTCTGAGTGAACTCTGGGAGTTGGTGATGGACAGGGAGGCCCGGTGTGTTGTGGTTCATGGGGTCGCAAAGAGTCGGACACGACTGAGCGACTGAACGGAACTGAACTGAGGGAGTGTATACACAGTAGTTTGAGTAAAACAACAGTGTTAGATCAAGATGCATGGTAGAAAAGCATAGAAAAAATGAAATTGAAAAGAGTAGCAAAAAACAGGCTATAATAAATGGTAAATTTTGGATTGATCTGAATCCACTTTCTTCCTTGTACTACAGTGCCTTAAAAGCTTAGAGATGAAACAAAAGACCCTTCGACCTCCAGATATGGTATTCTAAACAGAAGATGGCTGCCACATATATAGATATGGGGTAAGAGAGCTAGTGGGCTCATTACCATGAAGGATTCTATAGCAGGCAATAGAGAAAAAGGGATTTAAAACTAACCTGTATTTTTCAATTCAACTATTGTCTTTCTGAGTTGTCACCTGCGAGTGACTAGTGAGGCTGCCATTATTCAAAATATTTCCAAAGCTGTGTTCTTTGAAATTGTTTTCAGTCAGTTTCATGAGACTTATTCAGAATTATTACTTTATAGTTGTACTTTTTTAAGACTAAAATACTTACTATATTAGAATATGTAAACGGCATCTTTGTCATTCAGATAGGTGAGGCCCAGAATATCGGTTTGAAGAATCAATTAATGGGACTTCTTGGCAGTTCAATATTTAAGAATCCGAGTTCCCAATATAAGGGACACGGGTTCAATCTCTGGTCAGGGAACTAAGATTCTGCATGCCTCATGGCACTGCCTAAGAATCAATTAATAAAGTAAATAAATTTCATATTTATTAAACTTAACATGTGGACTTTAGACTCTTAACTACCTGGCTTCTTATTCTCTCACACTCACGTACAGATGTGCTCAGTGCTCAGTCATGTCCAACTCTTTGCGATCCTATGGACTGTAGCTTGCCAGGCTCCTCTGTCCATGGAATTTTCCAGACAAGAATACTGGAGTGGGTTGCCATTTCCTACTCCTGGGAATCTTCCTGACCCAGGGATCAAACTCAAGTCTCCTGAATTGCAGGTGGATTCTTTTACCACTGAGCTACTAGGGAAATTCTCTAACTTCTCAGGTTACTCACTAATTTGCATAAATTACTTCTCTAAGTTTCGCCAAACATAAAATGGGTATAATAAAGTACCCGCCACAGGACTATTTTGAGGGTACCTTTATTTAGTTCAACCCACTCCAGTATTCTTGCCTAGAGAATCCCATGGACGGAGAGGCTTGGTGGGCTACAGTCCACGGGTCGCAAACAGTTGGATACGACTGAGCGACTTCACTTTCACTTTATTTAGTTATATTAATATTGCTGCTATAGTATTTGCTGCTATTACTCAAATGTCTAGCACCATGTAAATTTATATGGAAAAAACAAAGAAGTATTAAACATGATCTTAAAGGTCCATATAGTCAAAGCTATGGTTTTTTCAGTATTCAGGTAGAGATGTGAGAGTTGGACCATGAAGAAAGCTGAGTGCCAAAGAACTGATGTTTTCAAACTGATGTTGGAGAAGACTCTTGACAGTCCCTTGGACTGCAAGGAGATAACACCAGTCAATCGTAAAGGAAATCAGTCCTGAATATTCACTGGAAGGACTGATGCTAAAGCTGAAGCTCCAACACTTTGGCCACCTGATGCAAAGAACTGACTCCTTAGAAAAGACCCTGATGCTGGGAAAGACTGACAGCAGGAGAGGAAGGGGACGACAGAGGATGAGATGGTTGGATGGCATCACCAACTCGAGTCTGGGCAAGCTCCAGGAGATGGTGATAGACAGGGAAGCCTGGCATGCTACAGTCCATGGGGTTGCAAAGAGTCGGATACGACTGAGCGACTGAACTGAACTACCTTACATAGGGAGAAATGAATGAATGACTTAGTCCAAGAGGGATTTTATAATGGAAAAGTACCTAAGTGTGGAGAAGCTTCTATACCAGAGGAAGTATTGAATTAGGCCATGCAAATAGATTAATATTTCACTAGGAACAGGGAAGAAAAGATATGATGAAACAGGCACATACTTTCTTTGACACTGAGCACTAAAGTCATAACTTGTAGACTATACTAGAAAATAAAAACACTCTTCAATTTAGTGTTTATTTAGATACCAATAATGAGAATTTATGAATTCTAACAAAGGCTGAAGTTTAGCTGTTAGTAGCTACATAATATGGCACCCGACTCCAGCACTCTTGCCTGGAAAATCCCATGGATGGAGAAGCCTGGTGGGCCGCAGTCCATGGGGTTGCTAAGAGTCGGACACAACTGAGCGACGTCACTTTCACTTTTCACTTTCATGCATTGGAGAAAGAAATGGCAACCCACTCCAGTGTTCTTGCCTGGAGAATCCCAGAGATGGGGGAGCCTGGTGGGCTGCTGTCTATGGGGTCGTACAGAGTCGGACACGACTGAAGCGACTTAGCAGCAGGAGCAGCAGCTACATAAGGTTTCATCATGCAAATCAGAGATAAAATTTTAGCCAAAAACAGAAGGCCATACTTTTACTTACATATCAAAAGAAGACTACACTTTTAAGTCTACTTTTCAGTTTAAGTCAATCAGTAATCAAGATTTTGTCAAAACATTCCCCTGAGACTTCCCTTGTGGTCCAGTGGTTAAGAGTCTGCATGCCAAAGGAGAGGACATGGCTTCAATCCCCGGGTCTGAGAGGATCCCACTTGTCACAGAGTGGCTGGACCCTTGCACCTAGTTGTGATCTGCAAAAGAGAAGCCACCGTAAAGAGGAGACTACGCACCCCAACAAAGACTAGCCCCTGCTCACTGCAACTGGAGAAGCCTGAGCAGCAACAAAGACCCAGATGAGGCATAAATAAATAAGAAACATTCCCCTGGTGACAGATATGAAGAGTCAATTACAGCTTCTTTTTAATCCCTACTGGCTATTATTTATAAGAGGTAGAGAAGCTTTAAACTTGAAAACCCATAGGTCCACTGCGTGCCGCTGCTGCTGCTAAGTCATTTCAGTCATGTCGGTCTCTGTGCAACCCCACAGACAGCAGCCCACCTGGCTCTGCCGTCCCTGGGATTCTCCAGGCAGGAACACTGGAGTGGGTTGCCATTTCTTTCTCCAATGCATGAAAGTGAAAAGTGAATGTGAAGTCGCTCAGTTGTGTCTGACTCTTCGCGACCCCATGGACGGCAGCCTACCAGGCTCCTCCGTCCATGGGATTTTTCCAGGCAAGAGTACTGGAGTGGGTGGTCCACTGCATATCTTTACTAAATTTGAAAATCCTAAACTACTCAGAAATTATGGAGGAGAATAAGCAAAACGATGTCTGTAGACAGCACAAAATGTGAAGTACAAAGCTTTGACTCTTTGCATTTGGACCTAAGGGGAAATTCTGATATTAGCACAGTGTAAAGTCTATGATCTGGACTTGAAAACAGGATTCATGTGTAGTTTCATTGGGGGTGGGAGGACTGAGAAAAATGTACAAGTTGTTTCTAAAAATGCTCCTATGTATAAACAATATTGCTCCAGTTTCCCACGAAAAAAGAATAGGACAAAGGGGAGAGAGACAGTCTACTTAGAACCGCCCCTGGAATATTTGGTTTAAGGGTCGTGATGTGGCCACAGGGGTTGGTGCTCAGTAGAACATAAGTAGGTCTGGTAGCCCTTTGCATTACTGTACTCAGAGTGGTGATATCCAGACAAAGCAGGATCCACAGCCAGCAAAAGTAGAGTTGGTGGCAGCAATAATGTGTTGATGGAGCAGGTGTGGCAGGTGAGGTGAGAAGAAAATGGCTAAAATGGCTAGTGTCCACTAGTAAATGACTGGACTTATTTATGAATACATGTGACAGCTCTTGCAGGTTCCCCAAAATATGTGTAATTAGGGAGGAGGCTTTGCAGGGTCATGTATTAGAGGGGAGGCAAAAGATAGTCAAATGCAGCTTATTCATCCTTATTTTCCTCTGAACTTCAAATATATGCTAATAAGACCATATAAAATTAAAAAGAATTAATATGGTAACTTTTTTAATATTTGTAAAAATCCATAATTACTAGATAGACATGGTGGGAGGGGACCAAATCAACATCCTGTCTAGTCCTCAACATGTCTTGCCATCTTTAAACTGTGCAGGTTTTTTCAAAGACTCAGACCTTTAAAGGTCTAGCATCTTACTCAAGAATGCCACCAGCTAAAAAGAATGCTGTAATTTCCATGTTTGAAAAATCTGCCTGAAGGAAGCAGTCAAGACTGAGCTCGTATCATTCAAATAGTGTATTAGTGCATTAAACAGTTGTTTTTGAAGGACGAAAGAAAAGAATTTCCGATGAATTCTGGTTTCTGCATTCTGAGAAGGGATGTAGCCAAGGTTTTAAAAGGCAGTGAAACAGAAAGTGCCTAACAAAGTGGAAAAATATTGTCTTACTCAGTGCCCCTGTACATTTCTATAGGGATAAAACCCAATACACAGGACTTAAGAGTGAAACCTAAAGTAGTTATACACAGAAAAATAAATAAAACAATGAATGACTAAAAATACAGCAAAATTTCTTAATATTGACTAGGAAAAAGAATTATCCAAGTGAAAAGAATAGCAGAAGGAAAAAGCTAAACAAGAAAATTGTCTAATAATTTAATTTTCATTTATTCTTAAATATCATTTTATTTTATAAGGCAGCTGATGACAGTCTCAGATGTCTCAGAAGGCCACTCTGAATTCAAATGTCCAGTCTTCATGACAGAATAAGAAGCATGATTTCAACTGAACTTGATCTAAATCTCAATTGTTCTCTTGTAAAGAGGAGAATCTATGATAGCCAAATTTTGAGGATAAAAAAATGAGAAGATCTTAGAGAACTTTTCTCACTTTCTAGTTACATCTTCAAAAGGTTTAAAGCCTTCTTTCCAAAACAGATCACAGTATAATAAATACTTATTTGTCTTAAGATTGTGAGTGCGTGCTAAGTTACCTGAGTAGTGTCCAACTCTTTGTGACTCTATGGACAGCCGCTAAGTGAATCTGCAGAATATCTGTCTTCCCTGGTTTCTTAGGTCAGCTACTTTGACTACTTTGGAAAGGAAAGGAAGCCTCAGGGTAAATAAAACCCTAATGTAAAGCACGATGGAAAAGAAAAATAAACTAAGAGAAGACACTACTGCAATTTAACAAAGACAGATGATACCATGGGCTAACAAGACATTTAAAATGAAATGTATGTCAGCAAAATACCTGAAAGAGCCTAAGGAAATCTTTCTTGGGCATAAAGTTAGAACATGTTATTTACTATCAATAGACTTTCTGAGGATTATCTAGTCAACAAAATGTACAAAATTAAAGACAACTAAATAGCACAAGTTTAAAATAAACCACTAGTTGACTTAGGTATTCTGGTCATCATTAGGTAATTTCAAAATTATCTAAAACATAGTGTATTCTCCCATAATCTCTTGTCTAGTGCCATCTACACAGAATTATATTAACTATCTGTTAACCATACACATAATCAATGTCACATTATCAGAAATAAATATTTTTGAAATATTCAACACTGAACCAAACAATTATACAAAATAAAGTTTATGTAAAAGAGGAGTCTTAAAGTGACTTCAAACTTAGATTGAATTTCTTCTAACAAAAGACTGGTGTATTGGGAACACTGGGTCATCTGTACCTCAGAGAGTCCTATGATATCTAGTTATTAATTAAATATCACAAAAGCTTTGAGCACCTTAGGTGTCTGACATTTTACTATGAGTCACAAATACAAGGATTTATAAAGCAGGGTCTCTACTATCAAAGAGCTAAAATCTAGCATAGCAGATAAAATAATCACTGAAACAGTCATATGAAGTTTGTGATTAATGCAAATTTAACAACATAAACAAAGAGCTATAGACATTCAGTAGATGTTCTAGTTGGATAATAAGGAAATATTCTTAAAAAGTAGGAAGACATTTGAAGATCGTTAGACTTTGATAAAGAGAGAGAAAAAAATGAAACAATATACAAAAACATAAATTAGACAAAAGATGCAAGGCATATTTAAGGAGTAGCCAGCACTTAGTTTGATGCACAAATAGAAGAGATAAATCAGTTCCATACTAAGCAAGTTTTTAAAAGCCAAACTTAGGAATTAGGACTTTACATTCTGGTAAGTTTCTACTGAAGAATAATGAATAGTTTCTGATCTAGTGAGGTAATTTAGTAAAGAGAATCAACAGATCAGAACTGTTGTAAGATTAACTTTGTGAATGGGAATATTGGAGGGATTTTCTTATACAACTGATCTATATAAAAATAAACAGACAACACCAATATTTAGCAACAAGGGCTTATTGGGATGCTGGCAGTTGGAATGTAAATAAAGCATCAGATTCAAGCGATCATTTGAAGAAGGTATCAAAGGTGTATGGGAACTGATGAATCATGAAAGTGAGGAAAAAGGAGGAATCCAGAGTGACCACCATGACACAGGGATCTGCTTACTGCACAGACATGACCCTTGCCTTGAACAAGACTCTACTGAGCAGACACGCCTCCAACATCATGTGCTGGTAAAAGAGTACCAGCGCATTCTGTTCACGACGACTGAATCAACTAATTCAACCAACAGCCTCCATTTTCCTAGCCACTGACCTGGCCATAGGCCTAAGCCACTGAATGAGAGGCCACAAGAAAAATAAATTTGAGGATAAGTAGTTTGATAATTCTCCAACACAGAGACAATGGGAAACACACAGTAAGGCGATATAGAGCCAGAAGGGCACGGAGGAGAAAACGGGTGTGTGTGTGTTTAAGTGGTTGTATAGTGATCAAACCTGTTGCTTCTGAATTTTAATATAGAGATGACCTCATTATGGTTTCATGAGAAGTAGTTATATCAAGGACACAAAGATTAAGTCTTCTAAAGAAGGTGTGGTTCTACTGTTCTAAATGCTGGGCTCTGAGCCCAAAACGCCTCAATTCTAATCCGGCTATAACAAACTTATTCCAAATCATTCAACCTCTCTGCCTCAATTTCTTCACCTACAAAAACAGAGATAATGATACTGACCTACATTTCTAAGAACATTGTAGAGATTAATTAATTCTGTACAATGCTTTGAAAATGAAAAGCACTGAACATTATTAGCGGGTATTATATAACTAATTGCTTGTAACACTGAAAATTTCATCCTAAAATTTTATTCAAACAGTAGTTATCAAATAAATGTCTAGCTCCCTTAGTAACATCTATCTCCAAATGTTACTAAATTATTATTTTAAATGTATCTAGTTTTTTTTTGCATTATATCATGTTATCTCATAGTATATAAAGATGTAGATCACTCCAGACATCTAGAACACTTTTTCAACCTAAACAATCAGGACCTATTTATTTGAAAATCAGCATCTATTGAGAGTAGTCAATAAATGCTAAAATGTAATACATACTTCAAGTTACAAAATTTTAATTTAATAAATAACACTAAGCAATTAAATGGCAGAAGCAACACGCAAAAGCACAAAGCAGTATGTTGAAAACAGTCTATCATGTCCTTATTTTTAGAAGTTATAGAACCTAAAAGCATACAAAAACCTATCTTTGTACAAAAAATGAAGATTGAAACTTTTAAATCCATTAGACACTTCATGCAGTCTTTGTGTCTTCTTGGGTTTTAAAATTATAATAATAATGCATGCTCATTGTTTTAAAAAATGGAAATACAAAAGTTCAGTTCAGTTCAGTCGCTCAGTCGTGTCCGACTCTTTACAACCCCATGAATCGCAGCACTCCAGGCCTCCCTGTTCATCACCATGTCCTGGAGTTCACTCAGACTCACGTCCATCGACTCAGTGATGCCATCCAACCGTCTCATCCTCGGTCGTCCCCTTCTCCTCCTGCCCCCAATCCCTCCCAACATCACAGTCTTTTCCAGTGAGTCAACTCTTCTCATGAGGTGGCCAAAGTGCTGGAGTTTCAGCTTTAGCATCATTCCTTTCAAAGAAATCCCAGGGTTGATCTCCTTCAGAATGGACTGGTTGGATCTCCTTGCAGTCCAAGGGACTTTCAAGAGTCTTCTCCAACACCACAGTTCAAAAGCATCAGTTCTTCAGGGCTCAGCCTTCTTCACAGTCCAACTCTCACATCCATACATGACCACAGGAAAAACCATAGCCTTGACTAGACGGACTTTAGTCGGCAAAGTAATGTCTCTGCTTTTGAATATACTATCTAGGTTGGTCATAACTTTTTTTCCAAGGAGTAAGCGTCTTAATTTCATGGCTGCAATCACCATCTGCAGTGATTTTGGAGCCCAAAAAAGTATTTGATGTTAAAATGAATTCCCATCCTAGAGGCCCTCCCTACTCTGAAGGGAGCCATTACACAACATGGTAGGTGGCCCTCCAGACTCTGAAGTACTTAACAGCATGTCTATACATATTGACTTGTTTTGTATTTTAGTAAAGACAGTATTTTACTCAACATACAATTTGCTTTTTTTCACTGAACACGACAGCATGGATATCCTCTGTTAGCATATAAAGATTTATCTCATTGTTTTTTTTAAAAGGTGCCAGATATTCCACTGTATACCGATAATAATTTACTTAATGAACATGACTGCTCATTTCAGGACTATTTTCATCTTACAAATAAAAATACTATTAAAGTAAATATGCACACCTTACATTTTAATAGGTTCTGACAAACTGGCCTCCAAAATGACAGTACCAATTTACATGTCCACCGTAACATGACTGCCTTTTTCCCCATGCCCTTCCTCAATATGCTATGAAGTGAAGTGAAGTGAAGTTGCTCAGTTGTGTCTGACTCTTTACAACCCCATGGACTATAGCCCACCAGACTCTTCCGTCCATGGGATTCTCCAGGCAAGAATACTGGAGTGGGTTGCCATTTCCTTCTCCAGGGGATCTTCCCAACCCCGGGATCAAACCCAGGTCTCCCGCATTGCAGGCAGACGCTTTAACCACTGAGTTACCAGGGTTTTTAATTTTTGCCAATCTGGAAGGTGAAAAATGAAAAGGTGAAAAAACTTGCAGTTTTAAGTTTCATTTTTCCATTCATTAAAGAGATCAAACAGCATGTCATGTATTTTTTAACAACTGTTTCTTCTATAAACTACCATTTCCCAACTTTGCCAATCTTTCTACTGAGTTCTCCATCTCATTCTTTTGCATTAATATTAATCCTTTGTTACACACATTAGACATGTTTCTTTTTAAAATTTATCTTTATACATGAAAATAAGAGAATATAGAATTCACATTTTTTAAAAATCAGGCACGACATCACAGAAAACTCTTTGAACTCAATTTAGCTACTGTGGTGCAGAGTGCCAAGGCCAGGATAGTTCTTCATAGCTGCTAACGATTGGTCAGGTGATTCTATCTCTAAACGAAGCCAAAAGCAATAGGTTCCTGTTTTAAGAGAAGTTGTGCACCATACTCTCTTAAAGAGGTTAGAAAAAATTCTACACTTAGAAAGAATAATAGGAGTCTCTTCATTTTCCCAAAATAAATCATGGCAAAAATCTTTATAAATCTCCTGTTATACTTAAATTTGGAAAATATTTCTCTAGAGCACTGTTCAAACTGTTTTAATTCACTTAGGTAAATAGATCACATCAATTTAACATTTTCTTTATTGTAAGCAGTTTTGACATTTGGACAGTTCACCAATGGCTTCTTAATTGTGGCCTGCTTCCTCCTCTTCTACTACTCTTTACATGCAACAAATTAAATTTCACTAATATTTAAAGATCAGTATTGACCTTTGCATAGCCATTTTCTAGGTTCCTGTTAATACAAACATCTTGTTTGCTGATGCTCTTTTCAAATATTTTACTGCACACAATTTTCCATTATTCCAAAGAGACTTGTGTCTAGTTGAAGTGCATTTTTTCCATGATCCTGCAAATAATCACAATGGCTTATATCAGGCATTTTAGGGGGAAAAATGTATGCTTGCCTAAGCAAGTAATAACAGCAACCATAAAATAAGCTTTGCTCACCACCATCTCCAACACATGTACCCACCCTTCTGATCTTTAAAAATATGGACTTAATTCTTTTTAGGATGTATCTCAACCACAACAATAGGGAGGCAGGGAATATAGAAATGCTGGCAATGTGACCATGATAAGTAATTCTAGATTGTAATTCCATAAATATAGTATTATGCTACACTTGAAAAGATAGAAAAGAAATGCAACTTTGAAGAGAAAATAAACTGAATTTCAAGAATTCCTAAAGAGATGAGTTAAAGACAAAAGAACACTGAAATGCTCTTATCTAAACCAATGCTAACTGTCGAAATAATTTGTCAGTTTAGAGTTACTATTTTTAAAAGCATATAAATCAAAGATTATTGCAAAGTGAGCAAGAATGAAAAAAGAGATCCTTTCTCTTCAAATAGGAAAGACAGTGAAAAAATCCTAAAGTTGCCCGCAGCTATATCACCTCAACCTTGTCAGATTTCACTTGTCAACACTTTGATGACAGATTGCCACCTCCTCCTCTAAAAAACAAAACCTACTAACTGATGAAAGAGATGGCTTCTTATGAAAAGTGGAATATTATCCATGCAATTTGATAGCTGTACACTTTAAAATCTTTTTTCCCCAAAGAGACTTGAAAAACATTTTTCTGTGACTTTTATCAAAACTTAGAGGCTAGAGAACCAATGTGAGGAAGTAAAGTGTGATTTAAAGTACCTACTAAATGTAGTTCATACTCACTATTTAATTCTCACAATAACTCCCTGAAATTATGTACTGAAGTGTGTGTGTTTGTTACTTAAGTATTTCTCTGAGCAGGGAATAGCAGTTTTTCCAAGGAGTCTATTTATGCACTCCTGTCCCCCATCAACTCTGATAGACTCTAAATTTACAGCTATGGAAACTGATGCATAGGGTGGTAAAATAATTTACACAAGTTCAGTCAGCTTGCTAGGGAACAGGACTAGAATTCCCATTCATGATATCTGTGTGGTGCTCATTCAACTTTACCTTTCTCTCCCTAACCCTGTGCTACAGCCTTTTAGTTAAGCTTCTGCTTTCTGAGACAGGTGTCAATTTAGGCTTGTATCCATGGCGAAAGATATACATAGATGGAACCTATTTTCTGGCCAAATTTACTTTATTTTGCTTAAGAAAGCCCTTGAAGGAAATTATTCAAATGACTAAGGATTATTTTCTTTGGTCTATCAGTAGTTTGTAAATAAACTGATGTATCTAAAACATGATTATAATTGGTATTTCTTAGGCACTAACGAGTATTCATACTATTTGCTTAGCAAGCTTCATAGATAATATAAAAATAAGCTCCAACATGACATATTAAAGCCTTGAATGACTGTTAAATAAATTAACTTCTTTTTAAGTTACTGTACCAGAGAAGCTTTATTTCTATGTTGACTTCCCTCATTTGGTAGTGGCTCTCACTAAGTTCTTGGGTCCTCACTCTATGACAAGTTTTTTAAAAAATGTAAAGAAACCCTAAATGCTCACAGTTTTTAAGAATTTCATGGTGAATCTTTTTATATTGTGATCAGATCCTCCTTCACACTCTTTCTTCCCTGATTGGTTATTTTCACCTTTTCCAACGGTTAATCACAACATTATTACTTAGTATACTTTTAGTATTTTTGTTTAACTGGTTGAATGAAGAACCAAAGCAGTTCACTCAGGAAAGACAGTCTTTTCCTACTGAAATGAAGGCCTATGAATAACCATCAAGGTCCCCAGAGAAGGGATCAATTTCACCTTAGGACTTCAAATGTTAATAATCCTTTAATACAGTAGGAAATTATCACCTGATATTTAAAAATCAGTAGAGTAAAAATAACACAAAGAAGATTCAAAATTATGATCATGTTTTGCCATAAAACCCAAACAAATACTGCATTAATAAATAATTTGCTGTTTTTATAGGGCATATTTTATGTAAAAAGCTACTGAGAAGTAAATGGGATAATTATTTGAAAATACGTGGAAAGNNNTGGAAAGCAATAATTATTCAATTATTCATGTCAGTTGCCTTTTCCTAAATATTCACTATCCATAGATTCTATTTTCAATAATATCTAAGGAAAATTATTTTAGAATTTATCATTCTGTTTCAGCTTCTACTTATTTTCAGTTTGGTTCAGCCCACATTTGTGAAGCATCTACTAAGTGGCAACCAAGGGGCCAGGCATTGTGCTAGGCATTCAGAATAAAATAAAAACAAAAACAAGTACTTGCACTTGAGGAGGGAACAGCTTAGTAAGGGATGGGATGATGGGAGGATAAAAAACAGTGAATACAATTATTGCTACATCAGAGTATGGCAAATAAAATGGAACCATGTCAAAGGAAGAGAGTACAGAAAAAAAAGAAAATTGTTAATTATATCATCTAATGTATTCTCAATCACAAAAATAGAAATTATATGTCCATTTTCAGAACCTGTGACTTCTTCAGAGAAAATAAATAACTAGCATATAACCCAATGGAAACAGTGACAGACTTTATTTTCTTGGGCTACAAAATCACTGCAGATGGTGACTGCAGCCATGAAATTAAAACGCTTGCTCCTTGGAAGAAAATCTATGACCAACCTAGACAGCATATTAAAAAGCAGAGACATTACTTTGCCAACAAAGGTCCATCTAGTCAGAGCTATAGTTTTTCTAGTAGTCATGTGTGGATGTGAGAGTTGACTATAAAGAAAACTGAGCGCCAAAGAATTGGTGCTTTTGAACTGTGATGTTGGAGAAGACTCTTGAGAGTCCCTTGGACTGCAAGGAGATTCAACCAGTCCATCCTAAAGGAAATCAGTCCTGAATATTCATTGGAAAGACTGATGTTCAAGCTGAAACACCAATACTCTGGCCACTTGATGTGAAGAGCTGACTCACTGGAAAAAACTCTGATGCCGGGAAAGATTGAAGGCAGGAAGAGAAGGGGATAACAGAGGATGAGATGGTTAGATGGCATCACTGACTCAATGGACATGAGTTTGGGTAAACTCTGGGAGCTGGTGATAGACAGGGAGGCCTGGCATGCTGCAGTCCATAGGGTCACAAAGAGTCGCACATGACTGAGCGACTGAACTGAACTGAACCCAGTCACATGAATATACTGTATTTTCTTAATTCCAGTATCACCATATTTCACATTTGATAGTTACTGAAATGGTATGTACCTTGTAGTCATTGTGTATATTTAATATAGTGTGGCTTTGGTAGTTCTCTATTAAAACATTCTTGCTGGGAGGAGAGATCAAGATGGCAGAGCAGGAGGACACGGAACTCATCTCCCACCACAAACACATTAAAAAAAAATACATCTGTGTGTGAAGTAATAGTCACTGAAAACCAGAGATAGGAAGAAAGACTTCTGTACAACCAAGGCTATAAGAAAGACTCGCACAGAATCAGGAAGGAGGGGAAAAAGAAAGATCAGGTTGGGACCTGTGACCCTGGGAGGAAACACAGAAGAGGGTGGAATACAATGGCAGAGATCCTCCTGAGGAGTGAACGGTTTGAGTCACATACTGAGCACCTCAGCTATGGATGTGACAACCAGGAAGATGAATTCCTTTGGCTGGAGGTTGGAGGGCTGGTGGGACTAACTAGGATCTCCTAGTAAAGTGTGTGAACACACTTGCTTACTCCCAAAACAATGTGGGGGGAAAAAAAACAGATTAAAACCACATGAGATTCTGGCCAGTTTCCCATAACCACTCCAGTGTGCACCCCTGCCTAAGTCCAATGCCTAGTCCATCCTGTGTGCTTGGCTACACAGCTCCACATTGCGGAATGAGGGCTGCCACAACAAAGAAGAGTGCTCAGTTGTGGGGGATGGTACCAGCTCAGACTCTGTAACATTTCAACTCGGTAAGAGCAGCAGAGCAGCCACTAACTGGCTTTTAGAGACATCAGAAGTAGTCCCAGACTCTGGCTGCAGCCAAAGCTGTCATAACACATGACCAGACCTACACTGAGCATTCATAACTATTTTGCTTGCTCTGAGATGCAGCTCCACCCTAGGGAGAGGGTGCTGGTGCTGGAAGCAGGGAGAGCACACACTCCCCACTCTCAAGGCTTCTACTCCAGCAACCTGGGTCCTGACCCTGTCCCCAGTAGGGTGGTGTTGGCCAGTAAACAGAGAAGAAGCCTCAGGTCACACCTAGCTCAGGCTCTAACATCTTCATCCCTAGCACCATCTCCTTCAAGGTGCTATCAGCCAGTATACCCTGGGGAAAGACAAAACTTGTGCACACATCAAACCTAGCTCTCTCACCATAGCCACTGGGCACACACAGAGTATTTAGGGATGCTCCCACATAATGACATGCCTTCAAGACCTCAATTAAGTAACTGCTTCACCTAAATTCAGAGAGACAAAGAGAATTACACAAAATGAGAAGACAGAGGAACTAGTTTAACTGAAAGAACAAGAGAAAACACATGAAAAAATAATGAAAAAGAAATAAACCACCTATCAGATAAAGAATCCAAATCATTAGTGATAACAATGTTACCTGAATTACAGAAAAGAACGGATGAACACAGTGAGAATTTTAATGAGGAAATAGAAAATATTTTTTTTTAAATAGCACTGAAAACACAGTAGATAAAATGAAAACCACACTAGACAGACTAAACAACACACCCCAGTGATACAGAAGAATGGATAAGTGATCTGGAAGGCAGAATAATGAAAATCACCCAGTTGGAACAGCAAAAAGAAAAATAAAAACCGGAACAGTTCAAGAGACTTCTGAAAATCATCAATCACAAGGGGAGAAACAAAAAGAAGAAAAGAATAGAGAAGAATTACAAAAATTTTTAAAAAGTAATGAAATGGTAATAAGTATATAGCTATTTATAATCACTTTAAATGGCAATGGACTGAAATGTTCCAATCAAAAGACAGTGTAGCTGACTGGATTAAAAAACAAGGCCAGGGACTACCTTGGTTATCCCATGGCTAAGATTCCAGGCTCTCAATGCAGAGGGCACAGGTTCAACCCCTAGTCAGGGAACCAAGATCCACATGTAGCATGGTACAACCAAAACAAAACAAAAAGCAAGGCCCATTGGTATGCTGCTTACAAGAAACTCACATCAGAGCTAAAGACACACACAGAGACTGAAAGTGAAAGGTTTTGAAAAGATATTTCATATAAATGTAAATGACCAGAAACCAGGGACACAATACTTGTATCAGACAAAACAAGCACCTGATACAGGAGCGCCTAAATATATAACGGTCATTCGAGACAGAAAACCAGTATGGAAACAATTCCTTTAAATGGCACAACAGACCAGCTGGACTTAATGGATAGCTACAGAACGTTCCATAACCAAATAGTAGAATACACGTGCTTTTGAAGTACATATGGAATGTTCTCCACAGTAGATCATATGCTAGGCCACAAGACAAGTCTCAGCAAATTCAAGAGGATAGAAATCATATCAAGTATTTTTTCTGACTACAACTGTGTGATACTAGAAATCAATTACAGGAAGAAAAATGGGAAAAACATGCAGCTATGGTCAATTAACTTATAGCAAAGGAAGAAATAATTCAAAAAAAATTTTTCCCATAACTGAAGTATATGAATTTGCCAGGTTGACAAAAGTCACCAAGTACAATGAATTTATAAAAGATACAAACTCTAGGCACATTATTACAAAAATCACAAAACACAGAGGATAAATAAAAATCCTAAAAGTTTCCAGAGAAGGAAAAAAAAGCAAAACCTGGTCACTTAAACAGGATGAAAGGAATCCAAATTTTCAATAGCAACATTAGAAGTTAGAAGACAAGGGAGTAACATTTTCAATTTTTGAAGGAAACTAATTTTCTATCTATAATTCTATATGTATCCAACTGTCACTTCACTGTGAGGTTAGAATAAAGACATAAAAGAGGCAACATCATAAAATTTAACTATCATGTATTGTTCTTCAGGCAGTTACTAGAAGATGTGTCTCACCAAATGATGGAATACACCAAGAGAGATGGTGAGATCCAGCAAATAAAGGATCTAACATAAGAACAAGGGTGGGGGGGGGAGTTCTAGAATAAAAATAAAGAGAAATCCTACAAGAGTAATTGTATCTCGAGCAGACTGAAGCAGGAGAGCAGAGAACTCTAGGGAGGATATTGCCAACAAAAAACTAATATTGAAAGTAATAGATTACCTGGTCATTTAAACTTACTGGAAGAAGATTTACACTCCTGCTAAAGGTGGTAATAAAGAAACAATAGGTCAATAAAAAAAACAAATAAAAGGCAAGGCAACTATTGATTACACAAAGTTATAAAAGAAGAAAAATATGATCATAGTAAGCTACATGGCTAACTTTGATTATTTACATACTTAGACTATATAAACACACAATATTAACAAAAAATTATGGTATACTATGTTAGAAAGGAGAGAGGAAGTGTGCGTGGGAAGGGATAAGTGTTGTAAAAGTATGTGTCAGTCACTCAGTTAAATCTGACTCTTTGTGACCCCATGGACTGTATATAGCCCACCAGGCTCCTCTGTCCATGAGATTCTCCAGGCAAGAATATTCCAATGGGTTGCCATGTCCACCTCCAAGAGATCCTCCCAACCCAGGGATCGAACCCTAGTCTCTTACTTTTCCTGCATTGGCAGGTGGGTTCTTTACCACTAGCACCACCTGGGAAGCCCACAAATATGAATACCAGAAGAAATAACTAAAGAATTAAAAGTGGTTGCCGCTCAAGAGTGCTGGGAAGATGAATGTCATTGTTAGTTATGAGTCTGTAGAACTCAATTTTTTATACTGTGTATGTGTTATTTTGATTTAAAGAAAAAGTTTCCTACCTCCATCAAGTTTATCCAAAATAAATTTGTAGATGGAAACAGCACTGAACAATGAGTAAATGCCTCATTCCCCCAATAGCACACCTACTCTTGTGCTAATGGCTTTTAACGTAAACATCCTTTGTATGTGCATGCTAAGTCACTTCAGTTGTGTCTGACTCTGCAACCCTTTAGACTATAGCCTGCCAGTCTCCTCTGTCCATGGGATTCTAAGAATACAGGAATGGATTGCCATGACCCCCTCTTGGGGATTTTCCTGACCCATGGATAAAACTATTCTCCTTCAAAATGATGGAAAATCACACAGTTACACCATTGATAGAGCTAATCGTATTGCTTCGACAGGCACTTTCTATAAAAGAATATTTTCTATTAAAAATACTACTAAGATTCTTCTGAGATAAATTACCACTTTGACTTTGTGACATTCCATTATGTCACCAGGCATTTTAAAATACACGCAAAATGGCTAGGCTGCCCACAGCTACCAATTACTATTTAGGAGACACATATTCTGTGGATTATCAGTCTAACTTAAAGCTTTAGGCAGACCTTAAACATCCAAACAGAGATATGAATTTCAGGAGTGAGACCTAAAATGAAAAGATGGGGTTACAAGCCAATGACAAAGTTAAACCCACAAATGTGGATGGAGAGAGAGGGTGGTAGCTAGAGGAGTCTCAATATGGAGGGAGTTTTTTTTTTTAAAGATAAAAGACATAAACTATTAATTATTTTTATCACTCACATTTGCAACCTCTCTTCCCATGTCCTCTTTTCCAGAGGAAATAGGGCCAGGGCTGCAAAGAGCACAGCATCAATTGGTTTTGGTGCCAACTCAGGCTGCAGCTGTCTGTCTGCAAACAGTACAGGTCAAGATTCGTCACAGATGGTGCCAGTCAACGAGAAGGTACCTAAGCATTCAAAGCAGGGTTTGCTATTTTTTCAGGAGTTAATAAATACTATGTGTCAGTTATCTTCTAATAAAGGAAATGTGGATGACATACTTTAACTGCAAATAATTTCTTTATTTATAAAGCAGCACAGATAATACAAATAAATGGTGGACTTGACATGAAACACTGGTAACTATGCATCCTCTTTTCATGAGCATTCCAATTTACACTCATGTAAGTTATCTAATTTATGAAAGTGATGTTTGGACATGATTTAGTTATTTCAAATCTAAGTTTTATGGTGTGACTTTGTTACAAATTATTCAATATGTGGCTCACTCAAAAGTACTTTCCATTAAAGATACCCAATAAAAGGTTTAACACTGTTACAGTGCAATCGGTCCATTCCTGAAAACTACATTTGTGTTGTGTGTTGTTAACCACCCACATCTAAATCACTGATTAGGCCAATAATCAGTGTATGGATATATGTGTAATTTGCATTTAGAAATTACATTGTTCCTCACCAAGTTTGGAAAATCTCCAAGGTTTTAGTATTATTCATTTTATGTTTGATCGAGAAAAGAGAAGAAAGTTCTGATCTAATTAGAGACACCTACCATATGCTAAATGGTTTACATTCATTTTCTCATTTAGACTTTACAACAACCATATGAAGAAGTATTACTCTATTTTACAAAGTACAACAGTGACGGAGATATACTTTTAATACAAATGTATCTAATTTCAAAACCCATCATTTTGTCACTATGTGCCACTTTCACTGTGGGGTATTTAAAACAACTTTTTTCCCCCTAAGTTCTGACTCTTCTACGCAGTGTTCCAGCTGCTCTAGCCCTCCAAGAGCTCAAGTCTTCCTTCATAGACACCCATCATCCCAGGCCAGAGGAGAGGGTGTGACTGGCCACCATGTTGTGAAGACACTCAAGCAACCTGTGAAAACAAAGTTATGGGGGGAACAGCCAGCCTCTCACAAATACCCAGCAATTCCCTGCCAGCCATGTGGACAAGCCACCCGAGACTTAGATCCACCAGCTCCAGGCTAGCCTTCAGATGGCTGCAACCTCCTGAAAGATCCTGAGCCATGCAGCTCAGCTATGCCAATCTAGAATATCTGATGTGCAGAAACTGTAAGGATACCAAATGTCTATCTTTTAAGGTCTGCTAGGGTCGCAAAGAGTCGGACATGACTGAACTGAACTGAAGTCCTTTATTAAACATATGAGTGATAAATTTGGATGAGGGCAACTTTTCCAATCTTATCACCAACTCTTCTCCCTTTCTCGACAACATGAAGTACATTCTGGCTACACAGAAATGCTCAGTTTTACTGAAAGAGACAGGGAAACAGGGGTGAGCATCCGGAGTGTGGGAAGGAAAGAAGCAGGGAGAGAGAAAGAAAAGAAAAAAAGAAAAACAAAAAACTCATTCTTTAAATTTTCCTATCAGTCACCACTGTCATGTATTCTTTTCTTTTTTGGCTCCATTTCAAACATATCCCAACTTTTTTACTTCATTCCATGTTGATTATCACTATTCTAGTTTAAACTACCACCTTATCTTGGCTGGGGCATTCCAATAGCTTTCTTGACTGGTCTCTCTTTTGAACTTCTGAGCCCCTGTAATACATATCTAACAGAAATATTAGAATATTTTAATATTATACACAAGATATGAATATGATATTTAATTAAAATATTTTAAAATATATAAATTAGATCATTTTATTTATTTGTCTGAAAGTGAAACTGTTAGTCACTTAGGCATGTCTGACTCTTTGCGACCCCAGGAACTGTATGTAGCCTGCCAGGCTCCTCTGTCCATGGGATTCTCCAGGCAAGAATATGGAGGTGGGTTGCCATTCCCTTTTCCAAGGAATCTTTCTGACTCAGGGATTGAACACAGGCCTCCCACATTGTAGGCAGATTCTTTACCATCTGAGCTATAAGCTTCTCACTGCATGTTTTAAAGTCTTTATACTAACTTACATACCCTGTGTGAGTTGCCCCTACATAAGCTCTCTTCACTCCCCTCAGAAAAACAAGTTAGGGTAAAACTGTAAAGAGCCTTGAATAAAACTGTAAAGAGTCTTAAATAAGACACAATAGGCCTGAACTTTATCCCATATATCAATAGTTTTTCTAACTTTTTTTTCCTGGCAAAACACTTTTTCCTTGAAGAAAATATTTCATATAACTCCAAAATAAAACTTGTAAAAGTAGAGATGTTCTGGTTGAAGGTCCACAATCCATTCCCACCACTAACACCAACAGTTCCTCAAGACCAAATGGTTACATGTCGGCAGGAGGCAGAAGGGGGAACATCCTGTAGTTCTCAGTTTCTACCTGTATTGCATTGCCTGGATTGACTTTCCATGCCTCAACTTCTTTTCCACATTCTGCTCTTTAACTAAGAATATTTCTTTGATTTTACCTTCAGATTACTATTTCATTCTATAGTTAATTTGCTACACTGTTTTATTCCTCAAAAATATAAATACATATTGTAATTTTAGCAATCACACTTTTAATTTCAAAGACCTCTTTCTCTCATCGCTTCTTTTAGATAGTATTCTGTTCTTGTTCCTTTATCTTCTGGAATCTCTCAAAAGTTACAGATTAAAACATTTTATATGCTTTTTTGTTCCTTGAATTGTTTCACCAATCAGTTGCCTGTTCGTCTCTTTTCCTGCTGTAGACTTTATTAAGTGTCTGAGGATCCTTGGCTCCCTCTTTATATTTGTAGATGAAGACCTAAGTTGATGAGTACACGTAGCTGACCCAGGTTTTCTCTACAGTCATAGAGCTGTTTCCCCTATCCGGTATCTTTCTTGTATAGGGAGGGTTGACTGTCGGTTTGACAGTGGCCTTGGGCACATTAAGATGTGCAGGCTAACCCACAGAAGAAAGCTGAAGAGGCCCCAACTGGCAAAATCAGAGAAGAGTTTTAACTGTGATGACAGAGTACTCTAATGTATTTCCCTTCTGGGCAAGACTGCCTTGCTTTTATTTTTCCTTCTGTCTATGTCTATAATATAGGTAAGTTCTCCCAAGTCATTTCATTTTCTACTCTTTTCTCATGCCCCCACAGCCACACTGGAAGCCCTTCCGAGATAGGCTGTTTGCCTTACATACAGCTTTTGAATTGCAACTACTGGTAAATGACACTGCTGACCCCCACCACCACACACATGGGAGAGGGAGGAATAGGAGGCAGACAGAGCATATGTGTGTGTATGGTCAAGATACAGACTTTTAAATAATTGCCCCTATCACCAAGAACGTGAAAGTTTTGAAGCTCTCCTTTCATGCACAGTTATTTTCTTTTTCTGTGCCATTCTGGATACTCATTTTTCAGTCTTCTGCTTTCTATCTCCGAGAACTTCCTCACAATTTTAATGATGCCATTTTTATGCAATAGATATTATTCTTTCCCTATTTTAAAGAATTAGGAAAAGAAAAGTAGTGACATCTATAGAAAAGTGATTTAGAAAGTGAAAAGGCCCTAGAATATCTAGAAATTAAGAAGAAATATGTAGCAGAGTAACAAAGATTCAAGATATCAATCTTGCCATGATCTACCTCTTCAAATTTATCATTTACCACTTTCCTCAACTTAATATACTCCAAGAAATATGAACTTTCTGTTACTCAAAAAATGTCAAGCTTATTCCTACTTCAAGCTTTTGTATTTGCTGCTCTTTTAATGTGGAAATCTAATGTTTTCCATGATTCAGATCTCTGTGCAAATGTCATTTCTTCCTAAATATGTTCTTCAATGACCACCTATAAAATAGCCCCCTCCCAGTTTCTGTCACATCATTCTGTTTTGGTTTTAACTGTATTGAGCTTACTGTATTCTAATATTATCTTTTTTTTTTTTTTTTTTGCTTACTTGTCTGAGTTCCTCAGCAAGCATAAATGCTACATAAAGTTGTCCTGTAGTATTCCCCACTGTACCATGAATAGTCAATAAATATTTGATGAATGAAGATTTGGGAAAGAAGACATAGCCAATGACACAATGTCTCAAGGAAGGCAAGAGAAACAGCATCAACAGCAAAGTCGGGGTGCTAGACATGAAAAGAAATAACTTATTTTTGAGGTACATGGGAATGAAAGAAAGATAATTAAGATATATTTTGAGATGTTACAAGACAGTTTTCCACAGGTGTCTCATGTTTCCTTGAGAGGCACAGAATGCCTTTTGTTCTAGACTGTCTTATCAAAGATAGCAAATAATCCTGGAAAATGTGATAATGTCTCTCATGGGCAAAGAGCAGGCATAAGAGATTGGGTTCCTTAGGCTCAGGGCTCCTTTTCTCTGATGTAACCCACTGCACACACAGGTGTCACCTGACTTGCTTCATCTCACCTAAGGGAAATGGGGCTCAGGTAAAGTGAGAGTGGAAGTTGCTCAGTCTTGTCTGACTCTTTGCAACTCCATGGACTGTACGGTCCATGGAATTCTCCAGTCCAGAATACTGGAGTGGGTAGACTTTCCTTTCTCCAGGGGATCTTCCCAACTCAGGGACTAAACCCAGGTCTCCTTCATTGCAGGCGGATTCTTATACTACAAGGGAAGCCCAGGAATACTGGAGTGGGTAGCCTATCCCTTCTCAGGGGATCTTCCCAACCCAGGAATCAAACCAAGGTCTCAAGCATTGCAGGCGGATTCTTTACCAACTGAGCTATGAGGGAAGCCCTGGGGTTCAGAGAACCGGCCCAAAAATGTTAATACATCAACTACTCTTATTACTATGAGTAAACTGTACTTCATCTCTGACCCAGGAGTTGTATATTTTCTATCAGCATATATGAAGTTAGCAGGCTAACATTTTAATTTGCAAGTAAGGTAAAATCTCAGACTCTTGAGAGTTCTTGATGTGAAGCAGGAAGGGAAAAAGTGAGACATTAAAGCTTACTGTCTTATTTTCTAATGAAAACTGAAAGGATGTTGTCTGCTGAGTGAGGCAGAGAGAACTGTGGGAGATTCAACAAAAGTGGTTTTGGATATAGGCACTCTGAGGAAAAGGGAAAAAAAGGCAAACTAGAAATGAACACCTCCTTTTTACCCTATCCTTTTCATCAGCTGGGAAACACTGTTGATTTTTTTGGTCTCATTTATATTAATTTTATGCCCTCTTCCACACTACAGTTTGATTTGGTTCAGGCCCTCCACTTCTTTCCTGGGTTATTTCAATAACCTCTCCAAACAATGTCTCTTTGCCCTAACACAGTCTACTGATAGATTTGTTGTTGTTCAGTCACTAAGTCATGTCCAACTCTTTAAGACCCCGTGGATTGCAACATGCCACGTTTCCCTGTCTTTCACTGTCAGAGTTTGCTCAAACTCATGTTCATTGAGTCAGTGATGCCATCCAACCATCTCATCCTCTGTTATCCCCTTCCCTTCCTTCCCTCAATCTTCCCCAGCATCAGGGTATTTTCCAATGAGTGAGCTCTTTGCTTCAGGTGACCAAAGTATTGAAGCTTCAGCATTAGTCCTTCCAATAAACATCCAGAGTTGATTTCCCTTGGGATTGACTGATTTGATTTCCTTGCTGTCCAAGTGACTCTCAAGAATCTTCTCTAGTACCATGGTTTGAAAGCATTAATTCTTCAGTGCTCAGCCTTCTTTATGGTACAACTCTCACATCCAGACATGACTACTGGACAAATCATAGCTTTCAAAACACAGACCTTTGCTGGCAAAGTGATGTCTCTGCTTTTAATATGCTATCCAGGTTTGTCAAAACTTTCCCTCCAAGCAGCAAGTGTCTTTTAATTTCACTGCTGCAGCCACTGTCTGCAGACCGACCATCACTTAAATGTTGGGTCCCTCATTGTCCTTCTAGGAGCCTGCTCTCTTCTCTTTATATCCTCCCTTCAAAACACCATATCAACTCTAATTATTACCTACATGCTGATGACTCTTAGTTACTAGTTCCCATTTCTCCTCTGAGCATCTGGTTATATAATATTCACCTTTTTTACTGGCCATCCCCATGCAATATTTCACATTAAGTTCACCATTTCTCTAAGTGAATTCATTTTCTTCCCTTTCAGACTTCTATGGTTCCAATCACATTGAATGGAAGCACTATCCACCTAGTTACCTAAGTCAGAAATTTAGGTGTCACTTTTATTGCTATTTCTTCCACAAGCCTTCACATGCCATCAATCACCAACCCTACTGCTCTTGTTAAATATTTCATAAATTCATCTATTCTCTCCAGCTCTATTGCTACCAAAAAGGTTTATGACTCCAATGTGACTCAATTACTCAGAAAATCCTCACATTATGTCCTTGCTTCTAATCTCACTCCTTCCAATTCATTCTCCATAGTGCTGCCAGAGCAATCCTTCCAAACAGTAATAATAACCATGTTACTTCTCTGAAATGCCTTAATGACTTCCCATTGCATCAAGGATGAAATTTCAGCAATACAAAGACCATGCATGAAATGGTCCTTGCTCAAAATTTAAGCTTTGTCTCTGAACACTGAAGTCTTAAGAGTCCCATAAGTCTTACCAAGTTCTTCAACTCCTCCTTACCTTGCCACACACAGTGATCTCATACGAAACACACTTTACTATCCCCACTTCTCTCTCTCTTGCAGTACTTCATCTGGTTAACTCGTACACAGGCTCGGCTTCAGACTAGCCAAAACTTTCTCCAGGAAGCTTCCCCCAACACCAGCCTCCACTGAGAGTTGGTTCACTGGTTAAACCTAATGCCATCACATGTACTTTCAGAGTGTTTTGTATTTTCTCCAGTCATGGCATTCATCAACCTATATGTTTAAATTTTAATTACTTATTTGCTTACTCATATAGAACATACCAGATGTTTTATAAATATGTGCTGTCAGATGAATGACTGAAGGAATGCCTTATCTTTGCTAAAAAAGAACACTCCCAGGGCTTCCCTGGCGGTCCAGTGGTTAAGAATCCCCCCTGCAGTGCACAGGACACCAGTTTGATCCTGGTCCAGGAAAATCCCATATGCTGCAGAGCAACTAATCCAGTATGCCACAACTATGCGCTTGTGCTCTAGAGACCAGAAGCCACAACTACTGAAGCCCACGTACCCCAGGGCCCACGCTCCACCACAAAAGAAGTCACCATTCATGAGACGCCCACATATCGCAACTAGAGAATAGCTCTAGGTCACTGCAACCAGAGCAAAGCCTGGGCAGCGGCAAAGACCCAGCACTGTCCAAAGTAAATAAAATTTTTAAAATAGATAAATGAAAAGAAGTCTCCCAATGCCAAAATCTGGGCCTAATAAATTTGTAATCACCATATACTAGGCTCAGAAAAACAAGAATTTTGAAAAACTTTCAGATACATTAAAATAAGGCTTAAATTTCAAAGACCATCATCTGAATTATAAACATACACCTCAAAATACTAGAAAAGAACCTCAAGAGTCATGCAGTCTAGGACTCTGCCTTTAAACAAGTAAAATATTATCAGTCCCCCAGTTACATATGACCAAGTATTTGTAAATTAGTGTTAACAGTATTATTTAAAATAATGTAAAATTATAAAATTAGATCTACAGAATTCCAACTAAGATATTAAAATAAAAATTGACTCATTGCATACAGAATGATTAATTAATATGATAGTGTAAAAAAACAAGAGAAATGTGACTATTACAGAATCGTTTTCTGTTGCTTAGTCACTAGGTTGTGTCCGGCTCTTCTGTGACCCCATGGACTGCAGCACGCCAGCCTCCTCTGTTCATGGAATTTTACAGGCAAGAATACTGGAGTGGGTTGCCATTTTCCTTCTCTAGGGAATCTTCTCGACCCAGGGATTGAACCTGTGTCTCCTGCATTGGCAGGCAGATTTTTTACCACTGAGCCACGAGGGGATTAGGATGCTGTAATCCATTTGAGTTTAGAACTTTTATCATTTTAAAACATTTTAAACTATCACTTCAAAAGAAAAAATTTTCTTTTGACAAATTGTTTTGAGTATTCAAATGGAAAGAAATTTATACAGGCAAGGTTGTCCAGCTATGAAGATGATTTCTATAGCCCAACAATTTTAGCATATATTACTAATATAAGTCTGTTTTAAACGTATTATATCATTCTGTATATTTTTTTATAGCTTAACATGAGTAAGTGTCACTGGTGTCAACACCTCCTTTAAAAACATTCATTCACGTATCATTCAAGGAAAACATTTTCAAAGTATATATTATTTTGACTGTATTTCCAAACTGACAAGAACTCAACAATTATAAGGGTTTATGTTTTCTTAATGTTATAAAGCTAAAAGAAAAGATGGAATTAGCCTGATAGAATTTCACCATCTAATGGTTCTCAGAGTCAGAATCCTGTCATTTCTACTGAAGAAACATTTAAGAAAAATAAGTTATTTACAGAAATTTGTTACTTTTATTTTGTTCTGAAAATCACATGAGGTGTGATACAACCACTATCTGTGATTAGTGCAGATATTTTCAAGGCAATATAGTGTTACTGATTTGAATTCATGGGCTGCTGTCTTTCTCAGACTTTTCTCAATTTTTCCCTTTGCAGTTCTTGAACCCAATCCTCCTAGAGCTTTTAATAAACTGTTAAAGAATATTGTTTCAACATCTGTTGCAAAAGTATTTCAAAGAAACCTAAAATGTGAAACTTTTCCCAAATATATGCAATTATTATTTTTTCTAAAAATCAACGTGTATTTTCTTCTAAGACAGTAAACTCACAATTTATATCTATCTAGAAAACTGTATTATCTCACTGCAATCTAGCTAATTTTTTGACACAGAAAGGAGCTCTTTACATTTGCAGTAAAAATTGTACAGACATTATAAGGTGAAAGTAAATAGAATTCTTTCACATTGCCAAAGCTTTTGTAATACAGAATAATCTGAGTGTGCTAAGGTCTGTTCCATAAACAATAGTTTAAAAAAATTCTAGTAAAATGAATTACTCCAAGTACTGTCATATTAACTTTTTATTAATATATTTCTTTCTAGTAGTAACTACAGGCAATTGCAGAATTTGAAATAATAATCCTATTAAGTATTATAATTAACTTATAGATAAATGGACAAATAGGTAGATAAAAAATAATTTCTTGAGTAACTC
>SJYQ01002816.1:319922-333577 GCA_006410935.1 Redunca redunca
AAATATCCATCTGTTAGAAATTAAGAAACACTTCTAAATAACAAGAAAAAGTTAACAGAAAAAAAATTAAGTATTTTGAACTAAATAATAATGAAAATGTCCCTTGTGCAAAGCATCTACCTAAAGAAGTTAAAAATAAAAAGGGCTGAAAGTAGTACTATTCACAGTAGTCACAACCTAAGTGTCCTTAGTAAATGGAAAAGGAAAATGTGATATACATGTACAATGGATTATTATTCAGACTTAAAAAAGGAAAGTCTGCCATTTGTAACATGGATAAACTTGGAAGACATCATGCTAAGTGAAATAAGTCAGACACATGATCTCCCTTACACGTGGAATCTAAAAAACACTCTTAAACAGTAAGAATGGTGGTTACCACCAGAGACTAGAGGATGGGAGAAAGGAGAGATACTGATCAAAGGATACAGACTTTCAGTTGTAAGATGAATAAGTTCTAGGGACCTAATGTACAGCATGGTGACTGTGTGTTTGTGTGTGTTTTCAGTCACTCAGTTGTGTCCCACTCTTTGCAACCCCATGGACTCCTCTCTCCGTGGAATTTTACAGGCAAGAATACTGGAGAGGAGCCAAGGCTCCTCTCTCCGTGGAATTTTACAGGCAAGAATACTGGAGAGGGTAGCCGTTTCCAACTCCAGGAGATGTTCCCAACCCAAGGATCAAATTCCCATTTCTTAGGTCTCCTGCAGTGGCAGGCAGATTCTTTACCACTACATCACCATTAACAACAATGTACTGCATACTTGAGATTTGCTAGGATAGTAGATCTCAAGTGTTTTCAGCAGCACCACCAGCTCCCACCTCCTGTCACAAAAAAAGGTAACTATGGGAAGTGATGGATACATCAGTTGGTTTGACTGTAGCAACCATTCACAAGATATACATTTACTGAAACATGGTGTATACCTTAGATACAATTTTTGTCCAAAATAAATTAATTAAAAAAATTTTAAGAGCTTAAAAGTAAATTCAAAGTAATTTGGAAGAAAAAACAAAAATGGCAGAAATTAATTAATTCAGAAATAAAAACACCATAGAGAAATTTAAAGTACTTTATATTTCAATAGAAACTAGAAAAAAAATCACTAGTATAAAAAACGTTTTAAAACTACATATTCTTACAAACAGTTAGCGATTAGAAAGACAGACAGATATAAGAACAAATCCATAGTAAATGCTGCTTATCCCCAAGGTTCTGAATTGTTGTTCCAAACGTTAAGGAGGGGAAGTTTGAAAGAGGCTGTTAATTATGCAGGGAAGATGCAGACTTTCAGTTCTTTGTTCCGGCATTATCTCCCACTGATACTCAGTCCCCCAAACCAGACCTTTCTGGAGCAACTTTTGAATCTCTGTTCTGTCCTAAACATCTTCAAATGCATTTACAAATGCTTTCTCTCCCTTTTTGTCTTCTATAAAACTGGTTTCTCTTACATTCTCCAACGATGGTCCTTTCTCTCTTTATCTCATGCCTTCCTAACAGCACTGTTTGTCTCCCATCTTAAGAAGAAAAACGAAAAACTTTTCTCTACCCTCAGTTACCATCACTTTCCATTTTTAAAACCAACTCTTGAATGAGTTTTCTCCACATCCTCCATTGTGGTCTCACTCTCAACTCCTACACTCTGAGTTCTATCTCCACCCTCTATGAAACCTGCTATCTCTAGAGTCACAGTACCTCCCTGCTCCTAAAGCTAACGGACCTCTTTTAGGCCTTACCTTACTTAAGGTCTCTCCTACTATCTGACACACTCTCCAAATAGCTTGCTTCCTAGCTCTCTGATCACTTTTCCTTAAGCATCATTTTTTTTCTGCTTATACCAGAATTCTGACCCGTGTTCTGTTTTCTTCTCACTTTATATACAATCCCTGGGTGATCTTACCTTCTACCAGAGTTTAACTTTCCATTTACAAAATTAAATCTCAAGCACATAACCACATAACCAGGATGGTTATGTCATCTCTTCTCCAACTATTCTAATTCCTTAAATGAGAATTTCTGCATATCATGTTGTCAGACGTGGACCAAAATTGAAGCCCTCATTACCAAGCAAACCTGTCCATCTTCTGTGGTTTCAGTTTTAGTAAATGATATTTCCATTCACTTAACTGATCAAGGCAGAAACTTACATATTTTTACATACTGTTCTTGCTGCTCACATCTAATTACTATCCACTAAATTCCACTTTGGGCTTCCCTTGTGGCAATGCAGGAGACCTGGCTTTGATCCCTGGGTTGGGAAGGTCCCCTAGAAAAGAGAAAGGCTACCCACTCCAGTATTCTGGCCCAGAGAATTCCATGGACCATAGTCCATGGGGTCACAAAGAGTCAGACAGGACTGAGCAACTTTCACTTTCCTTCAAATTCTACTTTATAAATATCTTTCAAAATTATCTAAATCTCTCCTTTAAAATGCCAGCATCTATCCTAAGATTTCAAAAACCAACTCTAAAATTCATTATTTCTTATAAATAATATGAACTTTTTCTACTTTCAAAAGAAAAATTAGGTTAGCTTTCAAATATTTATATATCCATCTGTATATACTTAACTATGTTTAACTACATCCATATGTAAAAAAGGAAAAATAAAAAACCCTCCCTCTACTTCCAACTACTTTCTTCTACTCCCAATTGAATAAATTCATCCATTCTTTCAATTCATTCATTCAATCAAAATTTCTTGAACACCTGAAGTATTCCAGCCACTGTGCTAGGAAATGAAAGACAGGCAGTCTGCCCCCAAAGAATTATACAGATTTCTACACCCACCATTAATTTAGGGGGAAAAAAAAGTTTAGCATAGGAAAGGTCAATCCAAAAGATCCCATTCCTTCAAATGAAAGAACTTTGCGACATCAGATCAAGGGTGTCCTTAATGTACTGCAAGTGTAAAAGAAAACATGTGATCTCACAATTAAAAATAGCCCTAAATAATAAGGACAACAGCAAAGTAGAATTCATACTGCCACATGACTTTAACCCAAGTCCCTGTGGGATGCACAGGCTCAAGCCACAGAACAAGACTTTTCAGGACAACACATGAAATCAGACTCCTTGAAATACCCTTACTACCAGTATCAGCAGGACTGCCACCTATGAGCCCTCAAAACCTAGTCTGCCAGACATTTTGTATTTTCCTCTGAGAGGTCTTCATACTTCAGAATTACCTGGTTCTAAAAGCTAAGCTTTCTTATTTTAATTGTCTTCCATCTCAGAAGGGCCCTGTTCAAACAAAGACCCATCCTCATCTTAGCCAGCCAGCTCAAGCAATCAAGTGAGATAAATGAATGCACCTTAGTGGCAGGCCTTATAACTACTAGGGTGCAAGTGAGTCCATGCCTTCCAAAAGGAGTTATAACTAGAATGATTCTCAGCTGAGGAGGTACAGAGGAATTCAGATTCACCCAAGAGGCTTTGTCAAAATACGCCTTAAAGCTTACAGTATGAAATATGCATTTATCATTGGACTCAGCAATCCTCTTCTAAGAATGTCAAAAATACAAAAAAGACCTATGCCCAATACAATTCACTGCAGCACTATTTTAATAGCAAAATAATAGAAACAACTCAAATGTCCATCAATATGCAAGTGGCTGAATAAACCATGGCACAACTACACAATGGAATTCTATAAAGCTATTAAAAAGAATGGTAAATATCTCTATATACTTGTACAGATCTCCAGAACAGAGTGATTAGTGAAAAAAGCAGAGTATATTGCATCTTGATATTTATCTAACAAAGAGATACACACACATGAATGATATTTTTAATGGAAGGATAAACCAAAAAATAATTTTTAAAAAATGGTGAGACAGGCTAAGCTAGAGTGGAAAGAAATGAAAGCTAGATTTCTCTAAATGTATCTCACTTTATAGGTTTGATTTAGAAATCATGCAATGGTTTACAAGATTATAAAATAAAATTAAATAAAAATGAAGGGGAAAAGCTATCCCCTAAAACCAAAAACCAAAGGAAGTTCAGTCACACCAAGAACTACCTCAAATGATTTTAAATACAACAGTTTACTATTCATCCCTAACGGAATATCCAAAGAGAGAGAAATGGGAGGAATGCCAAGAAATTAGTTTTTGATAACCATATCACTACTAGTGATATTATACTAAAACCTTATCTGTTTAAGTGCAAGATTAAATAACTATGTCGATATCACCTAGAACCAAAATTTTTAATAAAATCAAAGAAAAAATCCTGTATAACTGAATCTGAATCACAATTATTAGTATGAACTTAACGTATTTTCTCTGCAAAAGAAACACATATTTACTATCCCTATCCACTAAGAAGGCCCAGACCAATAATGGGCACTTCTGATGCCCAAATTGTGCCTTCTATATACATTTCGCACAAAAACAACAGAGTTCCTTGGAGAAGAGGCAGGTTTCAGACCTAGAATAGGAAATGTATAAGCTGAGCTTCATATACCTTGTCATACTGAAAATACAAAGAATCTTTCAAAAATGAGTGGGACTGTATCAAAAGGATCCAGGAGGCAATCTGAAGAGACGAACATTTTGGAAAACAGTTGGATTATCATCTGAAACTCAACATACATATCCAATATGGCCCAGAATTCCTACTTACAGGTATGTGCTATGCTGTGTTGAGTCGCTCAGGCAGGTCCATGGACTGTAGCCTGCCAGGCTCCTCCGTCCACAGGGATTCTCCAGGCAAGAATACTGGAGTGGGTTGCCATGCCCTCCTCCAGGGGATCTTCCCAACCTAGGGACTGAACCCAGGTCTCCCACATTGCAGGTGGATTCTTTACCATCTGAGCCACTAGGGAAGCCCAAGAATACTGGAGTGGGTAGCCTATTCCTTCTCCAGGGGATCTTTCCGACCCAGAAATCAAACAGGGATCTCCTGCGTTGTGGGCGGATTCTTTACCAGCTGAGCGACCAGGTATACATTCCCCAAAATATGTACAAGAGAAGAAATGTGTAAGAATGTGTACTTGCATGTACTCACTTGATTGCTTCAGAATACCAAAAACCTGGAAGCAAAAACCCAAATGCCTGTCAGAAGAGTAGAGGACAAATCATGCAATACTCAAAAGAGAATACTACACAGCAGCTGAAACCAGTAAAGCCCAGTGGTACACAACAGTATGAATGAACCTTACCAGCATAACGTTAGGATGTGGGTAGCTGCCAAAGTTACTGGGGTTTTTGCCCAACATTGAATTTAGAGATGTTCATTACTTTTCAAAAATAATCAATAGTAAAAAGAGGAAAAAAGATGATTCTCATGCTAAAAGTTTTAGATGTTGTAAAAATCTGGTCAAAAACATTACTATAATGAAAATGAATATTGTCCACACTAAATCTTAGGTAACATTAAAGAAATTAAGGCCCAAAGTATTTTAAAAGCAAAATACTGGTATAATGTTTTCGTTCCCTAAAACCAAATACACACATGCGAATTTTCTGTTCAAATATATGGCCTCTATTTGAAAAAGTAACAAATATTTTTTACAGTCTTCTAGATTTCTAGTTTACTTTTTTAAACTAATGTCTAGTATATTTTCTTTCTTAATTCTTGTCATCCTAGTATACATCTAAGAATGAGCACTTTATTTTCTNTTTCTAGTTTACTTTTGTAAACTAATGTCTAGTATATTTTCTTTCTTAATTCTTGTCATCCTAGTATACATCTAAGAATGAGCACTTTATTTTCTTTAAAACATTTTGTATTTTCTACTCTATTAAAAAGACAAGTACTGTACTATATTATCTAAAGAAAATTATAAAAATTTCTTCCATTGATATCATATTTAATCCGTGAGTATTTGGGCATTCTTAAAGTGAAGAAGGCAGTGGTGGCGGGCAGAGGCCGAGAGGAGACACTCCATGTCCAAGGTCAGTAGCAGCGGTCGTGAGGAGATACCCCACATCCAAGGTAAGCAGCAGCGGCTGCGCTTTGCTGAAGCAGCCGTGAAGAGATACTCCACGTGCAAGGTAAGAGAAACCCCAATAAGACGGTAGGCGCTGAGAGAGGGCATCAGAGGGCATACAGACTGAATCCACAATGACAGAAAACTAACAAATCTAATCACAAGGACCAAGCCTTGTCTAACTCAGTGAAACCATGAGCCACGCTGGTTAGGGCCACCAAGACAGACGATCAGGGTGGAGAGTTCTGACAAAATGTGGTCTGCTGGAGAAGGGAATGGCAAACCACTTCAGGACTGGTGCCTTGAGAACCCCATGAACAGTATGAAAAGGCAAAAAGATAGAACATTGAAAGATGAACTCCTCAGGTCGGTAGGTGCTCAATAGGCTACTGGAGATCAGTAGAGAAATAACTCCAAAAAGAATGAGTAGATGGAGCCAAAGCTAAAACAACATCCAGCTGTTGGATATGACTGGTGATAGAAGCAAGGTCCGATGCTGTAAAGAGCAATATTGCATCAGTTCAGTTCAATTCATTCACTCAGTCGTGTCTGACTCTTTGGGACCCCATGAATCGCAGCACGCCAGGCCTCCCTGTCCATCACCAACTCCCGGAGTTCACTCAGACTCACGTCCATCAAGTCAGTGATGCCATCCAGCCATCTCATCCTCTGTCGTCCCCTTCTCCTCCTGCCCCCAATCCCTCCCAGCATCAGAGTCTTTTCCAATGAGTCAACTCTTCGCATGAGGTGGCCAAAGTACTGGAGTTTCAGCTTTAGCATCATTCCTTNGAGACTCTTTAGTTCCTCTTCACTTTCTGCCATAAGGGTGGTGTCATCTGCAGATCTGAGGTTATTGATATTTCTCCGGGCAGTCTTGATTCCAGCTTGTGCTTCCTCCAGCACAGCGTTTCTCATGATGTACTCTGCATAGAAGTTAAATAAGCAGGGTAACAATATACAGCCTTGACGCACTCCTTTTCCTATTTGGAACCACTCTTTTGTTCCATGTCTAGTTCTAACTGTTGCTTCCTGGCCTGCATACAGATTTCTCAAGAGGCAGGTTAGGTGGTCTGGTATTCCCATCTCTCTCAGAATTATCCACAGTTTATTGTGATCCACACAGTCAAAGGCTTTAGCATAGTCAATAAAGCAGAAATAGATGTTTTTCTGGAACTCTCTTGCTTTTTCCATGATCCAGCAGATGTTAGCAATTTGATCTCTGGTTCCTCTGCCTTTTCTAAAACCAGCTTGAACATCAGGAAGTTCACGGTTCACATATTGCTGAAGCCTGGCTTGGAGAATTTTGAGCATTACTTACTCCAGAAGGAGCAACCCGACGCCTGAGGCTAGGGCGGCGACTAGGAGGAGCAACCCCGAGGAGCAACCCCACGCCCAAGGAGTGGTGGCGGCCCGGGTGCAGGAAGGCCTAGAGGAGCCATCCCATGCTGAAGGTCAGGAAGGGCGGCGGGAGGAGATACCCCTCATCCAAGGTAAGGAGCAGTGGTTGTGCTTTGCTGGAGCAGCCATGAAGAGATACCCCACGCCCAAAGCAAGAGAAACCCAAGTAAGATGGTAGGTGTTGCAAGAGGGCATCAGAGGGCAGACACACTGAAACCATACTCACAGAAATCTAGTCAATCTAATCACACTAGGACCACAGCCTTGTCTAACTCAATGAAACTAAGCCATGCCCGCGGGGCAACCCAGGACAGGCAGGTCAATATTGCATAGGAACCTGGAATGTTAGGTCCATGAATCACGGCAATTGGAAATGGTCAAAGAGGTGATGGCAAGAGTGAATGTTGACATTCTAGAAATCAGCAAACTAAAACAGACTAGAATGGGTGAATTTAACTCAGATGACCATTATATCTACTACTGTGGGGCAAGAATGCCTTACAAGAAATGGAGTACCCATCATAGTCAACAAAAGAGTCCGAAATGCAATACTTGGATGCAGTCTCAAAAATAACAGAATGATCTCTGTTCGTTTCCAAGGCAAACCATTCAATATCACGGTAATCCAAGTCTATGCCCCGACCACTAATGCTGAAGAAGCTGAAGCTGAATGGTTCTATGAAGACCTACAAGACCTTTTAGAACTAACACCCAAAAGAGATGTTCTTTTCATTATAGGAGACTGGATGCAAAAGTAGGAAGTCAAGAAATACCTAACAGGCAAATTTTGCCTTGGAGTACAGAATGAAGCAGGACAAAGGCTAATAGAGTTTTGCCAAGAGAACGCACTGTAGTAGCAAACACCCTCTTCAAACAACACAAGAGAAGACTCTACAGATGGACATCACCAGATGGCCAACACTGAAATCATACTGATTATATTCTTTGCAGCCAAAGATGGAGGAGCTCTATACAGTCAGGAAAAACAAGACCGGGAGCTGATTGTGGCTCACATCATGAACTCCTTATTGCCAAATTCAGATGGAAATTGAAGAAAGCAGAGAAAAACACTAGACCATTCAGGTATGACCTAAATCAAATCCATTATGATTATACAGCCAAAGTGAGAAATAGATTGAAGGGATTAGATCTAATAGACAGAGTGTCTGAAAACTAAGAACAAAGGTTCGTGACACTGTACAGGAGACAGGGAGCAAGACAATCCCCAAGAAAAAGAAATGCAAAAAAGCAAGATGGCTCTCTGAGGAGGCCTTACAAATAGCTGTGAAAAGACGAGAGGTGAACAGCAAAGGAGAAAAGGAAAGATACACCCATTTGAATGCAAAGTTCCAAAGAATAGCAAGTAGAGATAAGAAAGCCTTCCACAAAGATCAGTGCAAAGAAATAGAGGAAAAGAACAGAATGCGAAAGACTAGAGATCTCTTCAAGAAAATTAGGGATACCAAGTGAACACTTCATGCAAAGACGGGCTCAATGAAGGACAGACACAGTATGGACCTAACAGAATAGAAGATATTAAGAGGTGGCAAGAATACACAGAAGAACTGTACAAAAAAGATCTTCACAACCTAGATAATCATGATGGTATGATCACTCACCTAGAGCCAGACATCCTGGAATGTGAAGTCAAGTGGGCCTTGGAAAGCATCGCTATGAACAAAGCTAGTGGAGGTGATAGAATTCCAGTTGAGCTATTTCAAATCCTAAAAGATGATGCTGGGAAAGTGCTGCACTCAATGTGCCAGCACATTTGGAAAACTTAGCAGTGGCCAAAGGACTGGAAAAGGTCAGTTTTCATTCCAACCCCAAAGAAAGGCAATGCCAAAAATGCTCAAACTACCGCATAATTGCACTTATCTCACATGCTATTAAAATAATGCTCAAAATTCTCCAAGCCAGGCTTCATCAATACATGAACCATGAACTTCCAGATGTTCAAGCTGGATTTAGAAAAAGCTGAGGAACCAGAGATCAAATTGCCAACATCCGCTGAATCATTGAAAAAGCAAGAGAGTTCCAGAAAAACATATATTTCTGCTTTATGGACTATACCAAAGCCTTTGACTGTGTGGATTACAATAAACTGTGGAGAATTCTGAAAGAGATAGGAATACCAGACTACCTGACCTGCCTCTTGAGAAATCTGTATGCAGGTCAGGAAGCAACAGTTAGAACTGGACATGGAACAATAGCCTTGTTACAAACAGGAAAAGGAGGACGTCAGGGCTGTATATTGTCACCCTGCTTATTTAACTTCTATGCAGAGTACAACCAGCTGGGCTGGAAGAAGCACAAGCTGGAATCAAGACTGCCAGGAGAAATATCAATAACCTCAGATCTGCAGATGACACCACTCTTATGACAGAAAGTGAAGAAGAACTAAAGAGCCTCTTGATGAAAGTGAGAGGACAGTGAAAAAGTTGGCTTAAAGCTCAACATTCAGAAAACGAAGATCATGGCATCTGGTCCCACCACTTCATGGCAAATAGATGGGGAAACAGTGGCTGACTTTATGTTTTGGGGCTCCAAAAATCACTGCAGATGGTGATTGCAGCCATGAAATTAAAGGACGCTTGCTCCTTGAAAGTAAAGTTATAACCAACCAGAAACCATATTAAAAAGCAGAGACATTACTTTGCCAACAAAGGTTCGTCTAGTCAAGGCTATGGTTTTTCCAGTAGTCATCTATGGATGTGAGAGTTGGACTATTAAGAAAGCTGAGCACTGAAGAATTGATGCTTTTGAACTGTGGTATTGGAGAAGACTCTTGAGAGTCCCTTGGACAGCAAGGAGATCCAACCAGTCCATCCTAAAGGAATCAGTCCTGAATATTCACTGGTTGGACTGATTTCAAGCTGAACTCCAATACTTTGGCCACCTGGTTGGAAGAGCTGACTCATCTGAAAAGACCCTGATGCTGGGATACTTGAGGGCAGAAGGAGAAGGGGATGTCAGAGGATCAGATGGTTGGATGGCATCAGTGACTCAATGGATATGAGTTTGAGTTGGTGATGGACAGGGAGGCCTTGCATGCTGCAGTCCACAGAGTTGCAAAGAGTCGAACACGACTGAGCAACTGAACTAACTAACTACATTAAAAAGAAATTCAATAACAACAAAAAACAGCTAGATGTTCTTTAGAAGATTATAAGGTATAAATATAGTATGTCCTCATTGGGTGTTTACCAAATTAGTTGAGAAGACAGAAAGCATAGACACAAACAATAAACAAAAATGCAGAGGATTTAATAGGAAATATATGATTAAATGTCAAAGAAAAGGTTTCAATAAACAAGCTATAAAATTTAACATGAGAACTCACCGTAGAACAATAATGATTAGAAATAACTTCAAGGAAGAAATGGAACTGACAAAATATTTTTTAGGTGAGTAACGAACATTCAGAAAATAGTAGTGAGAAAAATCACATATAATTAGGGCCAAAGATTTTTCTTTAGAATAAAATAAATAAGAGTTTGTTCTCAAGATGATTTCTACAAGGTGGTGAAGAGGGAAGTTAGAAAGGCTATCACTAAACTATAGAAGACTGTGAATACCAAACTAAGAGGTATGAAATGAAATTTAACCTGCTTGGATCTAATAGCACTGAAATGAAAGCATTCAATAGTCCTCCACTGACACTTGGGAAAAGAAATTAATATTTTAAATGCTTCTGGTTCCCCTAAAACACCAAAGAGGGAAAGGATGGATATAAAAATAAGCTTGATTTAACTTTACCAGCTTTTCCGAACTAATAACAAAATCACAAATGAATACTGTGAACTCTTCAACTGTTAAATTCTATTTATGAAATATGAGACTACTTTTTCTTTTGTTCTCTTCAAAGACTAAGCATTTATTTCAAGGTTGTGGGACGTATTTCCCCCATCTTGGTACATGTCAGAGCCAGTTATTTCTGCAGCTTTGAAGTCACTTCAAGGTTTGTCATTTTGTTAGGTCAGGGGATGAATGCCTGGGGTGTTTAGTCCTCGTGGATGCTATTTTTCCTTAATGCATCCCTGTTTAGAAATGATTTATGCACTGTATAATGTATTTTAAGATTTAAGAAAAAAAATCAGAAGTCCCATGTCAACCTTCAATATTTAAGGCATAATTTTCCACTCACCTATTTTGTATAAACATTCAAATTCATTTTTGTATCAATCTGATCATTTTAAACATTTTTTTTTTTTTGGCCACATGACAAAGCATGTGGGATCTTAGTTCCCCAACCAAGGATGGATAAAACTCACCCCCACTGAAGTCAAAGTGTGCAGTGTCGCAACCACTGGACCCCCAGGGAACTCCCAATCTGATCACTAAAAAAAAAAAAAAAAAGGCATTTTTCTGAGTAAGTAGAGCATCCAATGTGAACTTGGTAATTGGCAGTCAATTTAGAAGAGAACTTTTTCTTTCAAAAATAAAACTGTACTGTGAAACAACTTTAATAGAAAAGCTGCAGGAAGAGCACAAAGACTCTTATATACCTTCAATCCAGCTTCCCCAGTGGTTAACACTTTACCCCATAAATTCTTTCAGACACGCACATTTTCTCTGAACATCTGAAATTATTAGGTTGGTACCAAAGTAACTTCAGTTTTGGACCGTGAATTTTAAATCATTATAACTAGGCTCAAACACATCTTTATTAATCAAAATAGGAACTATTACAATCAATACATCTTTGCCAATGAGAAATAAACTGGTTTATTCCTGTGGTATAAATAATCCATGCTTTGGGATTTGATGAACTCTTGGAAAGCATTTTTCTGCCTCCTGCTGGTTGTGAAAGTGTTTTCCCTGCAAAAAGTTGTCAAGATGCTTGAAGAAATAGTATTTGGTTGGCAAGAGGTCAGGTGAATATGGCAGATGGGGCTAAACTCAGAACCCAATTCCCTCAACTTTTGAAGCGCTGGTTGTACGATGTGCAGTCGGGTATTATCATGGAGAACTGGGCCCTTTCTGTTGACCAATGCTGGCTGCAAGCACTGCAGTTTTCAGTGCATCTCATCATTTTGCTGAGCATACTTCTTATATGTAATGGTTTTGCTGGGATTGTGAAAGCTGTAGTGGTGACTAGCAGACCACCAAACAGTGACTGTGACCCTTTTCTGGTGCAAGTTTGGCTTTGGGAAGTGCTTTGGAGCTTCTTCTCAGTTCAACCACTGCTACTAGACTCACTATTTCTAGGCCCTCTCAGGAAAACACTTGTAGGTATATACTCACATACATACATACATACATCCTTACATATAGCCCACAGCTGGTTCAGTGATTAAAAGAACAGCATTTGTAATTGTAGTCTTAAGATCATCCAAAGAAAAAGGTTTTTATTGCATTATAACAGTTCTGACATGACCTCACAAAAAACCCTACTGGAGACAGAACAGGTAATGGAAGAGGGCAAGGAAGTTGACCTCCCCTCTGCTGGCCCACTAGTCTGAGAAAGTATCATACAAGTCACTTTGCTATATAGCAGAAAGCAATACAACTCTACAAATAAATTTCAGCAAAATTAAATAAATAAATGGCATGCACACAAGCATAATAATGGGTATTATGTCTTTTTGAAAAATGGTATAATAGAATAATCACTGCAATGTGTAAATTAAAACATTCTAAAGCACTGCTAAGTAAAACTTATCTTATAGAGTCTTCAAAAAGAAAGGATCAGAAGACACAAAAGACCACATATTGCAGAATCTCATATACGTTAAATGTATAAACTAGACAAATCCATGGAGACAAAAAGACTACTTGCCAAGGGCCAGAAGGAGGGAGAAATGAGAAGTGGCTACTAATGTATACAGGATTTCTTCTGGGGCTGATAAAAATGTTCTATATTAGACAGTGGTGGTCCCATCACTCCAAGGGAAATAGATGGAGAAACAGTGGGAACAGTGTTAGACTTTATTTTTTGGGGTTCCAAAATCACTGCAGATGGTGACTGCAGACATGAAATTAAAAGACGCTTACTCCTTGGAAGAAAAGTTATGACCAACCTAGATAGCATATTCAAAAGCAGAGACATTACTTTGCCAACAAAGGTCCGTCTAGTCAAGGCCATGGTTTTTCCAGTAGTCATGTATGGATGTGAGACTTGGACTGTGAAGAAGGCTGAGCACCAAAGAATTGATGCTTTTGAACTGTGGTGTTGGAGAAGACTCTTGAGAGTCCCTTGGACCGCAAAGAGATCCAACCAGTCCATTCTGAAGGAGATCAACCCTGGGATTTCTTAGGAAGGAATGATTCTAAAGCTGAAACTCCAGTACTTTGGCCACCTCATGCGAAGAGTTGACTC
>SJYQ01002816.1:334326-372431 GCA_006410935.1 Redunca redunca
CAACATTCAGAAAACGAAGATCATGGCATCTGGTCCCATCACTTCATGGGAAATAGATGGAGAAACAGTGGAAACAGTGTCAGACTTTATTTTTTTGGGCTCCAAAATCACTGCAGATGGTGAATGCAGCCATGAAATTAAGACACTTACTCCTTGGAAGAAAAGGGACCAACCTAGATAGCGTATTCAAAAGCAGAGACATTACTTTGCCGGCTAAGGTCCATCTAGTCAAGGCCATGGTTTTTCCTGTGGTCATGTATGGATGTGAGAGTTGGACTGTGAAGAAGGCTGAGTGCCAAAGAATTGATGCTTTTGAACTGTGGTGTTGGAGAAGACTCTTGAGAGTCCCTTGGACTGCAAGGAGATCCAACCAGTCCATTCTGAAGGAGATCAACCCTGGGATTTCTTGGGAAGGAATGATGCTAAAGCTGAAACTCCAGTACTTTGGCCACCTCATGCGAAGAGTTGACTCATTGGAAAAGACTCTGATACTGGGAGGGATTGGGGGCAGGAGGAGAAGGGGACGACCGAGGATGAGATGGCTGGATGGCATCACTGAGTTGATGGATGTGAGTCTGAGTGAACTCCGGGAGATGGTGACAGACAGGGAGGCCTGGCATGCTGCGATTCATGGGGTCACAAAGAGTCAGACACGACTGAGTGACTGAACTGAACTGTGTCAAGGCTATGGTTTTTCCAGTAGTCATGCATGGATGTGAGAGGTGGGCTATAAAGAAAGCTGAGCACCGAAGAATTGATGCTTTTGAACTGTCGTGTTAGTCCCTTGGACAGCAAGGAGATCCAACCAGTCCATCCTAAAGGAGATCAGTCCTGGGTGTTCATTGGAAGGACTGATTTTGAAGCTGAAACTCCAATATTTTGGCCACCTGATGCGAAGAGCTGACTCATTTGAAAAGACCCTGATGTTGGTAAAGATTGAAGGTAGGAGCAGAATGGGACAACAGAAAATGAGATGGCTGGATGGCATCACCGACTCAATGCACATGGGTTTGGGTAAACTCCAGGAGTTGGTGATGGACAGGGAGGCCTGGCGTGCTGCGGTTCATGGGGTCACAAAAAGTCGGACATGACTGAGCAACGGAACTGAACTGAACTAACTGATCAATGAAAGGCATACTCTGATGCTAAAAATTGAGTGAATAATTAAATAACTAAAAAAAAAAAACTTGGAGAAATGCCTAAAGATCAGAACATTTCCATTGAGACATAGAATATTGAAGTGGCAGGACATTAATTAGGCTTAATTAAGGTTTCATTTTCTGAGGAAGTATAATACAAAAGTAAGGAGCACAAGCCCTAAAGTCAGGCATCCTGGGTTCAAATCTTGGCTCTGCTGCCTACTAGCTATGAAACCTTAGATAAATTATTTAATATCACCATGCCTTGGTTTCCTCATGATAAAAAGGGACAATAGTAACTTACCCAATTAAATTGCTGTAATGAACAAATGAATGTAACTAATGTTTGACCCATAGCGCTCACTATTATTTACCAGAGAATCCTACATTATTTCAATACCTTTTACAGGCTACTGGTATTTTCAACTCTACCATTTAAAAATGATCTCATGTCTGAATATCTAATCAGTTACATAAATTTGTAACTCTTTGAAATTTACATTTGGCTATATGGCAGGATACTGAAAACTGCTGATCTCATTCACATTTTAGCAGTACCTCAGGGTTGTTCTGAGGATAATAATATACATTGTTACTTTCACAGTCTACTGAGAGTTAATATTGTACCACTTCATATTAAATGCAAGAATCCTGCAATTGCCTTTTCTCAACATTAGGCTTCAATCATTGTATGTATTACATTTACACATGATATAAATATCACAATACAATGTTATAATTTTCACCTACGCAGTCATGTATTTTAAAGAAATTGGGGAAAATAAATATACTTATCAACATTATTTTCCATTTCTGGTCCTCTTCATTCCTCCCAAAATCCAAGTTTCCATTTGGCATCATTTCCCTTCAGCTTGTGGAACTCCCCTTAGCATTTCTTGTAGTGCAAGCCTGCTGGCAACAAAATCTCATTTTCATTTATGTCATGTTATTCTCTCTTTCCAAGTGTTGACTCTTCAATTTCTTCCTGCTATGGTCATTCTCCAGTGCCTTCAGAGAGCCATAGCGGTTTTGTATTTTGTCGAGAATTTATAATATTTTTCTGCAGGAAGATTAGTTCAATATGAGCTACTTCACTATTACCAGAAGCAGCTCATATTTTAAGATGCCAGAAAAGTTTTAAACATTGAAAGGATATTCTTGGACATGTGACCATAGGTAAAAGATGGATTACACAACTTCAAAATGATAATATTCGTGGATATCACTATTATTCCATAGACTGAGTCATATGGTCTATTAGGTTATAATTCAGCAACCTAAATTATTTCAGCACTGTTATGTTTCCCACATAAAATATGTACACTTCACTTTGATCTTTGTACACTTGATAATGATCGTATACCTAGAGACATAACCCTGTATTTGGTTGTTTCTTTTACTACTTAGACTTTTGTTTTGGTTCTTATTTGATTCTTTATAAACAACAGAAAACAACTCCAGTTAATTTCAGCAGAAACGAAACAGTGCAAGAAAATCAGGTGGTTCACAGAGTCAATGGAAACCTAGAAAATCAGACTCCAGAGAAACCAAAGGAAACAAGGTATGATGAAAATGCTATAGAACTCAGATCCCATAACCCTTGAAACCCATGGAATACTCTCCCCCACTCTCCACCCCATACTGCCAAACTCTCAATTATTCCCGAGTCATCTAATCTAACATCCTGTTTGTGTTGTTTTTAGTCGCTAAGTCATGTCTGATTCTTTGCAACCCTATGGACTGTGGCCCACTAGTAGGCTCCTTTGTCTATGGGATCTCCCAGGCAAGAATGCTGGCATGGGTTGCCATTTCCTTTTTCAGGGGATCTTCCCAACCTAGGGATCAAACCTTTGTTCCTGCATTGCAGGCGGATACTTTAATGCTGAGCCATCAGGAAAGCCCTAATTTAACATCTCCCACTCCCTTAGAAGTTTGTGTCTGGTTCACAGTCTAACTGCCAGGAGTGGAAAGGTAGAGCCTACCTCACCACACACTTGGTATTCCCCCAGAATGAGAAAGGATATGCAACTGCAAGTTAGTTCTGATATAGTATTAATAATTATAAAATAGAAAGTATAAATGATTGGTGAGGGGTAAAACATCAGAGCAAAATCATATACTATGAGGATTTTGTAAAAGTAATATGCCATGCTTGGTTCTTTCATGGTTCAGTACCTCTAATTATTTTGGAGTTAAAGTTATACCCAACTTAAAATAGAAAACACAAAGCTCTCATTTATAAAACAAATAAGGCAAGGAGGAATTAATTTCATTAGAAGAGGATTCTTGATTTTTCAAAAGTATTCACTGCTGGCTTCCTTCAAATAACTGGTTCCTCCAATACAATTAAAATAAGATTAGATTTATAAAACCCTCTTTTCTTCTACTATCTGAACCAAGACACAGGTTTTCACCATTCAGCTTTTGTATTTACACCCAGATCATCATTTTATTGCTTTATAGATGAATGCATTTTGGGGTGCCTGCCCTCACAGAATTTACATAACTAAAATAAGTGCATGGACAGGAAACAATTGCTCTCTTGTGACTACTAAAATCAAGTTAATATGAACAGTACAGTAAAGCTGTGAAAGACTGAAACTTAATCGGTGCCTTGACTGGAGAGGCCATTTGTATTTCACAGACTAGGCTTTTTGCGGGAGGCCTGCCCTGCACAGCTTGCAGGATTGTAGTTCCCTAATCAGGAACAGAACCTGGGGTCACTGCAGTGAAAGCACTGGGTCCTAACCACTGGACCACCAAGGAATTCCCCTTGAATAGGCCTTTTTTATAACTCTGTAGAGGGAGAAAGTTAACTTGTAGAAAACTGATATATAGAATAAAAGAAATGATTTCTTGCCTCAGAAATGCAAACTGGTCGTGATCATTACCCAGTGGACACTAATCAGCTTTGCCTATTCTGCATGTACTTGTAAATTCATTTCAGCACTACTCATTTGACTATAAATATGTCTACTTTGAACTGGCAACAATATTATAACTAATGAGTTAAACAAGGGCTCCCCAGGTGGCTCAGTCAGAAAAATCCCCTGGAGAGGAAATGGCAATCCACTCCAGTACTCTTGCCTGGGAAACCCCATGGACAGAGGAGCCTGACGGGCCACAGTTCATGGGGTTGCATAAGAGTCAGACACAACTTAGCAACTAAACAGCAACAAGAGTTAAAAAAAAATTTTTGACACAAGTTCATTTATACGTGTATAAAAGTCATGATCATACACTCTCGTATTTTAACTCTTTACCTAGTTGTTTATTACAATAAAGAGCACAGTTCATAGTCTGGCATCAAGAGTTTATTTTTTAACATGCATATGATTAGGTAATTCTGTTTTTTCAACTAAAGATAGCTTAAATATCCACTAGTTAATAGCTTTCTCATAATAAACTTACAATAATAAAATCAATGTTTCACCAGAAAAGGCCATGTTCTTTTAAAGCCTTCACTGTAAGGTAGCCCTACAACTCAGTTTCAAACATTCTTAAAGTAATTTGAAATAATGATAATTAAAATGCTTTTTAAAAATTCCACTGGCAATGAGTTCTATTCAATATGAAACTTAATTCATAGATGCATATTTCACTTTTACATTTAATCCTACCTAGAGAGTAATTTCCAAAGTGATATTTCCTGAAGCCAAAACCCAGACTTCATGTCTCTAGAATAATCTTGCCTTGTAGTAGTTTCAAATCAGTAAGTCTATATGCCCTTCCCAAAGTAGTTCTGACTGGCCTGGGCTTGTTGTAAATAGTTGGTTCAGTTAGACAGCTTTTTAAATGTCAACGCACTTAATTCACATAAAGTACAAGGAAAGTATTGTATTTTAAAATAAAAATGCATTTCCTCTTGTGAAATAAAGCTAATCATTTGAGGAGAGTCTGCTTAAGGGAGATCGGATAGTTTTACATTCTCTAGAAAAGAACTGAGAGGCTATCTCATCTCACTATTCCCTCCCTTTATCCCATTTTCAAGCATGACCAAGAGATCAAATGTTTTATGTATGACAGAAAAAGAAACATATCATTAAAGGATGCAAACCTGATAAATCTAATAGTCATATAAGCCTGTGAGATTCCCCAAAACTGTTCTTTTCAAAATCTCTGAAGAATCAAATAATTTTATGTTAAATACAAATTTTTCAAGCTCCCTAGCATATTCCCTCTACAATTTTAAATAAATATACTTGATATAAAAAATAGCATTTTATCCAAACATCAAATATTATACTGAGTATTTGAACAGCAAACACAAACAGTCCTAATCCCAGTCACAGACTATGTTGTGAAATGTTAATGTATTTAAATTTTTTAATTATACATGGAATTAACTGAAATACTGCACTTTAAACAATTAGTTATTAATATTTCAGTCACATTAAATAACAAGTACACAGGAACAAGTGATACTCAATGTAGAAATTTTCAAAAGCAAATTGTACATTGTGGGAAGTCTGGTTTTAGCTTCTGAAAAATGCTAACTGCAAACAATCTAGTCTGAACAGATATTCACAGAAGTGCTAAATAACTCTTTTTAAGGAAAACACTAAATGGCGATGCGATAAGAACTGAAAAATGTAAGGAAATACACTGGTAATTTATACCTCTTAATCAGGCCAAATTAGTAAGGCAGATTTAACTAACAGTCATGGTTTCACAATATTTTTCAAGAATAATACAAGGTATTAAATTACTGAAAATCCTTGTCCCAGTTTTATATTAATTTTTAGCATGACCATGATTTAAAATAAAACAAACATCACAATATTAATATTCTAAAAAGAGCTCAGAAAATGATTTACTTAGTTTACACTGCCTACAGACAGACCAGAGCTCTAATCTAGCAGGTTGACAAAATCAGAATGCAGATACATACTGCCAATGATGTCCACAGTAGCCACTTAGGGAAACTGCCTGCTCTACCAAACCTGCTCCAAGAAGAGCTAGTCACAGGATATGCCATGAAAAGAACAACACGTGTTCTAAATAATTCCTCTTCAACTGCCCCCCTCCACCATCAGCACCACATATTGGGCTGGGAATGGGCACCAACATAGACTGGAGATTGCTAAGCATACTATCTACACCAGGTGAGGGGAAGCAGGGGGACAGGTTTGGTAGAGGAAACACTGCTCAAACGAAACAGTTAAAATCTCTGAGTCCAATCTAATCCTCTGAGTCTCTATGTCTCTCTCTGAGGAACTATGGATACATCAGACAGTTTAGAGCAGGAAGAAAAGCTGAAAGATTTAAAAAGAAGTCAGCTTATTACACTTGTCTCTGCCCCAAATTCTGACACAGAGCTCCTAAAAGCCTTATAAACAGGGGTGCTAGGAGAATCTTTTTGTTCTCATAGCTAGTCTTTGACCCCAGTTTCCAGCACAAAGCTCCTAAAACTCTTAAATTTCCTAAGTGATAAGAGCACTAAGAGCACCTTTTATTTGCATATTTGATCCCTGACCCCAGTTCCTGAAAGAGGACTGTGAAATCCCTTGGAATTTTCTGGAAGACAGAAGTGTCTTTTGCTCTGATGAGGCAACCCTGAGAAGGCCTCTGGATGGCTTTTGGATTAGAGAGACCAAACTATGATTAGAAGTTTGGAATTTCCGTTCCCACCCCCTACTCAATAAACAGAGGAAAGGAGCTGGAAATTAACAACTGATCACACCTATAAGACAAAGCCTCCATAAAAATCCAAATATTATGGGATTTGGAGAGCTTTCAGACTGTGCTAGTGAACACATCTAGGTACCAGAAGGGTGATGCTCCCCAATTCCACAGAGACAAGTTCCTGTTCTCAAGACCTTCTCAGACCTTGCCCTATGTATCTCTTCATCTGGCTGTGTTCTTTATTGCATCCTTTATTATATAATAAAACTGGTACACATGAGTAGCTGTTTCCCTCAGTTCCATGAGCTGTTCTAAAAAAAACAATTAATCCAAGGGAGAGGAGGTCCAGTAATATACAATTTGTACTCAAGATAGACAAGTTACAGATAATCAGGGGACCAAGCACTTGCAATTCCTTTACAAAAAAAAAAAGGGATTTCCCTGGCAGTCCAGTCCAGTAGTTAATACTCTGTGCTTCCACTGCAGGGGGCATGGTTTGATCCCTGGTCAGGAAACTAAGATCCTGCATGATGCGGCCAATAAACACATAAATAGTAGAAACAAAAAACTAGACTGGCAGGCAATAAATAAATGAATAAATTAAAAGTACAAAGTAAAAACCGGACTGGTAGACATATAACGCTATGTTAGGAGAGAGAAGGTATGGTACAGGATGAGGGGAAATGTATCAGTTCAGTTCAGTCATTCACTCCTGTCCGACTCTTTACAACCCAATGGACTGTAGCACACCAGGCCTCCCTGTCCATCACCAACTCCTGGAGCTTACCCAAACTCCTGTCCATTAAGCTGGTGATGCCATCCAACCATCTGATCCTCTGACGTCCCCTTCTCCTCCTGCCTTCAATCTTTCCCAGCATCAGGGTCTTCTCAAATGAGTCAGTTCTTTGCATCAGGTGGCCAAAGTAATGGAGTTTCAGCTTCAACATCAGTCCCTCCAATGAATGCTCAGGACTGATTTCCTTTAGGATGGACTGCTTGGATCTCGTTGCAGTCCAAGAGTCTTCAACACCACAGTTCAAAAGCATCGATTCTTCAGCACTCAGCTTTCTTCAGAGTCCAACTCTCACATCCATATGTGACCACTGGAAAAACCATAGCCTTGACTAGACAGACCTTTGTTGGCAAAGTAATGTCTCTGCTTTTTTTTTTTTAATTTTTATTTTATTTTGCTTTACAATACTGTATTGGTTTTGCCATACATTGACATGAATCCACCACGGGTGTACATGAGTTCCCAATCCTGAACCCCCCTCCCACCTCCCACCCCATATCATCTCTCTGGATCATCCCCGTGCACCAGCCCCAAGCATCCTGTATCCTGTATCGAACATAGACTGGTGATTTGTTTCTTATCTGATAGTATACATGTTTCAATGCCATTCTCCCAAATCTTCCCACCCTCTACCTCTCCCACAGAGTCCAAAAGTCCATTCTATACATCTGTGTCTCTTTTGCTGTCTCACATACAGGGTTATCATTACCATCTTTCTAAATTCCATATATATGTGTTAGTATACTGTATTGGTGTTTTTCTTTCTGGCTTACTTCACTCTGTATAGTCGACTCAAGTTTTATCCACCTCATTAGAACTGATTCAAATGTATTCTTTTTAATGGCTGAGTAATACTCCATTGTGTATATGTACCACTGCTTTCTTAGCCACTCATCTGCTGATGGACATCTAGGTTGTTTCCATGTCCTGGCTATTATAAACAGTGCTGCGAAGAACATTGGGGTACATGTGTCTCTTTCAATTCTGGTTTCCTCGGTGTGTATGACCAGCAGTGGAATTGCTGGGTCATAAGGCAGTTCTATTTGCAATTTTTTAAGGAATCTCCACACTGTTCTCCATAGTGGCTGTACTAGTTTGCATTCCCACCAACAGTGTAAGAGGGTTCCCTTTTCTCCACACCCTCTCCAGCATTTATTGCTTGTAGACTTTTGGATCACAGCCATTCTGACTGGTGTGAAACGGTACCTCTTTGTGGTTTTGATTTGCATTTCTCTGATAATGAGTGATGTTGAGCATCTTTTCATGTGTTTGTTAGCCATCCGTATGTCTTCTTTGGAGAAATGTCTATTTAGTTATTTGGCCCATTTTTTGATTGGGTCGTTTATTTTTCTGGAATTGAGCTGCAGAAGTTGCTTGTATATTTCTGAGATTAGTTGTTTGTCAGTTGCTTCATTTGCTATTTGTCTCTGCTTTTTAATATGCTGTCTAGGTTGGTCATAACTTTCTTTCCAAGGAGTAAGCGTCTTTTAATTTCATGGCTGCAAAAACCATCTGAAGTGATTTTGGAGCCCCCTCCAAAAAAGTCTGCCACTGTTTCCACTGTTTTGCCAACTATTTGCCATGAAGTGGTAGGACCAGATGCCATGATCTTAGTTTTCTGAATGTTGAGCTTTAAGCCAACTTTTTCACTCTCCTCTTTCACTTTAATCAAGAGACTCTTTAGTTCTTCTTCACTTTCTCCCATAAGGGTGCTGTCATCTGCATATCTGAGGTTATTGATATTTCTTGATTCCAGCTTGTGCTTCCTCCAGCCCAGCTTTTCTCATGATGTACTCTGCACAGAAGTTAAATAAGCAGGGTGACAATATACAGCCTTGACATCCTCCTGAACCAGCCTGTTGTTCCATGTCCAGTTCTAGCTGTTGCTTCCTGACCTGCATATAGGTTTCTCAAGAGGCAAGTCAGGTGGTCTGGTATTCCCATCTCTTTCAGAATTTTCTAGTTTATTATGAAACTCTAAATAATAGGATCTTTATATATTCAAATTTTGAAATTAGGATACTTTATGTGTTATGATTTACCTTTTTTCATTCAACATTATATTTTTTATATCCAGTTATGTTCACATGTGTTGTTATGGTCCATTCATTTTCAACATTCTCTTATTGACAGACAAATGAATGCTTAGAGTTGGAAGCAGTGCTTATGAACATTCTTATACACCTTCTGATTTAATTGGATTTCTATAAGAGGGGGATTGTTGCACTATGTTTCCAGACTTTATGGTCATGCTGTGTTACTACCCCATTGTATCAATTAAAAGAAACTAAGACACTTATGTAGGGTCATAGAGCTAGGTAGTAGAGTTAAAACCAATAAACTTTACTCCTCTTACTTAAAGGAAAAAAACTCCAGGTTAGGTAACTCCTACTGCTAGGAACAATTATCAAAGGGAATCCTGAGAGTAAATGGAACAACATAGGGAGCCCAGAGATAAATCCACACACCTACAGTCAATTAATCTTTGACAAAAGAGGCAAGAATATACTATGAAGAAAAAAAGTCTGTTCAACAAGCATCGCTGGGAAAGCTGATCAACTGCACGTACATCAGTGAAGTTAGAACACTCTCACGTCACAGAAACGAACTCAAAATGGCTTCAAAACGTTAATGTAAGACACTACACCACAAAACTTCTAGAAGAGAAGAGAGGCCAAACATTCTCTGACATACAATGTAGCAATCATTTCTTAGGTCATTCTCCCAAGGCAACAGAAAAAAGTAAATAAATAAACAAGTAGGATATAATCAAAAGTCTTAGAAGAAAAGAAAACCGTAAGCAAAATAAAAAGACATCTACAGAATGGGAAGAATATTTGCAAATTATACAACCAACAAGGGCTTAATTTCCAAAATATTCAAATAGCTCATACAGCTCAATAACAACAACAACAATCAAAAACCAGGCAGAGTATATAAACAGATATTTCTCCAAAGAAGACCTACAGATGGCCAAAAAGCACATGAAAAGATGTTCACCATGGCTAACTAATAGAGAAATCCAAAATCAAAACTATAATGAGGTATCACTTAATACCAGTCAAAACAGCTATGTTCAAAAAGTCTACAAATGATAAATGCCGGAGACAGTATGGGAAAAAAGGAACCATCCTACACTGTTGGCAGGAATGTAAAGTGATGGAGCCACTATGGAGAACAATATGGAGATTCCTTAAAAAACTAAAAACAGAGTTACCATATGATCCTGCAATCCCATTCCTGAGAAAATTCTATATACAGAGAAAATTCTAATTCAAAAAGATACATTAACCCCAATGTTCACAGCACAACTATTTACAATAGGCAAGACATGAAATCAACTTAAACGTCAATCATCAGATGAATGAATAAAGAAGATGTGATATAGATATACATACAATGGAATACTAGCCATAAAAGATAGTGAAACAATGTCACTGGCAGCAACATGCAACATGACTGGACCTAGAGATGAATATATGCAATGAAGTAAGTCATAGAAATAAAAAATATGATATCATTTACATGTGGAATCTAAAAATTATGTAAATGAACTTATTTACAAAACAGAGTCACAGATGTAGAAAAATAAATTATGGTTACCAAAAGGAAGGAAGAAGGAAGAAGAGATAAATTAGGAGTTTGGGATTAGCAGATACAAACCACTATATATAAAACAGATCAACAACAAGGTCCTAATGTATAGAACAAGGAACTATATTTAATATCTTGCAGTAACTATAGTGGAAAAGAATCTGAAAAAGAATCATTTTGCTGTATACCAGAGGCTAAAAACATTCTAAATTGTCTATACTTCAATAAAAAATAGAATTGTGATAGGTAATATTGTATCTTTGTTTTATATGAAATTGAAAGAGGAGGTGCCAGTAGCTGACTCTAGTCCATTCATTCTACTTCTTGACTAGTCTTAGCAACTTGATTATGAGACATTCACATGACCACAACTTTCATCTTGTTAAAATATTCTGTGCTTCATAATTCCTGAAAATTCTAGCCAAATACTTTATAGTTAAATATGTTGGGATGTATGTAAATTATGTATGTATGAAATAATAAAATAGTGGGACTTCCCTGGCAGTCCAGTGGCTAAGACTCCATGCTCCCAATGCAGACAAGAGGGGTTCAATCCCTGGTCAGGGAACTAAGATACTGCATGCCATGCAGCATGGCCAAATAAAATAAATTAATAATAATAATAAATAACCGTAAAATCACTATTCATTGTCATCACATTTTAGGTAAAATTACAAGCACCTTAATTTCTTTCACAACTAAATTTGACTTTGGAAATTCTATGTTTAAGACTCACTGAAGTGAATACAATAATCATCTTCAAATTACTCTGTATTCATTTTAGAAGTTACTTGAGAATAGTTTCAAAAACTGTTTTGCATGTCATTCAAACCAACCAAATAATTTCCAAGATATGTAACATTATTCCTGCATTTAAAAAAGAGTACAAACCCAAACTTTTCTTTTTATTAGCTAAGTCAACTGATCACTCCTTCAGTTCAGTTCAGTCCAGTCACTCAGTTGTGTTGGACTCTTTGCGACCCCATGAACCGCAACACGCCAGGCCTCCCTGTCCATCACCAACTCCCGGAGTTCACCCAAACTCACATCTATCAAGTCAGTGATGCCATCCAGCCATCTCACCCTCTGTCACTCCTTAGCCCTGGACAAACCTCCAACTTAAAAATATTTATGTGAAGAGGACGCTGGGAAAATGGCAGAGTAGGGGACAGCAGAAATCTGTCTCCCTACCTGGGTAACAATCACATTAGCCAAATCTGTCTAATACAAGAACTCTGGAGTCAGCCAAAGGCTTCCAACTTCCAGGGAAAACTTTAAATATACAGTGTCAGTTAATTTTAGTCACTAGCAGCTACCCATCCCCTAGCCACATAGCAGGCAGCTGTGTACATGTTCATGGAGCCACTTACACACGGCTTATGGGGGCTAAGTGGAGTAAAAGAACTCTGTCCGCCAAATATCGGGCATCTGTGATCTGATCACTGATTAATTCTTCTGTTCAGAGCTGCAGACAAAGAGGTGGGCAGCCATTGTTGCTGCACCTTCTCTCACTGATGCAAGGCCCTCCCGCTCTGGCTAAAGTGACTTCCCAAAGATATAAAGAGGCAGGGCCCCAGGCTTCCCAGGCGGCACTAGTGGTAAGGAATCCATCTGCCAATGTAGGAGACATAAGAGACACAGGTTTCATCACTGGGTTGGGAAGATCCCCTGGAGGAGGGCATGGCAACCCACTCCAGCATTCTTGCCTGGGAAATCCCATGGACAGAGGAGCCTGGAAGGCTATAGTCCATGCAGTCATACAAAGTCGGACAGAAATGAAGCAACTTAGTATACACACATACCCCAGACATCCCTGGTGGTACAGTGGATGAGAGTCCACTTGCCAGTGCAGGGGACATGGGTTCAATCCCTGCTCCAGAAGATTCCACATGCCACAGAGCAACTAATCCTATGCACCACAGCTACCAAAGCCCAAGCACCTAGAGCCTGTGGTCCACAAAAAGAGAAACCACCACAATGCAAAGTCCTTGCACGTCAAGAAAAAGTAGCCCCTGCTCACACAATGAGAGAAAGTCCACAAGCAGCAACAAAGACTCAGCAAACATAAATAACAAAATAAATTTTTAAAAATAAAGAGGCAGTGCCCTTTTTCACCCCTCTTACATTTTTTCTCATTTCCTCTTTTAGGAACCAGATATTAAAGACTAGGATATTCACAAACCACTGATATACAAAAAAAAAAAATAGAAAGTGACCACACATATCAAGAGAAAGGTGCAAAAAAAAGTCTGAACAGACATTAAGTTTACACCTCAATCTGATTTAACATAGACAGCTCACAACAATCAAAATACAAAAACAGCAAATCCTGGCAAAGGCAGACAATCTCATTTCCAGAATTAAACTATTAGAGTCAAATGTCCAGTGCTCAACGAAAAACCACAAGGCACACAAAGAAAGAGGGAAAGCTTGGCCCATTTAAAGCAAGAAAAAGATAAATCAAGAGAAAACACCCCTGAAAGATGTAATGGTAGATAAACTAGATCAATTTAAAACCACAGTCTTAAATATGCTCAAAGAATCAGAGAAAAATGTAGACAAAGTCAAGAAAACAATGTGTGAACAAAATGGAAGTATCAATAAATGAAAAGACAAGCTAAAATAAATCAAAAATAATGATGCTGAAAAATATAGTAACTACAAGGAAAATTCAGCAGGTGGAGTCAAAGGCAGACTTCAGCAAGAAGGCAGAAGAATCACTGAACTTGAAAATCAGACAATGGAAATTATTAAAGTTCACAAAAAGAAAGAAAAAAAGATTTAAAAAAAGTAAACACAACCTAAGGGACCTATGGAACACCATCAGGTAGACTAATAAATGCATTATGGAAGGCCTAGAGGCAGAAGACAGGGAGACAAAGGCAGAGAATATCTGAAGAAATAATGACTGAAAACTCCACAAATTTAACGAAAAACATGAAATTCAACAAATGCCAACTGAAATGAATTCATAAGACCCAGACTGAGACATATTATAATGAAACTTTAAAAAGAAAGAATCTTAAAAGCAGCAAGTGAGTCATCATATTGAAGGGATCCTCAGTAAGATTATATGCAGACTTCTCAGCAGAAATGTTGGAGGCCAGAAGACAGTGAGCAGTTACATTCAACATGATAAAGAAAAAACTGTCACCCAAGAATCCTATTTCTAACCAAACCGTCCTTCAAAAGTGAAGGGGAAATTCAGACATTTTCATATAAACAAAAGTAGAAGGTATTCATGACCACTAGACCTGTCCTACAAGAAATGTTCAAGGGAGTCCTGCTAGGTGAAATGAAAGGACGTTAGACAGCAACTTAAAGCCAGATGGAGAAATAAAGATGTTAACACAGGTAAATACATGACTAATTATAAAAGCTACTATTAACGTAAAAATGGCCTGGAACTGTAGTTTGTTTTCTACATGACCTAAGACACTAATACACTGAAAGAAAAAGCAAAAACATTTATTAGTGTAAAAGCTAGTTTCACCATAACTTGTAATTCCAAATCTTGTTTTCTACATAATTTAGGACACTAATGCATCTAAAAGAATTGTAAGTTTATGTTTTGGGGCACACAATATATATAGTCCTGTGACATCAACAACAAAAAGCTGTAAAGGAGCAGTTTCTGTATGTTATTGAAGTTAAGATGGTTTAAATTCAAATTAGTGCTATAACTTTAAGATATTAAATATAATCCTCATGATAACCACAAAGAAATTAACAATAGAATGTACACAAAAAGAAATGAAAAGGGAATAAACTTTTTTATAAAAAACTGATTAAACACAAAAGACTAATGGAAGAAGCAGAGGTGAAAAAGAGCTATAGGACACACAGAAAACACAGTTCAATGACAAAAGCTTCTCCTTATCAGTAATTATTTTAAATGTAAATGTAAGAAAGCAGGGGCAGTTATACTGTCAGACAAAACATACTTTAAAACAAAAAATGTTACAAGAGTCAAAGACAATATATGCTAATAAAAGCTTCAATACAAGAAGATACAATTATCAACATTTACACACTTAATGACAGACCACTAAAATATATGAAGCAAGAATTGACAGAACTGAAGAGAGAAACAGACACTTCCAAAATAGGGTTGAGGACTTCAATATCCCATTCACAATAATGGCTAGAACAACGAGAAAGAATATAACCAAGAAATTGAAAACTAAATGCAACAAACCGTCCAGATCTAACAGACATATACAAAACACTCAACCCAACAACAATGGCATATATATTCTTCAAGTGTACACAGAACATTTCCTAAGGCCCACTATGTATTATGCTACAAATTAAATCTCCAAAGGCTTTAAAAGATGTAGATCATACAAAGTATATTTTCTGGCCACAACAAAATAAAGTTAGAAATCAGTAACAAGAGTCAAACTGGAAAATTCAAAAAAATTGTAGAAATAATACACTTTAAACAAACAACATTTCAAAGGAAAAAATCACAACCAAAGTTAGAAAATATTTAAAGGCAAATGAAAATGAAGATACAACACAGCAAAACATATGGGTTGCAGCAAAAGCAGTGCTTGGGGCAATTTATAGCTATAAACGTTTACATTAAAACACAAGATACATTTCAAATCAACAACTTAACTTTACAACTGAAGGAACCAGAAAAAGAACAAAACCCCTCTAAACCCAAAGCTAGCAAAGGGAAGAAATAATAAAGATTAGAACAGAGGTAAATGAATGAAGAACAGGAAAATAATTAGAAAAAGTCAATAAAAATAAAAGTCGGGTTTTTTTGACAAAAAAGAGGAAAGACCAAATTACTAAAATCAGAAATGAAGCTGAGGACATAACTACCAATTCTTCAGAAATAAAACATAGTATAAGAAACTACTGGGAATAATTGTACACCAAAAAATTGGTCGCTTAAATGAAACAGACAAATGCCTAGAAACACAAAAACCTACCCAGACTCACTCATGAAGAAACAGAAAATCTGAACAGACCTATAACTAGTAAGTAGACTGAATCAATAATAAAATCTCCCAACAAAGAAAAGTCCTGGACCTGACAGATTCAAAGGTTAATGCACCGAACATATGAAGAACTAATACTGCTGCTGCTGCTAAGTCGCTTCAGTCGTGTCCGACTCTGTGCGACCCCATAGACGGCAGCCCACCCGGCTCCCCCATCCCTGGGATTCTCCAGGCAAGAACACTGGAGTGGGTTGCCATTTCCTTCTCCAGTGCATGAAAGTGAAAAGTGAAAGTGAAGTCGCTCAGTCGCGCCCAACTCTTGGCAACCCCATGGCCTGCAGCCTACCAGGCTCCTCCATCCATGGGATTTTCCAGGCAAGAGTACTGGAGTGGGTTGCCATTGCCTTCTCCGAGAACTAATACTAATCCTTCTCAAAACTGAAGAAATTACTAATCCTTCCCCAAAATTGAAGAAAAGGGAATACTTCCTAATAAATTCAATGAGGCTAGCATAACCCTGATAATAAAGCCATGCAGAGATACTACAAGGAAACTACTGACCAGCATCTGTCATGAATATTGATGCAAAAATCCTTACAGAACACTAGCAAACAGAATTCAACAGAATATTAAAAGGATAACACCAGGACAGAGTAGGATTTATTACTGGAATGCAAGGATTGTTTGACTGATGTAATGCACATTTCTGTAATAAAGAAAATAGTACATAATCATCTCAATTGATGCAGAAAAAGTATCTGACAAATTTCAAAACCCTTGAATTATAAAAACACTCAACAAATAGAAATAGAAGGAAACTACTTCAAATTAAAAAGTCGTATATGGAAAACCCACAACAAATATACTCAATAGTGCAAGACTAACAGCTTTCCCTCTAAAACTAGAAACAAGGTAAGCATGCCCACTTTCACCATTCCTATTCAACATAGTACTAGAAGTTCTAGCCAGAGCAATTAGGTATGAAAATGAAATAAAAGGCATCTAAATTGGAAAGGAAGAAATAAAATAATCTGTTTGCAAATATGATCTTATATGGAGAAAACTGTAAACACTCCAGAATAGAAAACTGTCTGAATAAATGAATTCAGCAAAGTAACAGGATACAAAGTGAACAGGCAAAAATTAGCTATGTTTCAACACATCAACAGTGAAGAATCTGAAAAGGAAATTACAAAATCAATGCCATTTACAATGGCATCAAAAAGAATACTTAGGCATTAAGAAAGCAAAAGACATGTTCAATGAAACTACAATGCTGAAAGAAATGAAAGAAGACAAATAAATGGAAACACATCTCATGGTCATGGATTGGAAGATTTCATATAGGCAATGTCAATACTACCCAAAACAACCTTTGGGTACTAGAGACTCAACACAATCCCTATTAAGGTAGGAGGTAGATGGACTCCCCTTCCCTGAGGGTAAAACAACTGGAGATTCATTCTCTATTGACTGAAACTCCAAGACAAGAAAAGTAGGGCAATTAAGGGAGGAGGCTAGACCCAGCACAGGACACGTATTTCTCGTTTCTGAAGTCAGGAGACCTCCTAACCACACAAGTGCAGAAAACGCTCCTTGTAGGCCAAAGGGGAGTTATGTCAAGGGATGTTCTACTCAGATGCCTTTTCAGTAAAATCCATCTCGGCTAAGAGATGCATGTGCATACATGGGAGGATCCTGAGATATACCAAATATGGACTGTAAACCAGGTAAATCAAAATGTCTGGCCAAAGGAAACTGGGAAAAAATACCCCAAAAGAGTAACTCTGTCTCAAGGGCATGACTCAGTGACTCACTCACTGACTCACTCTCCCTCCCTCTCTCTCTCTCTCTCTCTCTCTCTCAGCCAACCCTTGTGTCTATCCACAGGCACTGTATTCTTTTTTCCTCTTAAACACTTCACTTGTTTCACTGCTTTCCATCTTTGTGGGAATTCTTCTCTGCAAAGCCAAAGGATCTGGTACTTTCACCACTGTGACCCAGCCCAGTTTTCAGCTGGGACCCCAAGCCCCGTTCCAAGCCAGTGCAGGCCGAGGCCACCCGAGATCACTATCAAAATCCCAATGACATATTCTGCAGAAACATTAATAGAAAAACTTAAATGTTAAATGGAATCTCCAGAAACCCCGAATAGCCAAAACAAATGGAAAAAAAAAAACAAAACAAAACCTGAAAGGCTCATAGTTCTCTTCAGTTCAGTTCAGTCACTCAGTCGTGTCCAACTCTTTGGGACCCCATGAATCGCAGCACGCCAGGCCTCCTTGTCCATCACCATCTCCCAGAGTTCACTCAGACTCGCGTCCATCGAGTCAGTGATGCCATCCAGCCATCTCATCCTCGGTCGTCTCCTTCTCCTGCCCCCAATCCCTCCCAGCATCAGAGTCTTTTCCAATGAGTCAACTCTTCGCATGAGGTGGCCAAAGTACTGGAGTTTCAGCTTTAGCATCATTCCCTCCAAAGAAATCCCAGGGCTGATCTCCTTCAGAATGGACTGGTTGGATCTCCTTGCAGTCCAAGGGACTCTCGAGAGTCTTCTGCAACACCACAGTTCAAAAGCATCAATTCTTTGGCGCTCAGACTTCTTCACAGTCCAACTCTCACATCCATACAGGACCACTGGAAAAACCATAGCCTTGACCAGACGGACCTTAGTCGGCAGAGTAATGTCTCTGCTCTTGAATATGCTATCTAGTTGGTCATAACTTTTCTTCCAAGGAGTAAGCGTCTTTTAATTTCATGGCTGGTTCTGTTAGGTAGTTAGAATAGGAAAAAGGAGTCCAGAATGGTGGTGGCTAAAAGACAAGGAAGGGAAAAGCCCACAAAAATAGAACAAAGGAAGGTATGAGGACCACAGTGAGGACCTTAGGTAGAACAAACAGCACTCCTGGCTAGCCCAGTTTACATAGGGCAAGCCCAGGGGAAGGAAAAACACATATAAAAAGAGGAGCCAAAGGGCTGGGGGTCTCTCTCCTGCACGCGCGTGCTCTCTATCTCTCTTTCTCTCTATCTGTCTTTCTCCCTTGCGTCTTTTGGGTCGGCATGCCCTCACACCTTGAGGATGTATTTTCCTTTATTTTTAAACAAACATGGAGCTGTAACACTGTCTGAGAGCTGTGATGTGCCGAGGGCTTTAACATCTGTTGCTTCAAATTTTTGTTGTGATGAGACAGAACCGAGGAAATTACACACTCCCCTGACAGTTCTTAACATCAAAACTTATTACAAAGCTAGAATAATTCAAACAGTGCAGCACTGGCATAAAAACAGCTATATAAACCAACAGAATAGAACAGAAAGCCCAGAAATAAAATGTCACATATAATGTCAAATTTTTGACAAATGTGCCAAGACCATTCAATGGGGAAAAGGACAAGTCTTTTTAACAAGTGGTTCTGGCAAAACATGATATTTATGGGCAAAAGAATGAAGTTGGACCCTTACTTAAAACCATATATAAAAATTAACTCAATGGATTGAGGACTTAAATCTAAGAGACCTAAAACAATAAAAGTCTTAGAAAAAATACAGGGACAAAAGCTTCACAACGTTGGACCTGGCAACAATTTCTCTGATATGATAGCAATGGCACAGAAAACAGACAACTTGAAGTTAATGAAACTTTTTAAATTGGGGGCATCAAAGTACACTATCCTTAGTAAAATAACACATTACTTAAAAAAATCATCCAATAATACATTATCCATTCAATGTGCAAAACAGGCCTATGGATTTTAATGTAATGAATAGGAAATAGGAAATATTCAATGATATTTTTTCTGGTTACATTTTGCAAATAACCTTTGAGAAACTAGCACTTGTATAGTTTTAACTTAGTATCAAAGATTAATACTACCTGAAACAGTTATTTAAAACACTACGCCTTAAAAAAAAAAGAAAAGAAGCTAACTATCCGGAGATCTACAGAGTAAAAAAGCAACCCACACAACTGGAGAAAATATTCACAAACCATATATCTGATAAGGTATTAAGATAGAGAATATATAGAGAAGTTCTAAAACTCGATATCAGAAAAACCAATCAATCAGATTTTTAAAAATGGGCAAAGCACTTTAGTAGACATTTGAAAAGATATTCAAACCACTAATCATTAAGAAAATGCTAATCAAAACTACAAGGAGATACCACTCCATAGCTATCAGAATGGGTACTACAAAAATCAGGAAAAAAAAGTGTTGGCAAGGATACTAAAAATCAGAACCTGTGCAATGTTGATGGAAATGTAAAATGGTGCAGCTACTAACGGAAATACGGCAGTTCCTCAAAAAATTAAAAGTAGAGTTACCATATAATCCAGGAATTCTACGACTGGATATATACCTTACAGAGCTGAAAGCAGGGTCTCTAAGAGATATTTCTACACCCATGTTTGGTGCAGGGCGGTGTGTGCACACTCAATCATGTCCAACCCTTTGCAACCTAATGGGCTCCTCTGTCCATGGAATTTTCCAGGCAAGAATACTGGAGCAGGTTGCCATTTCCTTCTCTAGGGATTGAACCCATGTCTCCTGCACTGCAGGCTGATTCTTTAACTCTGAGTCACCACTACACTGATGCTATGTAAAGCTCATATTGCTACTTGAGCAGATACCTAAGCCAACAGTCTCCAAATATTACTTTGCTAGTTTCAATTAAAGGGAATCAGATTACAAAACTGTTACACAAAAAAAGCCTTAAAGCTTAACTGTATTTCATTAAGGAAACATTAAAATGAAATATTTTTATCTAGATGCATACAACTTTTACATACACTATAGATAAAATTAACAGGAGGTTAAGTAATTTCATAGCGTAAAAGTACAAAATCTTCTAGGTTCCAAAATACCTACAGTATAAAGAGCCAACATTCAAGTTTAGGGATCTAAAACTTAACACTCCTTTAATAGCTCTGCTGGAAGTTGTTAGAATGGTATTTCAAGTATTTTCTCTAATTTGAATTGAACATTACCTAAAAAATGCTAAGCTGGGGAAAAAAATGCTAAGAACATCTCCAAATCCAGCATAACAGTTCAACGCTCTATTGTTTGTTGCTTCAACAAAATGAATGCTTACAACGAATTCAGAAATCACCTGGAGATCCAAACTCACAATGAAACTGCAATGGCAAATTATGCTACTTGACATTAGTTATTACTAGAGATGATTCTCCAAGAAGGCAGAGAAGACAGACAAACTTATTATTAGTATAACTGGAAATGGCTGATACTTCCACCTATTTCTCTCTTCCAACACATATTACCTGTGAAATGTTCATCATTGATGCATTCCTTCATCTGATTAACAAGGAGAAAAGGAAAGTGAAAGTGTTACTTGCTCAGTCGTGTCCTGCTCTTTGCGACCCCATGGACTGTATCCCTCCAGGCTCCTCTGTCCATGGGATTCTCCAGGCAAGGATAATGGAGTGGGTTGCCATTGCCTTCTCCAGGGGATCTTCTTGACCCAGGGATCAGCTTCAGGTCTCCCACACTGCAGGCAGATTCTTTACCATCTGAGCCACCAGGGAAACCTAACGAGGGGAACCAACTCTAAAGAGAGTAAGGCCTGTAAACTACCACACAGGGGACAGTGACTGGGTTGGCAGACAGGGGCATACACGTTTGTAGCCTTACTGGAGTATGGGGATGTCCTATCCTGCTAAAAGACTGTGACGAGAATTCTGCTTACAAAAGTTGTTCCTTGTAAATTCACTGTAAATCAAGGACAGAAATTATGAGATTTTAAGAACAACAACAGGGGAAAATATTTTTCTCTTAGCAGCTAGTAGAAGAATTCATTTAGTGGAATTACAGAAATTTTAAATAAGGGTTTAAGGTGAAAGTTAATACTCTGAGAAACTAGATTTGGGGAATAATGCATACCTACTCTATATGAGAAAAGGAGATCTCATTTGCTCCTCAGGAAGAGAGGGAGAGCCACAGGCAGCTGCTGTATGTTGTCCCACCAGAGCCATTCAGGCACTTGTAAGCCCAACGTTTAGTAAGGAATTTAATGTAAGCCACACTCTTCCAGCAAATTACATGATGTAATATTTATTCCAATTATGGTCAAGACTGATCTCAGAAAATGTTACTTTCTACTTTCTACTGACAAATGTAAAATCATATGCTAACTGTCAGACCAACTCACTTTCAGCAAGTCACTTTCTTCCTTTATTAAATACACACAAAAGTTTGTGAAGTGTAAGAAGTTTACTGAAAGAATACCATTCCTTTTATCATACTCCTAACTTTATAAATAACATTTTAAGCTCACTTTGCACCACTTTAATATAAATTAAGCAATGAGAAACAGCATTATCATGATTCATGTGATTTTAAACATTTACACTTTATTATCACTGCTCCATTTTAACCTTAACTTTTAGTAATCTCTCTTTCAAATACATTCTATAATTTATTTCTCAGTTTTTTTACAATATTCCTCAAAATTTAATGTTACTACATTAATTTAAAATGAAATCATACTTTTTTGAAAACCAAGTCAGTCTTATTTGACTGACTGGTTTCACAATTAGACTATACGGCAGCATTTTATCCAAACCAGAAAATTCAATCAGCAAATAAGCCACCTCAAGATGGTGACAAAAATATATATAAAGGAGGTGACAATATAAAAGCATTTGATTTAAAATACTGTTTTGGAAAGGGGATACTGAAGTAATATTGTAATTTTCCCTAACACTTGCATAGCATATTGACTTAAAGTAACTCTAAATAAAAGGCAAAATCATAGTAAAGCTTTAAAAGGCTAATGGGTAGTAAATTCTTTTACAAGTCAGGTGGTTTTCAAATGTTTACTTTTAGCTAAACTGAAGAATAGCCTGAATGAGTTAACTGGTTAACAGATCACTGAAAGTAACTTCTGATAATAAGTTACCATGTTATTTTGTGTTGCAAATGACATGGAAGGAGTCCAAAGAACCCCTATCTTATTTATCTGAATATGGTTTCTAAGCACTTACATCGATAATTCTGGAAAATACAAATAAATCTGAAACTAAATCTAAATCCAGTTTCATTCTACCTAATACTCCTCCACAGGTATGTAAACTAATGAGAGCAGAAAAGGTCCCATCCATTCAGAGGTACATTTCCATTAAAAGTTTACTTTTAATATTTAATAATTATCTAAATTTATAACATCTGCTTTGATAAATTGTACACTACTAAGAAATTATAATGATAAAGTTTATTACACTTACAGCCATCAGTGGCAGATCAAAAAAACTTAGTTTCAATTTACAGTCATAGTTTTGCTGAAGAAGTATGATAACACTGATCATGAATAGACATTTTAGCATTAAAATATAATAAAGTAAGATATAATTATGTCATAAGAGTATACTGGAAGTTTGAGATTAAGGATATATAGAAACCTCAACTTTTGACTGTCAGAGAGAGATTTACCTATTTTTTAAATGGATGATTCGAGAAGAATATTTAGATTCCACTATATACTTTTTGAAGAAAAATATAACAATTTCATTTAAAAACTCATTTATAATATATTGTAAAGGAAATTATAACCTTTACAACTGTATAAATATGGCATATTTTAAATGTTAATTTTTAAATGTGTGAGGAAATATGGAGGTTTTTTGTTTTCTGTTTTTAATATAAGATCTTAGTTTTCTTGCTTAGTTTTCTTAGCAAGAAGCCCTCAGACAAGTCACAACCTTTGAACTGAGTTTCTTAACCTGTAAAATGAGGATGATAATCACTCACTCTATCTTAGGGTTAAATTTTATATATGTAATAGTATATATATATTCACTATGTATATATGTATACACATATATATATGCTTTCTGTTAAATGCAAAACAATATTATTAAATTTATGAGGGCCTAGAAAAATAACACCCACATTAATTTTGAGTCCTTCTTATAGGAAATAGTTGAAGGAAGACATCATATGACAAATCTCACCTGTATGTCATGAAAACTTGATTCACTTCCATGTTCTATATATTAAATTGAACATATAAGTAAGTAAATTCCTTATGCGTCACAATTCTTTAAACCTGGCAAAATATGGGAGAGTTATTATAAAACCAGACTTGGGAACTAAGACACTGAAATGTCCAACTGAAAAGGAACAAAGGCCTTAGATGTAGAAGCAGTGTTGTAGAGAGCCATCCTTAATCAGTGAATCCCATCTTTTGGGGACAGTTTGCAACTTCCTATCTTTACAATGAGCACTTTGCAACATAAATTCTAAGGTCAGTCTTAGAGAAGTACAACCTTCCAAAAATGAACCAAGAAGAAATAGAAAGCATGAACAGACCAATCACAAGCACTGAAATTGAAACTGTAATAAAAAATCTTCCAACAAACAAAAGCCCAGAGCCAGATGGCCTCACAGGCGAATTCTACCAAAAAGTTTAGACAAGAGCTAACACCTATACTGCTCAAACTCTTCCAGAAAATTGCAGAGGAAGGAAAACTCCCAAACTCATTCTACGAAGCCACCAACACCCTGATACCAAAGCCAGACAAAGATACCACAAAAAGAGAAAATTACAGGCTAATATCACTGATGAAAACAGATGCAAAAATCTTCAACAAAATTCTAGCAAACAGAAGCCAACAGCACAATAAAAGGATCATGTACCAGGATCAAATGGTTTTGTCCTAGGGATGCAAAGATTCTTCATATATGCGAATCAATGTGATACATCATATATCAGCTAACTCAAAGATTAAGAACCACATGATCATCTCAACAGATGCAGAAAAAGGTTTTGACAAAATTCAACACCCATTTATGATAAAAACTAAAGTAGGCATAGAAGGAACAACATATAAAAGTTCAATATAATAAAGATCACACACAACAAACACACAGAAAAATTATTCTTAATGGTGAAAACTGAAAGCATTTCCTCTAAGAACAGGAACAAGACAAGGGCGTTCACTCTTGGAAGTCCTAGCCACAACAACCAGAGAAGAAAAAGAAATACAAGGAATTCAGATCAGAAAAGAAGAAGCAAAATTCTTACTATCTGCAGATGACATGATCCTATACACAGAAAACCCTAAAGATTCCACCAGAAAATTACTAGGGCTAATTTTACTACAATCAATGAATACAGTAAAGTTGCACGATATAAAGTAACACAGGGTATATCCCTTGTATTTCTATAGCTAACAATGAAAAATCAGAAAGAGAAGTCAAGGAAGCAATCCCATTCACCACTGCAACAAAAATAATAAAATACCTAGGGATAAACCTACCTAAAAAGACAAAAGAGCTGCCTTACAGAAAGAACAGCCTCACTGTCTCTTACAGAAAACTGTAAGAAACTGATGATAGAAATCAAGGATGACACAAACAGATGGAGAGGTACACCATGTTCTTGGACTGGAAGAATCAATACCATAAAGATGACTATACTACCTAAACTAACCTAGACAGTCAATGCAATCCCTGTCAAACTACCAATGGTATTTTTTATAGAACTAGAACAAAAAATTTCACAATTTGTATGAAAACACAAAAGATCCCTCAAGAAGAAATAAGCTGGAGGAGTCAACCTTCCCAACTTCAGACTATACTGCAAAGCTACAGTCATTAAGACTCTGTCATATTAGAACAAAAACAGAAATATAGACCAATGGAACAAGATAGAAAACCCAGAGATAAACCCATGCATGTATGGGCACCTTCTCTTTGACAAAGGAGCCAAGGATATACAATACAGAAAAGACAGCCTCTTCAATAAGTTGTACTGGGAAAACTGGACTGCTAAATGTAAAAGAATGAAACTAGAACACTTTCTAACACCATAGCCAAAAATTAATTCAAAATGGATTAAAGATTTAAGTGTAAGGCCAGAAACTACATAGGCAATATACTCTTTGACATACATCACAGCAAGATCCTCTTTGACCCAGCTCTTCGAATAATAGAAATAAAAACAAAAGTAAACAAATGGGACTTAATTAAACTTAAAATTTAATTAAACTTAAACTTTCCTTTTGCACAGCAAAGGAAAAAAATAAACAAGACTAAAGAACAACCCTCAGAATGGGAGAAAATAATTGCAAACAAAACAACTGACAAAGGATTAATTTACAAAATATACAAGCAGCTCATGCAACTCAATACCAGAAAAACAAACACCACAATAAAAAAATAGGCAGAAGACCTAAACAGACATTTCTCCAAAGAAGACGTACAGATGGCCAACAAATAAAAAGATGCTCAACACTGCTCATTATCAGAGAAATGCAAATCAAAACTACAATGAAGTATCACCAGCCAGAATTGTCATCATTAAAAAATCTATAAACAAATAAATTCTGGAGAGAAAGTAGAGAAAAAGAAACCCTCTTGTACTGTTGGTGGGAATGTAAATTGATACAGCCATACAACTACCGTATGACCCAACAATCCCACCACTAGGCACATACCCTGAGAAAACTGAAAGAGACACCTGTACCCTAATGTTTGTTGCAGCATTTTTTACAATATCTAGAACATGAAAGCAGCCTAGAAGTCCATGAACAGATGAATAGATACAGAAACTGTGGTACATATATGCAAAGGAATATTACTTGGGCATAAAAAAGCACACGTTCGAGTCAGTCCTAATGAGGTGAAGGAACCTGGAGCCTATTATCCAAAGTGAAGTAAATCAGAAAAGGAAACACAAACATTGTGTATAATGCGTATGGAATCTAGAAAGATGGTACTGATGAACCTATTTGCAGGGCAGCAGTGGAGACAGACATACAGAAAGGCTTGTGGACACAATGGGGGAAGGAGAGAGTGGGCCAAATGGAGAGAACAGCATGGAAACATATACATTACCACGTGTAAAACAGATAGCAAATGAGGATTTGCTGTGTGAAACAGGGAGCTCAACCCAGTGTTCTCTGACAACCTAGAGAGGCGGAATGGGGAGGGAGAGGGGAGGGGGTTCAGGAGGGAGGGGACATATGTATACCTATGGCTGATTTGTGTTGAGCCCAACACAATATTATCCTCCAATAATTGTATTTTGTTCTATTCTTCTCAATATTGTACAATTATAATCTTTGATAAATTTTTTTTAAAAGGGGAAAAACTAAATGAAGCAATGTCAAATAAAACGCAAAAGAAATTATACCCAGAATATTAGAAATTATCATTTTAACTAAAATATAAATATATATTTGCAAATTATGTTGTACTAGCCTGGTCACTGTTGGGAAATAAGTCATAACAGACCTAAAAATTGCACAGTGTCTAGAATATTGAGATACTTGTCAGAAAACTTGGATCAACTATTTAAGCCATATCTTTGTAGCCTATTGTATCATTTGTTATATTATTAGAAATAAACAAAAAATGGCAGCCTTAAACTGTAGGATCCAAATGAAAACCAGATGTGATGAAGTCTGTATCATTCCTTTCACTGGGAAAAATTATGTAATTATAATGCTAGTAAATGCCCATAATTATGATCTGAGACAATGTACTGAATTATCAAAAATATTATAAAGATTAAACATTATCATTATTAAAAATTCTAAGGTCTGCAGAAAGGTTATTAAACAAGTAAGCATAATGTATGCCCATTCTGTGGGACTCCGTTTATTTCTCATTTGTTGTATGGAGTATTGAGCCAACCATACTCTCCAGGCAAACCAAGCACACTAGATAATAAATACATTATACTGGAACAAAAGATCATTTCAAGTATACATTTTCGACTCTTTGCGACCCCATGGACTGTAGCCTATCAGGCTCCTCCAAACATGAGATTCTCTAGGCAAGAGTACTGGAGTGGGTTGCCATTTCCTTCTCCAGGGGATTTTCCCAACCCGGGGATCGAACCCGGGTCTCTTGCATTCCAGGCAGACACTTTAACCTCTGAGCCACCAGGGAAGTCCCAAACATTATCATTATTAAAAATTCTAAGGTCTGCAGAAAGGTTATTAAACAAGTAAGCATAATATATGCCCATTCTGTGGGACTCCATTTATTTCTCATTTGTTGTATGGAGTATTGAGCCAACCATACTCTCCAGGCAAACCAAGCACACTAGATAATAAATACATTATACTGGAACAAAAGATCATTTTAAGTATACATCTTATAATCTAAACCAGCCTTAATTCTACCTATAGCTTAAGTCTGATAATTTAGCTGAATGATTTGCTAGACAAATTAACAATAAGCTATTTATCAAAACATGATAATAAATTTTTACTAAATTATCAAAATACATCTGGGAAATTTCTGCTATTCTCAGTATATCACAACTTCTTCCAATTATTTTCCAATATTATTTGTGTTTACAAAATTTCTGTTTAGCAAGAAAAGTTTGGAGGGTTTAGGTTCTTTAAGCCAAGATTAGTCTTCCAACTCTACAATGGCAATTTTAAAGGCATTTTGTTTGTTCCTATTGTGAGAAAGGTATCATGTTGTATTCCATGAGGCATTTACAGATATATGACACAGTCTCTGAACTCAAGGAAATTTCAGGCTAATAACTGATACAGAAAAGCTGAAAGTAAGCTACAGGGACTTCCCTGGTGGTTCAATGATTAAGAATTGACCTCACAATGCAGGGGACACGGGTTCAGTCCTTGGATGGGGACTAAGGTCTCACAGCCTCAGAGTAACTAAGCCCACAGGTTACAACTAGAGTCCATGCGTCACAACAAAAGATGCTATATGATGCAACGAGGATTCCGAGTGCCGCGAGATACAGCCGAATTTTTTTTAATATACAGTACAAACCACCAAAATTGTACAATCAACATTTTATTATATGGTATTTTCTCACATTACTGTATTTGCTTTGAAAGTGAAAGTCACTCAGTCATGCCTGACTCTCTGCAATCCCATGGACTATAGCCTGCCAGACTCCTCTGGCTATGGAATTCTCCAGGCAAGAATACTGGAATGGATAGCCATGCCCTTCACCAGGGGATCTACAAGCAGATTTACCATCTGAGCCACCAGGAAAGCCCCATATTTGCCTTATTTAGATTTTTATGGACTAACTATTCATCTTTCTATACTTCCATCAATCCACCTTATATTTTTAATGCATTTCAAAGTTTCTGGCATAAGTATGTTTCATCCCTAAATACTTTAGCATGCCTATCACTAACTAGAGTTTAGTAATTTTTACAGATTTTTTAGAAAAAAATTTACAAATATGAAATGCACAAATCTCATATCATTTGCAGATTTTTACAAATTCTTATACCTCTATAATGCAAACTCCTATCAAGATATAGACCATATTTAATGGCAACCCACTCCAGTAATCTTGCCTGGAAAATCCCATGCACTGAAGAGCCTGATAGGCTGCAGTCCATGGGGTCGCTAAGAGTCGGACACGACTCAGCGACTTCACTTTCACTTTTCACTTTCATGCACTGGAGAAGGAAATGGCAACCCACTCCAGTGTTCTTGCCTGGAGAATCCCAGGGACGGGGGAGCCTGGTGGGCTGCCATCTATGAGGTCGCACAGAGTCGGACACCACTGAAGTGACTTAGCAGTAGCAGTCACTCAAAAAGTTCCTTCATGCTCATTTCCAATTAATCCCTACAACTCCCACCTCTACAGGGAGCCACTTTTAGTCATTTCCATCCCCCACCTCCACCAGAGATTAATTATTCAGGTAATTTTTAAAATTCAAAACAAAGAGCCATCAGGCTGAAGAATCAAAAAAAGACTTCATGTGGATGGAGAGGTGTGCAGATACACAATAAAGTAAAAAAAGCAAAATGTTTAACAAGTGTAAAAATTAGATAGGTACTATATAGGTGTGAAAAGATGAAAGTCACTCAGTCATGTCTGATTCTTTGTGACCCTGTGGACTGTAGCCCACCAGGCTCCTCTGTCTATGGAATTCTCCAAGCAAGAATACTGGAGAAGGCTGCCATTCCCTTTCCAGGGGATCTTCCCAACCCAGGGATCAAAGTCAAGTCTCCTGCATTGCAAGCAGATTCTTTACCATCTGAGCCACCAGGGAAGCTCCAGATACATATATGTACCAGCTATCAATTTACTACATCTCAGCATCCAATCTACCTTTCTTTGCCCCACTTGATGACAATGGAACTAGAGTTCTAAACACTTCTCCTTCACCAGCTTTAGAGAGAGCAATGGAGTGACCCTATCAGGTCGCCATGTGTGCTGCTGTGCTAAGTAACTCAGTTGTAACTGACTCTTTGCAACCCCATGGACTATAGCCGACCAGGCAGCTCTGTCCAAGTAATTTCCCAGACGGGAAGACTGGCGTAAGTTGCCATTTTCCTACTCCAGGGATCTTCCCAACCTAGGGATCGAACCTGTGTCTCTTGAGTCTCCTGTACTGGCAGGTGGATTCTTTGCCACTATGCCAGCTAACAGCAGAGAAATACTTCCCTTCTGGATTCTGGTTCTCTACTATTATTATTAATTAGAGTGAAGGCCCAAAAGCACTGATGAGGAGACAGGTTCCAGCTGTGGCCTCAGGCTCTGTAGCCAAGGTGCATTTCAATTCAGTTCAGTCACTCACTCGTGTCCGACTCTTGGCGACCCCATGAATCACAGCATGCCATGCCTCCCTGTCCATCGCCAACTCCCGGAGTTCACTCAAACTCACGTCCATCAAGTCGGTGATGCCATACAGCCATCTCATCCTGGGTCGTCCCCTTCTCCTCCTGCCCCCAATCCCTCCCAGCATCAGAGTCTTTTCCAATGAGTCAACTCTTCACATGAGGTGGCCAAAGTATTGGATATCAGCTTTAGCATTATTCCTTCCAAAGAAATCCCAGGGCTGATCTCCTTCAGAATGGACTGGTCGGATCTCCTTGCAGTCCAAGGAACTCTCAAGAGTCTTCTCCAACACCACAGTTCAAAAGCATCAATTCTTCGGCGCTCAACTTTCTTCACAGTCCAACTCTCACATCCATACATGACCACAGGAAAAACCATAGCCTTGACTAGATGGACCTTTGTTGGCAAAGTAATGTCTCTGCTTTTCAATATGGTATCTAGGTTGGTCATAACGTTCCCTCCAAGGAGTAAGCGTCTTTTAATTTCATGGCTGCAATCACCATCTGCCGTGGTTTTGGAGCCCCTCCCCCAAAAAAACTCTGACGCTGTTTCCACTGTCTCCCCATCTATTTCCCATGAAGTGATGGGACCAGATGCCATGATCTTAGTTTCTGAATGTTCAGCTTTAAGCCAACTTTTTCACTCTCCTCTTTCACTTTCATCAAGAGGCTCTTTAGTTCCTCTTCACGTTCTGCCATAAGGGTGGTGTCATCTGCACATCTGAGGTTATTGATATTTCTCCTGGCAATCTTGATTCCACCTTGTGCTTCTTCCAGTCCAGCGTTTCTCATGATGTACTCTGCATAGAAGTTAAATAAGCAGGGTGACAATATACAGCCTTGATGTCCTCTATTTCCTATTTGGAACTAGTCTGTTGTTCCATGTCCAATTCTGTTGCTTCCTGACCTGCACATAGGTTTCTCAAGAGGCAGGTCAGGTGGTCTGGTATTCCTATCTCTTTTAGAATTTTCGACAGTTTATTGTGATCCACACAGTCAAAGGCTTTGGTATAGTCAAAGTAGAAATAGATGTTTCCCTGGAACTCTCTTGCTTTTTTGATGATCCAGCAGATGTTGGCAATTTGATCTCTGGTTCCTCTGGCTTTTCTAAAACCAGCTTGAACATCTAGAAGTTCATGGTTCACGTATTGCTGAAGCCTGGCTTGGAGAATTTTCAGCATTACTTTACTAGCGTGTGAGATGAGTGCAACTGTGCAGTAGTTTGAGCATTCTTTGGCATTGCCTTTCTTTGGGATTGGAATGAAAACTGACCTTTTCCAGTCCTGTGCCCACTGCCGAGTTCCAAATTTGCTGGTATATTGAATGCAGCACTTTCCCAGCATCATCTTTCAGGATTTGAAATAGCTCAACAGGAGTTCCATCCCCTCCAGTAGCTTTGTTCATAGTGATGCTTTCTAAGGCCCACTTGACTTCACATTCCAGGATGTCTGGCTCTAGGTGAGTGATCACACCATCGTGATTATCTGGGTCATGAAGATCTTTTTTGTACAGTTCTTCTGTGTATTCTTGCCATGGTAGGTATGCCCTTTTTGAAGAGGCTTCCATCCAAGCTCTGGGAAGAAGAACTCTCTCCCAGTCTTTCTTCCTTGTCCAAGTAGTAAGAGCTGCTCTTTTGCAACTGCTACTTCTGGGACCTTTCAACTCTGAGCTCTTTTACCTCTCCTTGTTCTGGTTAACAATTTCGTCATATTAAATTTTCAAATAATCAGTATAGTTCTCTCTCCTGAATGAACTCAGAATACTGTTAAGGATATTCACTGTACAGCTTTTCTGCATGTTTGAAAATGTTGGGAGAGGAGGAAGCAGGGAGATATATTTTCAAAGATGGGCAAAATGTTAATAATCATTGAAGCTGCATGATGGACTGAAAAATTAAAGTCTCTTAATTTTGCTTATGTTTGTAATTTTTTGTAAAAGTTTTTAAGGGGGGGGGATGGGAAAGCTTCATATGCTGCTGCTGCTGCTGCTGCTGCTAAGTCACTTCAGTCGTGTCCAACTCTGTGCAACCTCATAGACGGCAGCCCATCAAGCTCCCCCATCCCTGGGATTCTCCAGGCATTTGGAGCAAGCCTGAAAGAATGGATTTTAACAGGCAGAAATAGAGTCTGAGAGTCCAGGTGAGACAAAGCACTCTAAAGGTGGAGGCAGAATACTGTAGGACTTGTTCGTTGCTTGTTTGAGCAACAGCAAGTAAGCTGGCTAAAAGGTGTATACTCTCTGACATCAATCACAGGAGGGTCCTCTTGACCCACCTCCCAGAATACTGGAAATAAAAGCAAAAATAAACAAATGGGATCTAATTAAAATTAAAAGCTTCTGCACAACAAAGGAAACGATAAGCAAGGTGAAAAGACAGCCTTCAGAATGGGAGAAAATAATAGCAAATGAAGCAACTGACAAACAACTAATCTCAAAAATATACAAGCAACTCCTACAGCTCAATTCCAGAAAAATAAACGACCCAATCAAAAAATGGGCCAAATAACTAAATAGACATGTCTCTAAAGAAGACATACGGATGGCTAACAAACACATGAAAAGATGCTCAACATCACTCATTATCAGAGAAATGCAAATCAAAACCACAATGAGGTACCACTTCACACCAGTCAGAATGGCTGCGATCCAGAAGTCTGCAAGCAATAAATGCTGGAGAGGGTGTGGAGAAAAGGGAACCCTTTTACATTGTTGGTGGGAATGCAAACTAGTACAGCCACTATGGAGAACAGTGTGGAGATTCCTTAAAAAATTGCAAATAGAACTGCCTTATGACCCAGCAATCCCACTACTGGGCATACACACCAAGGAAACCAGAATTGAAAGAGACATGTGTACCCCAGTGTTCATTGCAGCACTGTTTATAATAGCCAGGACATGGAAGCAACCTAGATGTCCATCAGCAGACGAATGGATAAGAAAGCAGTGGTACATATACACAATGGAGTATTACTCAGCCATTAAAAAGAATACATTTGAATCAGTTCTAGTGAGGTGGATGAAACTGGAGCTGATTATACAGAGTGAAGTAAGCCAGAAAAAAAATACGGTATACTAACACACATATGTGGAATTTAGAAAAATGGTAACAATAACCCTGTATGCGAGACAGCAAAAGAGACACAGATGTATAGTACAGACTTTTGGACTCTGTAGGAGAGGGAGAGAGTGGGATGATTTGGGAGAATGGCATTGAAACATGTATACTATCAGATAAGAAATGAATCACCAGTCTAGGTTTGATGCAGGATACAGGATGCTTGGGACTGGTGCACTGGGATGACCCAGAGAGATAGTATGGGGAGGGAGGTGGGAGCGGGGGTTCAGGATTGGGAACTCATGTACAATCGTTGTGGATTCATGTTGATGTATGGCAAAACCAATACAGTATTGTAAAGTAAAATAAAATAAAATAAAGGTGTATAATGCAAATGAATATCTTTGCTGAGATCTTTTTTCCTCCTCTTTAACCTTCACTTCAATGTTAGTTCTTCATATTCAGTTGCTTCCCCCTCCCACTCTCCTGTCCCTCCCCATACTTCTACTTACTCTCCAAAATCTAGTTCTCACCCACTCTTCCACACCCCTTATTAATCATAAATTGACCCATTTAGAGTCTTTTCATACATCTTAATTTTTTTAAACAATGAGCATAATTATTAAATATCTATTTTGGACATATTTATGAGAAAATGTAATTATGCTTGTGCTTATACAGCACGATTTTTTACATGTAAAGTCATTAGCAGTGACATAAGACATGTTTTCATAATCTCTAGTTAGTAGGGGATAAGAGAAAATATTGATTTATTATTTTATTATTATTGAATAACTTATGACTTTTTATGATTGTAAAATACATCTGTACACACAAGAGTGAGTATATGTGTGTCAACACATTATCTCCAGGAAGGAGTTGGTAATATTCTTTGTTAAGCTGAGTAGCTGACTGAAGCTGAGTACTGAACTGGACCAACAGTAAAATAAGTACTCTCCACCCACCAATACATTTAAAGCACCCTTGTGCTATTCCCCAGTGATATCTCTCTCTCTTTCCTGACGAATGACAAAAATCACAAAATCTGACTTCAAAAAGTACTTCTGTTTAATCCAAACTGAAAATATTATAAAGTATAAAACCAGCTATATATGTAAAAAGAACTCATAATAGAGATAATAGAGAGCACATATACTATGTAAATAAAACATATGTCATGATTCATGCCTGAACCGAGTGGCACATGCTCTTCTATCTACTTAGAATGTGACAGGACATAGGTGTTTTGCTGTACCCCACTGTGCAGACTGTTTGCTGAATCCACAGTAGGCAAGTCGTGAGCTAAGAGGCTGGAAGAAGCAGCGAGGAGCTGTAGTTCTGCAGACATGCTTATTTTCTCCTGGCTGACACAGCAGTTGCAGCAGCAGTCATAACCTAAACTTCTCTCCTGGCCGACACAGAAGCAGACTTGACATAACCATAATGGAGCCTACAAGAGCTTTCCAGATGGAGCTTATCCATGCTNCAAGAGCTTTCCAGATGGAGCTTATCCATGCTTACACAACAAAAGAAGCCCATGGCCAAGCGAGTAACTTGTAAGGCGCATGCACAGTGCTCTAAGTGATCTCAGCTGTTACATAATCATTATTTACAAAATGTGGAGAGAGACCGAGCCTGAATACCACCATCTTGGCTAATTTGCTCTTTCCCTATAATAGGTGTTCCAGAACAGTAGAGAGCAGAAGACAGATGTTGTCTGTGTCACTCAGGCAATCACTATGCTTTCCTATCCCCTCCTGATGATGCCACCTTGCAGGTGCTAGGTTTCACTCATGACCTAGGACAATGCATTGTTTGTAAACTTTGCACACCACAACTGTTAATTGTGAATTCTTCCAGAAAAAAATCAGCAGTGATTAAGACAAGAACTAGGTTTATCTCTTGCCTCACACAGGACTCCTCCTGTATAGTCAGAATCACTGACAGCGATGTCCTCCATAGGGTATACACATGGGCCGAAGAAATGCCTCCACAAAGATATGCTACAGCTGCTCCTGCTCTAGAAGATGCCTTGCTAATCCACTAAGTTTTGGAAGTCATGCAATAGAACCTTGGGTGATAACAAAAACGTTTAATATTCTGTCACCTATGGCTACTGAGCACTTGAAATGTACCTGGTGTGACTGAGAAATAGTTTTTAACTTAATTTTACATTCACATATAGTTGACAAACGATGAGCCTAGTAAACATCTGTCTCCATACAAAGGTATTACAGTATTACTGACAATATTCTTTATGTTGTGTATTACATCCCATGGTTTACCTATTATATAACTGGAGATCTGCACATTTTAATCCCCTACACCTATTTTATCCACCTATCTCCCCTCCCTTTTGGAAACTACCTGTTTGTTCTCTGTTTCATTTGATCTGCTGTTTAGGTTCCATGTATAAGTGAAAGAATGGGGTATTTGTCCTTCTCTGACTTATGGACTGAGTATAATACTCTCTAGATCAATCCATATTGACAGAATTATCAAGATTTATCTTTTAATGGCTAAGTATTATTCATATATCACATTTTCTTTCCCCATTAGTCTGCCACTGGATCCTTAGGTTGCTTTCATACCTTGGCTACTGTAAATAATGCTGCAATGAACATTGGAGGGCATATACCTTTTTGAATTGGTTTTTCTCTTTTCTTTAGGTAAACGCCCAGAAGTGAAACTGCTGGATCATATGGCAGCTCTACTTTTATTTTTTTAAAGAACCTCAACGCTGTTTTCCATAGGGCCTGCACCTATTTACAATCCCACCAAGACAGCTTAGCAATATTTTTTGGTTAAGTCCCCTCATGCAAGGGAAACAAAAGAAAAATAAACAAATGAGACTACATCAACTGAAAAGCTTTTGCACAGCAAAGGAAACCATCAAAAATACAAAAAGGCAGCCTACCAAAAATGAGAAGATATTTGCAAATATATGTCCAATAAGGAGTTAATATCCAAAACATATAAAAACTCATATAACTCAACTTAAAAAATGCAAACAACTCAATTAAAAAATGGACAGAGGACTTGAATTGAAATTTTTCCATAGAAAATGTACAGATGGACAAAAGATACATGAAAAGATGCTCAATTATCAAGGAAACACAAATCAAAACCACAATGGAATACAAATTCACACCTGTCCAAATGGTTATTATCCAGAAAACAACAAATAACATGTGTTGGTGAGGATACAGAGAAAAGGGAATGCTTGGGCACTAATTTAATTTTTAATTAATTTGAATGTAATAGCCAAATAGCAACACAATTCCAGGCTTAGTTTGTTAAAAATCAGAGCCTTAACACACGTATGTTTCAGTCAGTTCAGTCGCTCAGTCATGTCCGACTCTTTGCGACCCCATGGACTGCAGGATGCCAGGTTTCCCTGTCCATCAACTCCTGGAGCTTGCACAAATTCATGTCCATCAAGTCAGTGATGCCATCCAACCATCTCATCCTCTGTCATCCCCTTCTCCTCCTGCCCTCAATCTTGTCCCGCATCAGGGTCTTTTCCAATGAGTCAGCACTTAGCATCAGGTGGCCAAAGTACTGGAGTTTCAGCTTCAACATCAGTCCTTCCAATGAATATTCAGGACTGATTTCCTTTAGGATTGACTGGTTAGATCTCCTTGCAGTCCAAAGGACTCTCAAGAGTCTTCTCCAACACCACAGTTCAAAAGCATCAATTCTTCGGTGCTCAGCTTTCTTTATAGTTCAATTTTCACATCCATACATGACTACTGGAAAAACCGTAGCTTTCACTAGACGTACCTTTGTTGGCAAAGTAACGTCTCTGTTTTTTAATATAATGTCTAGGTTGGTCATAGCTCTTCTTCAAAGGAGCAAGCATCTTTTAATTTCATGACTACAGTCACCTTCTGCAGTGATTTTGGAGCCCCCCAAAATAAAGTCTCACACTGTTTCCGTTGTTTCCCCATCTATTTGTCATGACGTGATGGGACCAGATGCCATGATCTTAGCTTTCTGAATGTTGAGGTTTAAGCCAACTTTTTCACTCCCCTCTTTTACTTTCATCAAGAGGCTCTTTAGTTCTTCTTTGCTTTCTGCCATAAGGGTGGTGTCATCTGAGTATCTGAGGTTATTGATATTTCTCCCGGCAACCTTGATTCTGGCTTGTGCTTTATCCAGCCTGGCATTTCACATGATGTACTCTGCATATAAGTTAAATAAGCAAGGTGACAATATACAGCCCTGACGTACTCCTTTTCCTATTTGGAACCAGTCTGTTGTTCCATGGCCAGTTCTAACTGTTGCTTTCTGACCTGCATACAGATTTCTCAAGAGGCAGGTCAGGTGGTCTGGTATTCCCATCTCTTTCAAAATTTT
>SJYQ01002817.1:0-36666 GCA_006410935.1 Redunca redunca
CCCCCCCCGCCGTCCCTTCCTAACTCAGACCCTGCCGGACCTTCCTCACGACCTGGGAACGCACGTAGGTGCCCTCGGCTTACGTGGTCATCGCCTGTCATCCCCACTGGAATGTGAGCTCCCGGAGTCAGGGGTTTCCTCGCATTGTTCCCACTGCATTCTGGTACCTAAAACGTCTCTATGTATTTGATGACTACATGAATAAACCTCAGTTTCCTCAACAATAAAGGGAGTTTGAGCCACGTGATCTCTTAGGTTCCTTCCGGTCTTAAAGCTCTGAGGTGTTTCCAGTGCTGCCAGCTTCTATGCCATGTCAGAATCCCATCATGGGGGCTGTATCATCTCACCGAACCCGAGGCATTCTCCTGAGCATGTGGCATGAATCTGAATGCTTCTGAATGTGAGAGGAAGCAAGAAAAAAGAAACTCAAGGTCTCCCTTGCCTTTCTCAGGCTCAGTGCCTGCTCCTCCCCTCCAGGGACCACTGCACCAGTGACAGCCACCTACCTGCTCTGGACGGACTTGGGAGTTGACCAGGAGGTAGACGACTGAGTCAGCCAGACCGATGTTCTTCACGAGAAACAGTGTCAGTGTTTCCTCATCTCTTAGGATATCCCGAATTCGTATTCCTCTTCCTGCATACGAAAGAGAAAAAGAACAGGGTGTTGAAGGAAAAATGGGTCAAATAAGGGAAAATATCTAGAAGTGATTTCTGACTTGACTCTCAGAGGAAGGCTCTGTTTGGGGGCTCCATGGGAGCACCTAAGGGTCAGGCCTGTCACCAACAGAGTCACAGCATTTACTGCTGGAGCAGATAGGCAAAATTTGTGAGAAGGCACACAAGCTGGAAAAACCTAGGTTGGGTTGGAGGTGGTGGTGGCCATCAGATCCTTTTCAGAGTTGGTGTTGGGCAATGGGGTGGGGTGAGGAGTAGTTTCGTCCTCCTGGGAATATATGGCAATGTCTGGAGATATTTTTAGTTGTTACAGCTTGGAAAATACTGGTGGGTAAGTACTAGTGGATGCCACTAAACATCCCACATTGAACAGAAGAACCCTGCTTTCCTGACCAAATAAAGAACTATCCAGTTCAAACAGTCAATAGTGCTAAGGCTGAGAAAACCTTCAGTTCAGTTCAGTCACTCAGTGTCCAACTCTTTGCGACCCCATGGACTGCAGCACGCCAGACCTCCCTGTCCGTCACCAACTCCCAGAATTCACTCAAATTCACGTCCATTGAGTCGGTGATGCCATCCAACCATCCCATCCTCTGTTGTCCCCTTCTCTTCCCACCTTCAATCTTTCCCAGCATCAGCGTCTTTTCAAATGAGTCAGCTCTTCGCATCAGGTGGCCAAAGTATTGGAGTTTCAGCTTCAACATCAGTCCTTCCAATGAACATTCAGGACTGATTTCAAACCCTAGATAATGTGGAATTGGAGGAGGCACGTGCTCTGTCCACAGTGCCATGGTCAAGGGGTAGACGACCCTTCCTAGTGTTTCTCTCACATCAGCTATGGCTCTAAGCTCAGGGTATGGACTTGGACTAAGAGTGATGGGGCTGTCTGGGGCAAGAAAATCTTCAAGTGGGGAAAGAGGAGGGTCTATTGCCTGGGCTTGCAGTTTCATGCCCTGATCAGCCCAGTCACATTCTTTCCACTCCACTCAAACCCACTAGAAGCAGAAATTTCTTTATAAGGAGGCATAAAGGATTCCTAACCATTACAGTGACCTTGGGGCAAGTGATTGACCCTCTCTGGGTCTGCATTTTCCACATATGCCTCTTAGGATTGTTGTGGGGGTGACTTGGAATAAAGAATGTAAAGTACTTAGCTCCCAACTCAAAAAAAAAAAAATGCTTGTCCTGATTGCATTTATATTATTTTTACCCTTTCTAGGGAATTCCCACTCACCTTCTCTGCCTGCTTCCAGGGCCAACCTTCAGTCTCAAGCTGGCCACTGCTCCAGTTCTGGAGGCACCAGCCAGAGAAGATGGCAGAGGGTCCAGATATTTATGAAATAATTTCAACATGCAGTTCCAGTTGCTCAGTTGTGTCAGACTCAAGTGTCTGGGTTGCATGAAAATGCTTATCTCTGTATCCTATCTTTGCCAGAAGCCTGGATGACTACTTATCTCTTAGTTCTTCTTTAACTTTAATCATCAAATGTCCCTGCTCCTTCCAGGTTCTCATACTACAGTGCCCCATCTGCTCTCTCCCCAAATCCTCCCTTCCCCAGGCAGCCAAGAGGTCTTGTTCCCCGAGTGCTTGACAGCCACCCTCCATGCTCAGGTTGTGACTTTCTTTGTATATGCTGCCTCCACATTGATGTTCTGCTAATTTCCTCTTGAAAGGGGATGGGCCAGCCACAGGCCTGCCTTTGCAGCTGGGGGGCTTCGGGGAACCAACCCTGAAGTTCTATCACACAGACACCTCCCTCACCACCATGGAGCACCCTGACAGTTGTACCACCAGGGAATCCAGTGTCACCCAAAGCCTTAAGGAGGACCTGACTACAATAGTCCCTTTATCTTCAGTGGATACATTCCAAGACCCCCAGTGGATGCAGATAGTACCAGACCCTATATATATATACTGTTTTTGTTCCCTATACATGCATACCTATGATGAGGTTTAATTTATAAACTAGGCAGAATAAGAGAATATCCAAATTGCCAGCATCAGGGTCTTTTCAAATGAGTCAGCTCTTCGCATCAGGTGGCCAAAGTACTGGAGTTTCAGCTTCAGCATCAGTCCTTCCAATGAATATTCAGGACTGATTTCAAACCCCAGATACGTGGTCTTGTACTTTGGGGCCATTATTAAATCAAATAAGGCTTACTTGCACATAAACACTGTGATACTCTGATAGTCAATCTGAAAAGCCAGGGAGTGACTAATGGGCAGGATACCTGGATAAAGGGATGGTTTCCATCCCAGGCAGGTAAGTGCAAGAGTTCATCATGCTACTCAGAAAGGCGCACAGTTTAAAACTTATGAGTTATTTACTTCTGGAATTTTCCACTTATATTTTCAGACTGGATGACCACAGGTAGCTGAAACCATGGACTGGGGGCACTACCCCAGGAGGGAGGAGTGGTTCTGAGAGGGGCTGTTCTATTTTCTTCTTGCTTTCTTTCCTTTTCAGTAACTTATCTTCCAAACCCAGCTTCCTTTTTTTTCTTCCCCTGGGGCTCCAGTTTGGTTGTTCATCACCAAATCATTTCTTTGTATACAGCATCATACTATATCCTCTGATCTCCAGCAACACAACTCCCAACACACACACACAGGGACTCTTGAGAGCAGAGAGCTACAGATACTGCTTTTATCACACTCCCCATCATACCTAGCTGGGCACAGAGATGTAAGCCCTCCAAATCATCTCTATGTGACACCCAGCACTAGAGCCTGACATGGAATCGGGGCTTTGGTGAATGTCTGTGGAGTAATAGGAGACACCCAGTAAATAACTGTTGTCTTGACCTGAGAGTCAGGACCCTATCTGACTATTGAACTCTTCGTTATTCTTTAACTCCCTCGCCGGACCTTACATACAAACATCTACAAACATCTCGCTTGGGAAAAGGGACAAAACAAGGGGAGCTGGGAGCAACTTTGCCCTGGCCCAGATTCCCACCCAGGTGCCTGGGCTGCCGTGGCTCCAGGGAGAAGGCGCGTGAAGGAGCGTGCTGGTTCAGCACACCTGAGGAAGGGTGGGGGCCGCCAGAATGTAAGCAGACAGCAGGATTCCGGAGGGAGAAATGTGAACTGGGGGGCCCCGAGGAAAAGAAAATAAATGTAGTTTAAAATGTTGTTCTTCTTGTTCTCTTCCCTGGGAAGATTAGAGGCTGGGGGCAGGGGCTGCTGAGGCCCATGGAGCTCAGGAGGCTGGGATGGGGGTGGGGAGACCAGGGAAATGCGTGCGTGAGGCTCGCAGGAGGGCAGTGTTTCAAGATGACTGAGAGACTGCAGAGCGTGCTCGGGGGTGAGAGGGGAGGGGGCTTCACGGCTAGTTTTTGTTTTACCATTAATCCTCCTCTGTGGAGAATGCAGTCCTACAGGTTTGCTAGGAAAGGAAAATGCCCTGGGTCACTGTTGGCATGCTTTCCCAGGTGACTGGGGAACTGACAGGCAAAAGCACACACCAGTGACAGGCGCCCATCTCGCTTTCAGAGGCTTAACCCTCACTGCAGCCTGGGGCTGAGGAGTCAGTGCTCACAGCCAGCAAGGTCCTGGGAGCCCAGGGACAGACTGAAACTATCTTCACTGCTGACTGTGGACCTGAGTGCTCGGCCAGAAATTCCTTCAGACACCCTGTCCTTTTCGTTGGGGGTGGTCTGCTTTCCTCTCATGGCTATCAAGGACAGGGGTTCTGCAGAGCCTGTGTTCTCGGCCCCCAAATTCCTTTGGACAGTCTCAGCTGGCCTCCTCTAACGCTGTTTTCCCAGACCCCCCGAAGCCAGTCTCATGAAGGGAATGTTCCCCCACAGCCCGAAGGCTGACACAAGAAGCACCTGTATGCCAATTCAAAACTGGCATTGTGTTGGCTTGTAAGCAGTGATTTTGGTCCTCATATACAGGCTTGAAAGACCACAGAGACACTGTGGTTTGAAACGACTTCCTTTTTGCTTCCTTCCAGCCAGACCATCTGACAATGAGAAAACACAGTGAAACGTGCCCTGGGTGAACAGGGTAGATAGTCACTCTGGGTGTTGGGCAAGCCCATGTTCTCATCTGCTGTTTAACCTTGGAAAAACTGCTGCCTTGGTGCTTCTCCCCCTTATTTCCCTCCTATTAAAATGCCAGCTGTGCCCAGACCCTGTAAGGCCCTGTGGTTCTTTCAACCCTTACTCTTAGTAAACTGCTGAGCAGCAAAGAAGGCTGTGTTTGTAATCTAGTTTTACAATATAACGTGTATGCATTACTGATTTCGGAAGCAGTAGAATGTAATGAAGGAATCTTAACCGCCATCTGATCAGACTCCTATGCTTTACTGCTCCAGTCGGGAGAGAAGGGAGAAGGTGGCCCAGTGGGAGGAGGTTTGGGTTCTCTTTGGACTGACTCACCTATGCTCTTTGGCCCCCTGCTTCCCTCCAGCAGCCCCCACAGGGTGTGGTCATGGGCCTCCCACTTCTGCCCAGGGATCCCTCAGGGGAGGGCACTGGTCTAATGACTCTCTGTCACCAGGGACCAGCACACTGCCGGGCTTGCATGAGTGAGGAGCCCTGGGCGACTGTTTCATACCATTCTCCCTAGGCAGAAGCTGTCCTATCCAGCCCCTCCTGTCTTCTTGGACATCACCTTCCTCACCCTTGTCATCCTGCAAGGTCATCCTCATAGTCAGTTCATCTCTATTCAAAGAGCTGACATTTCCAGCAGCCACAAACCACTTCCTTTACAGCCTCTGAGCCCATCCCTGAACGAACTTCCCCACCCTGGCAGCCTTTTCTGCACCCCACAACCTCACTGACCCCTGGGGTCCTGGCCAGCCTGCTGCCTTCCAGCTATTCATTTACCCCTGAAAAGGGGGTGTGGTCCACCTGGTGCCCAGGCTGTTTCCATAGCCAGTAACTCCAACCACCTACAGAGGAGCCTATGGCAGACACGAAAACCGCACGACATCCACTTGTGCTCTGAAAAGAGATGTTAGAGGGTCTCTGGGTTTGGCTTTTGCTTGTTTCTAGTTCTTCCCCTGGAGAGGGGGACATGGGAGAGGGAGCTCCTTCCCGCTCCGCCCTCAAGCTTCTGGATTCCAGGGGGCTCTCCCACCCCTGCAACCTCTGTGTCCATCCAGCCTGCTTTCCTTTGCCTTCCCGTCACCTAACCTTTGCCTCTGCTCCACTTCAACCTCCATGGCCGCACCTGGGGGCTTGTTCTCATCGTCCTGCATGCCTTTGAAATCCTGAATCCACATATTTCACATTCTGACCACAGCTATCAATCTTTCTATTCTGCTGTTTTCTCAGTCTGTAACCAGCGTCATGGAACACTCTGAGGCCTCCATTCTTTTGCCTCTCCATTTGCCTTGGGCAATTCCAGTCCTTCTGGCTTCTTCATCCATATGCAGCCTAGACCCTATCTGTGTAGTCCAATCACTGCCCTCAACCCCCTGGCCTCCTGGACCTTCCCTGGTACCTCCCTACCAGCCTTACCAGCCCCCAATCCTGCTTCCCCCAACTTTGCACCTGCTCTGCCTCAGGGCCTGGGACGCTGAATATTACCAGAATAAAGAGAAGGACTATACATATTTATGTTGTGATAAACACATGCTCTGGGCTTCCGGTGGCTCTGTGGTAAAGAATCCACCTGCTAATGCAGGAAATGTGGGTTTGATCCCTGGGTAGGGAATATCCCCTGGAGAAGGAAATGGCAACCTACTCCAGTGTTCTTGCCTGGGAAATCCCATGAACAGAGGAGCCTGGTGGGCTACAGTCTATGGGGTCACAAAGAGTCAGACATGACTTAGTGACTGAACAACAGAAATAACATCAAACATGTGCACTGATCTTCCTGGCTCTTTACTGCTACTTGGCATTGCTTCTACACAGTCCTGTGTAGCTCACTCTCTAGGACTCTGTGAATGTGGTCCACATCTTTTTCAGGCTCCATGAACTCTTTCCCCTTCACCTGGCCTCAGACTTTCCAGAGCACATCTCTTTCTACATTCTCCTATCTCGCGACTTACCTGGGATGAGAACTTTCTTGCCCTCCTTCCTAACTTCCCACCTTCAGGCCTGGTAGAAAGAGGAGTTCTCACCAAGGTAAGACTCCTCCTGTCTCTAGATCCCTTCCTACACCCTCTGGTATCTTTTCCAACCAAATCTTCTAACTCCTTTCTGTATCTTCAGTTTGTCTGGTGGAGGAGGCAAATGAGAAGCAAGTGATGCTTAAGAACACTGAAGCCCACCTCACCTGCAATCCTCTCGGGGTGCATTCGGAGGGTGTTCATGAGCTGGGACAAGGTGCAGAGTTCTTTCCAAACCTGACCAAGGTGCTGGCTCTCTGGTGCATCCATGAGGAGTTCTTGAAAATCTCTATACACCCTTGCCAAGCTGTAAGAATGAGCCTCATCAATAAAGACATAGCTGTCATTTTCATCATCATTCTAATACGTTGTGTAATTTTTTAAGATACCATCTGCTTGACCCTGCTGCATATACCTACATTATATATCCTCTCAATATTGCCAAGAAAAAAGGAGATAGTTTTACTTCCTTATACATATAACAGGGGCTCTGAGCAATTTGTTGTCAAAAGTCTTCCAACTTTGGCAGGGCTGGGTCACTTCTTAACTCTTTTCACTATGTTTCCTCCTCCAAGAAGTCTTAAAATAGGATGATAATAGGAGATATTAGTAGGGGCTCTTTTCAGCCCGTACCCACTTCTCTGAGACCTGCCCTTCCAGCCATTCATATGCTCAGGTTCTAACAGCCATACTTAACCCAAAGCCTTCCTTGCATGCATGAACACACACACCTCTGCCAAGGCTGACTGGACAAGGAAAATAAAGCTGGGGAAACAGATGTGCTCCCAGGAATTTGAATGGTACTCAGAGATGCTCTTCTCATTGCCCAAGCCCAGGTGTCGTGAACTGGGCAACTAGCACCAGCCGAAGCATTGAGAAGCAGGGCAGAGTGGTCAGTGGAGAGAGGCAGATGGAGTAGAACCCCAGACGGTGGTGGACAGGCTGGACCTTGTAGGCCCAGAATGGAGGGAGCAGTTCCTGGTGGTTCTTCTGTTCTTGTCCCCCTCCCAGAGAACTGCTTGCTGCTCTTGGCTTTTTAAGAAGGTCTAGTGTCCAAATGGTAAAGCATCTGCCTACAAAGCGGGAGACCTGGGTTCGATCCCTGGGTTGGGAAGATCTCCTGGAGAAGGAAATAGCAACCCACTCCAGTATTCTTGCCTGGAAAATCCCATGGACAGGGGAACCTGGTAGGCTATAGTCCACGGGGTCACAAAGAGTCGGATACGACTGAGCGACATTTACTACTATTTACGACTACTAGTGTCCAAATCATATCTTTCCCTCTGAGGTTTAAATTTGTTTAAATGTGTTTCTGTGCCTTGCAAGCAAATGAATTTTGAGTAAGCCAACATTTCACACATACTATGTGCATGAAACATGAAACTCAGATTTCCCGGCCCAGATGCTGAACACAGCTAATGTCCAAAGCTGCTTCCCCTCCCCAGTTCCACCTCTCAATCTGTGGACCCTCGGCGCCAGTCCCACCAAAGCTCCACGGAGCTGCCACTGAAGCACCTCCAAAGCACCCCTTGATCCCATCACGTGACCCATGGGGTCTCTCTGGATAGGCAAGTGTTTCTTCTTAGGCACCTCAAGGAGGCTCAAGCTGAAAGTTCAGATTATAAATTAAAGCTTCCAGGTGGTGTTTGCAGCCAGGGGAGCCCAGCTAAAATGCTGTCTTCCAGGAAGATGGGTGTTCTGTATTCCCTCTTCTATCTTCCAATAAACCAGGGCTTAGCAAACATGTGATAGGCTTGTGGACCAGGCAGTCTCTGTCACAACTACTCTTGCCTTTGTATGGCAAAAGCAGTCACAGTTTGTTCCCAGTGGGGAAAGTTACCTCTGAGTATTAAGTGGAATTACCAAATGTTATTTTTCTTTTTTGTCAAAATGCAGTTTTGCCCTGGTAGAATTATATCCAAATCTCCTCTAAGGAAAGAACTGGAGCAACACAATATCTCAGTTTCCATTTGACTTGATGTTTATACAAGTAGGTGAAGCCTGCACTCCAACAAACCCTTGCTGACCCTTGGGGGTAAGCCTCACAAACTGCAGCTGGAGTTCAGCCCAGTGGCTGAAGGACAACCGTGTCCTCATTCCTGAGCCTCTGTCTGTAGAACATGCTACATCAAGTCCCCCTATCTACTTCAAGGGAATTCCAAATATAGACTCTTTTATGGAATTTAATTCGAAATTCAATCCCAGACCAGAGGTTATTAACCTGGAGTGCACAAATGCCCTGAAATCGTATGCACAGTGTAATGTTCCATGGGTGTGTGTGTCCTCATTTTCCTTGGGAAGGAGACTACCAGTTTTCATCAGCTTCTGGGAATGGTCTTCACCCCTACAAGTTAAGAACTACTGTTCTCAAGCAACATCCTAAGATTTGGCCAACCAAGAGAACTAATGGCATTTATGACAGAGGATTTGGAAATTGTCTCTTTTTCTTCCAAGAAGCAAATTTCACCTTGTAAACTTGGTTTCATTCACCCTCAAAAGGTCCCCTGACAATTTTCTTAGCTTTTAGATGTCCAAGAAGACTTTTAAAAGAACAGAGATCATTCAGAGTTGATCCAGGGTGGAGAGTGACATAAGGAATCAGAAGGGGAATGGAGTGTTTCTCATCCAGTGACTCCACTTGAGCAGATGGATGAGCTGGAGGCAGTAGACACATTTTAGCAGGGTGCTGACATCAGACTCCTAGTCATGTCTTTGGGATATAAGGACCAAGAAATTCTGTCATCTGGCCTAAGTTTGTAGCCTTTTCCTCAAGTGCCCTGACAGCTGATAGAGAATGTTCCAGAGTGGAAACATGCCCTGGTCCTTTGAGTTTAAGGTTCCTGCAAGCCACCAGACCACTTATTCAGCAGCACATGCTCTGTGTGCACACACACGAACTCCGAGGCAAGAGGAGAATAAAGGGTGTACGGTGGGAATCCCAGCACTTACATGGAGTTGTTATAGTTTGACACAATTCCAGGAGATTCTCCTGCAGTGGGACTTTGAAAACAAGGATTGTTCACATTGCAGAAAATTCCCTGGAGCCATGGCAACATTCCTGCTGAGGGCATTGCCTTGTTGGGAAAATGGCCTTTAAGACAGGAAATGAAGGCAAGGGGTTAGACATTGACACTAAGAAGGATGCAGGTCCTAGGAGCTAGAGCCTCTGCAGGATGGACCCTGGTCCTTCTGGTGCTTTCCTTCATTTACCAACATTTAAGAAGCAGAAGCATCCAATGTATGCCTGGCCCCATGCTGGGTGCTGGAGACAGGGTCTCTTCTCTCAAGCTTCCAGTGTACTGGTGAGATGGAAACATATCCTAATAGAGGCATGGATGGAAGTGTGAAGGGGGAACAGAGGAGGAGCACACTGTATTGTGGGGAGATGGAAGGGGTGGAGCGACGTTAGAGCGAGAAGCCTCCATGCGTTGCTGATGTTTAAGGAGGAGAAGAGGTTTGTCTATTCCTTCCACAACTGTGTATTGAGCATCTACCCCCAAGCATTAAAGAGGGAGCACAGGTTATAGGCTCCTTGAGGGGTGAGGTACACAAGCAAGGGTCTGATGGACAGAAGGCTGATTCAGAATATGGGGCCTGGGACTCACTAATAAGAGGATGGGAAACCAGAGCAGGGGACTGAGCAGCTGGTATGACTCCTGAGGATCCCACACCGGCTGCCAAGAGCCAGAAGAAGTCATCCTAGTCAGAAACCAGGCAAAAGCTTTCTCTGAGGGGCATAGTATAAGAGAGGCATACATAGGCTCATCCTCGGTCCCAGGACACCTCTGGGGTCCAAGAAATACTACATTATTAATACACTATTTTCTGTCCCTTCTTCCTTATTTATTTAATTGGAGGCTAATTACTTTACAATACTGTAGTGGTTTTGCCATACATTGACATGGATCAGCCATGGGTGTACATGTGTTCCCCATCCTGAACCCCCCACCCACCTCCCTCCCCATCCCATCCCTCTGGGTCATCCCAGTGCACCAGCCCTGAGCACCTGTCTCATACATCAAACCTGGACTGGTGATGTCCCTTCTTATTTTTTCTTTAGCACCATGCCTAACATATTCCTAAACTATCTTCAAAATATAGGGCTGACCAAAAAATTTGTTTGGGTTTATCTACATCTTAACTGAACAAACTTTTTGGCCAACCCAATATTTCAAAGAACTCATCTATAATCTGCTCCCTTTAAAAGTACAAAGTGTTTAGGTGTAGAAAAAAACAACCAAACAAAAACTAATTACACAATTCTTTAGTAATTACATGTAAGTATTTGCGTAGAATGTGCAGGATTTAAAAGTTAGTTTGCATAACGTCTGTTTTCTGCATTCTAGGCATGAAATGATGATAAGCAGATCAGATCCTGGCACCCCCCAGTCCCCAAACCCTTTCTAAACAAAGTGATAGGGACCTCCAGGCATGTCAAGGCTCCCCTACCCCACCTCTGTTATGCTTACATTCATGTTTGCTGTAGAGGGGGTTGACATTCCTTAACCAGATCAAGACCAGAAATAAAGATAAAGGCCACACGAGTTCCACCACAAAGCGAATCTGGAAAAACAAAACACAAAGTGAGAAAGACCAGTGATACTAAGTGATTACAGGAAACATACCCCGAGCAGACCCACTTCATTTCCATGTCTGTCTCTGCAACAGGACTCTGGTTGTGGCATATTTAAAGGACTTCCTTAATTAAACCTTACCTTCCACACTGACTCTACTCTGATATATTGGACTCCCAAGACTTGGTGTCCATCTGGGTTCCAGTCTGCCTCTATTTTATTGGGTTGGCTAAAAAGTTCATTCGGGGTTTCCCATAAGATAATATGGACAAATCCAGTTGATTATTTTGGCCAACCCAACTGAAAACTTTGTTAGCACAGTACATTCATCAAAAATCATCAGGATAAGTGCTTCAGTGCTTTTGGATGTTGCTGTGCACATGAATGCAAATTCTGATTCTGTAAGGCCCTATCAGGTCTCACATGTCTAACAAGCTCCCAGGTAATGCTGATGCTGCAGGTAGTAAAGGTCTGATAACCGTTCCTTCTGCAGATGAGGAAACAGGGGCCCAGGAAGGGCAGGTGACTGGTGCAGTATCTCATGGGCAGTGACAGCATTGGAGCCAAAATCCAGCCTCCTGTCTCCAGGCCCAGAGCTCTGCGCCTCCTCACTGCCCTGTTTTCTTATAGTGCCACTGGACTTTGCATGTGTCGTCATTGAATGAATGAATGAAGGTGCAAATCCTTCCATGAAATACTGTGATTCACAGTAAAGTCAAACCCAGAAATCCAAATTTACCAACATTTTTCTTCAACAATTTCTTGTTGCTTAAATAAACAAAGAAGGGCACATTGCCATGAGATTTTACAATACTGGAAGAAGTTACCAATATCAACATATGATCGAACATTGGTATTTAAATTTAGGTTCAATTTAGAGTTTAAGGACTCTTGACTCCAAAGAAGAACCAATTGGTTGCTGCAGCCCACACTCCAAGGCATAGCATGTCAGGGTGTGGTTGGAGGTGTGGGATTATTGGTAGCGAGAGATATGTATTGGGGAATGTAATAGTTCTTCCACCCAACCCCCATTCAGAAACGCATTATAACTTAAAGCAGAATTTAAGCAGATGGCTGAAAATAGAAATGTAAGCCTATATAGATCAGCTAGGGGCTATTCATGTGGCTTTAAATTTAACCCTTTATTGTTCCTTCCAAAGAAATGTACTTAAATTCTCAGCAGATTGGTGGGCACCATAGCAGCTGCTCAATAAACCTTTGCTCCTTTTCTATTGGTTAGGACTAATATACTTAAATTCTCAGGAGAATGGTAGGCAACATCAGTTCAGTTCAGTCACTCACGTGTCTGACTCTTTGTGACCCCATGAATTGCAGCACGCCAGGCCTCCCTGCCCATCACCAGCTCCCGGAGTTCACTCAGACTCACGTCCATCGAGTCGGTGATGCCATCCAGCCATCTCATCCTGGGTCGTCCCCTTCTCCTCCTGCCCACAATCCCTCTCAGCATCAGAGTCTTTTCCAATGAATCAACTCTTTGCATGAGGTGACCAAAGTATTGGAGTTTCACCTTTAGCATCATTCCTTTCAAAGAACACCCAGGACTGATCTCCTTTAGGATGGACTGGTTGGATCTCCTTGCAGTCCAAGGGACTCTCAAGAGTCTTCTCCAACACCACATTTCAAAAGCATCAATTTTTCGGTGCTCAGCTTTCTTCACAGTCCAACTCTCACATCCATACATGACTACTGGAAAAACCATAGTCTTGACTAGATGGACCTTTGTCGGCAAAGTAATGTCTCTGCTTTTTAATATTCTATCTAGGTTGGTTATAACTTTCCTTCCAAGGAGTAAGCATCTTTTAAGTTCATGGTTGCAGTCACCATCTGCTGCAGACAACATAGTTTATACTCAATAAAGCTTTGTTCCTTCTTTGTTGGTTAGGTCTGCTGGCAAGCAGATTATTACAAATCATAACATAAGTCAGTGAGAGAAAAAAGACAATACATTGAAGAAAAGAAAAATGTTCAGGATAGGTGGTGATTATGCTATTGTAACATTTACAAAACCTTTTATCCAAAATATGTCTAGGCATGATGTATTAGAAGACAAACTCACACAAACATTATGGGAAGAAGAAAGAATAGTAGATTTTTCCTTAAACCACTTGTCTTCAAGACTTCTATACATTCTCCCCACAAATGGCAAAACACCAATATTGGACAAGTCCCATCCAGTATTAAAAGGACTGACTCCGAGCACACTTGGTAGTCATAAAAATGTTGGCAGTTCCCCCAGACCATGCAAATCAAGGGTGGAGGGGTTAAAACTGTCCACAGTGACCCTGTTTCACTGTTAAGGACGCACCCATTCTTGCTGGTTGCTACAGCTCTTCCCATGGCACTCATCATCATTACTCCTTCATGAAGGTGGACCCCTCCCTGGCAGTAAGCTTCCTGAGGGTAGGGACCATGTCTGTCCTTGTCACTACACCCAATACAGGGCCAAGTTTATAAAAAGTGTCCAGTAAATATCGGTGGAATGAGTGAATCTAGGAGGCTTCTCTGGAAAGTTGGAGGTAACTCAGTGGCTCAGGTAAACAACAGTTTGCAAAGTGAACAAACTGCTTCCCTCATGGACAGTACACTGGCTTCACACCTTCTATCCAAAATTTCCCCATCCCACCGACTCTCCAACCCGTCCCCATCAGTTGGTAAGGTTGGAGAGCAAGTTCTGCAAGATAGTAATGTGAGTGATAGGTGCAAGCTATGAAACCAAAACTTATTCCTGGTGTCCTCACCAAGGAAATGAGACAACCAGTCCAAATGCTACATCTTTGATTCTTCCTTAAGACAACTTCTTGCAGCACGGGCTGTCTATCATCTAGTGAGTCAGCCACCTTCCATGTAGCAATGCCTACCTGGAAATAGGCTGGTATATGAAACATTGCTGCTGATTTGGGAATGGGGAGACCTAGGTTAGGAATCACTTTGGCGCTTGTTTTATCTCCAAGTCTCAGTTTTCTCATCTGTGAAATGGGCCTATTCTATCCTATAGCTTATACTGAGGGTTAAAAGTGTGTCAACTCCAGGGGTTCTTAGCTGACTTTGCTGTCTACTAGCTCTACAACCTCGGGTAATCCATTTGACCTCTCCATGCCTTGGGGTCTCATCTGTAAAATGGGAGTGCTATCAGGACCTACCTCTCAGAGCAGTTGTGAGAATGAAACGAGTTCACTTTGTAAAACACCTGAAGCAGAGTCTGGCACACAGAAACATTCTATGGACATGAGATGTTTATTACTGACCCTCATTTCCCACAAGGGTCACAGGGACATTATAAGTGACAGCACATTGTAAAGTCTGAAGAGCAGGGAGTTATAATTTAAATTATCTGCAAGGTCCTAGGTCTGCCCTCCACTCACATTCACGTTTCCTCCTTTTTCTCTCTTTCTGGAGTCAAAACTTCTCAGTTTTCAGTTTGGAAGCATGGGGCTTTCTGAGAAAACTAACCACACACTGTCCCCTACTCCATGGAGGATCTTGGGCCAGGGGAGGGTCAGCCAGCCTGGCCTACCTGTCCCGTGGATAAAATTCCCAAACCCAGGCTAGTGCATCTCATTCCTCTTTGTCATGTAAGTCACACATTCTCTTACCTACTTACTCACACTTGTAGTTTTGAAATATCTGGTCTTTGCAAGTCCACTTATCTGGGGAGGCCAGTTCAGAACTTTACTTTCCTCCTTCACCCTTTGCTGAGGGCAAGGACTAGTACAGCTCTGCAGGTTTTCCTCTTTAACACATCTCTGAGTTAGGGCCTCTGTTTTCCACCTAAAGTCCCTGCCTCTCAAATGATCACCTTCATCAACCTAGGTCTGCGGTTCTCACTTCGCTGAATGCAGGAATCTGTAAGGAGCTCGGGCCATGCCCCACATCAATTACACCAGGGTGTCTGGCCATGGGACATCAGTTTGGTTTTTCTTGTTTGTTTTTTAACACTTCTCAGGTAGTTCCAGCGTGTGGCTGGGACTGAGAACCACTGGCCCAGGCAGTAGTTGGTAATCTTTGAAAAGCAGTTTTGGAGAAGTCGGTGTTACTGTTCCAACTCTGCGAACATTTGTTTAGGTAGGGCTGCCTTTCACACTTCACTTCCTGCACAAAGACCACCGGCAATTCTTTTCTAGCCTTTCTAGCCTGACAAGTCCCCACAACAACCTCATCCCCTCCCCCAGAACTGTATGCACAGCCCCCATCCCAGAGCGGCATCTGTGTCCTTGATGCTCAACTGTGCACAGGCATACCCTAGGGAGAAATTCCACAGTGTAATTAAACACATGTTTTCAGAGTAGCTCTTGCTCCCCACACCCCTCCTCTTTAAACATGTCTGTAACTAATTAAGCCCAGCCGAAGCTCAGAAGGGGCTGGTGGAAATTTTTTTCTCAAACTGGTATTTCCTTGTTCTCTATCTTCCCCCCCTCCCCCTTTACCACTCAATCTACTTAGGGGAGGAGGGAGTCACAGGGAAGGGCAGAGTCATGCTTGTTGTTTGAAACCTTGGTCAGCTAGGTTTTCTTCCTCCTACTCTGTTTTCAATTTGAAAGCGGGTGGCCAAGGATCCAAACAGCTGCATGATTTCCCCTTCTGCACGGAAAGCCCAGACAGGATTCTCATCCTGAATGAATATGCCCCAGGACCTGAGGAGGTTTGGAACTAGCTGCCCAGCCTTCCCTCACCTGCCAGGTTCTCCTCACCTAATTCCGGACCCTGGGTCAAAGGTCATGGATATACCAGATGCCCAGGTCTGGGGCCCAGGAAATGATAACCCCCTACTCTCACGAATCCTTGTGTGTGCCCGCTCAGTCGCTAAGTCATGTCTGACTCTCTGTGACCCCATGGACTGTAGCCCATCAGGCTCCTCTGTCCATGGAATTTCCCAGGAAAGAATGCTAGAGTGGGATGCCAGTTTCTTCCTCAGGGGATCTTACAGACCTGGGGATCAAACCTTCGTTTCCTGCATTGGCAAGTGAGCTCTGTACCACCAAGCCACCTGGGAAGCTCCATGAATCCTCAAGCTTCCCCAAGTATCCTGCCCTGATATGGAAGCTGGGACCAGAAAGATGACGCCAAGGGGCCCTAGACTGTGGGCTCTAAGAGGCAAGAGACACACCTAATATGTTTTTATAAACTCACTCAACACTGTGCCTGGCCCATTGCAAATATGATCACGTGTGTATTTGCTAGGGAACAGTGGGAGAGCTCTTATCACTAGAAATGCATACTTTGGGGAATGAACCCCCTGAGGAGTCTGCTCTTGTCCCTGCCAACCCCCTTCTCTTCTGAGTCCCAGAGCTCAGCTTCATCTCCTGCCCTACGTCGCCTTCCTCTCCACTACTGCACGGTTTGCTGCTCAGTCACTGTGCGCAGACACCCGCTTCCACCCCGGCTCTGAGTTCCATGAGGTCAGGGGCTATCTAACACACGGATAAAGAGGCCACAGAAAGTGGAAGTGTTAGTCACTCAGTCACGTCCAGCTCTTTGTGACTCCATGGACTGTAGCTGCCAGGCTCCTCTGTCCATGGAATTCTCCAGGCAAAAATACTGGAGTGGATTGCCATTCCCTTTTCCAGGTGACTTTCCCAACCCAGGGATTGATCTTAGGTCTCCTGCATTGCAAGCAGATTCTTTACCATCTCAGCCACCAGGGAAGCCCCTAGGTCACAGACAGTGACCATAAAACCCACTTTCCCAGGTCTGTTATCACTTTACACTTATTGTTATGGTATACTCATAATTAGTGAAATCCCATAGACAGAGGAGCCTGGTAGGCTACCGTCCATGGGGTCGCAACGAGTCGCACATGACTGAGCAACTTAACTTACTGACTTACTTCACTTTTAAAGCTACCCTAGATTGGATGATAAACTAGATGGTCACCCTATCTTTGTTGTCTTCCTGACCAGCTTACTACACAGGGCATGCTATCTGGGGGCAGTGTGGGGTCACTGGCATGTCTGCCTGTCCTGGAGCCCTAGGTCCAGGCCCACCAGTCACCAAAGACTCAATGACGTCATTGACACCCATGGTGGATAACAGTGGTGGCTCTCTCACAGAATTGAGATGAGGGTTAAATGAAGTGATAATTAATGCAATCCCAGACATTTAGTAATACTTGATAAATGTCAACAGAGGAAGGAAAAACAAAGGGATAGGGGTGGGGGAAGCAAAGATCTGAAGACTTTCCTTTTATGACCTTAAGGGATAAAGAGAAGAGGAAGAGGGAAATCTGGTATCTGGTTTTTGCTCTTGCTCTGCCCACAATAGTAAACATCCAAAACCATGAAAGTCTGAGGAATTAAAAACCTAGGAGCTGGGATATGGGCTGGGTGAGTTTTTTCTTTTTCTTTTCTTTCTTATAGTCATCATTTTGTGAAGGCAAAAGCTTCCAAAAAGTTTACAGAAGGGGCCACAGATCCCTATCAGAGCTATTGGGGGCTGTGGGGATATCTCCATCATACCCAGACATCCTGGAAATTCCTGGAATGTAGCAGTGGAGAAGCTAGCTGGAGGCACACCAGACAAAGACTTCAATCTCTGTCATCCCAGTGGCACCAAATGATTGTCAGGCCTGACTATGTGCATCCTGGGAGATTCCCCCAGCCAAGGTCCTCAGCCTGAAAGGCCCTGTCTCATCAGAGAGGGGCTGGCAATGCTACCTCCAGGAAGCACACTGGGGAGAAGATAGAGTCCCTGAACAGAGACTACCCACTAGCACCAGGGAAAGCAAGCAGAGACTGTGAGGGCCTCTGAGCCAATAGGGTTTTGAAGATAGGGTTTTTGAAAATAGGGTTATTCTCTGTAACAGCAACACACTTGCCACAGGAATGGAATCATTGCAGGCCAGAAGCTATTGTCCCTGGGTCCATTTTTTGAGGACCATGAAGAGCACATTGAGAGTAAAATTGAGTGAAAATCTAGACTAAACATCATGTAGGCAGAGACCGTGATTGTCTTGTTTGTTACTGTGTACCCAGCACCTGGCCAAGTGCCTGGCTATTACTGTTGTTTAGTCACTAAGTCATGTCTGACTCTTTGCAGCCCTGTGGACTGCAGCACACCAGACTTCCCAGTCCTTCACTATCTCCTTGAATTTGCTCAAATTCAGGTCCACTGAATTGGTGATGCTATCCAGCCATCTCATCCTCTGTCAGCCCCTTCTCCGCCTGCCCTCAATCTTTCCCAGCATCAGGGTCTTTTCCAATGAGTTGATTATTAAGTATTTGTTAACTGAAGGAGCAAATGAATAAATGAATGAATTTAATAATGAGTCTGCTTCAGTTTTGCCTATTTGCATTCTACAAAGGAAGCTCCTGGAAATAGAGATTAAGTCTCTGATTACTTTTAGTATAGGGTTCTTGGGGTAACATATAACTTCAGTGCTAGTTTGAAAATCACACCAGCTTTGACAAAGGAAAGCAGCCTGTGGACAGTGGTGTCTCCCAGTAGGAAGGGGTCCTAACTTGGCTTCCCCTGCAGTCTCCCTAAATCCTGTCCAAGACACACAAATGGGAAGAATCATCTGTGCCCTGGTTGACTGTGACCCTTGCTGCTCCCTTTTGTGCCAGTTATTAAGCTATCGTCTCTCAGCTCCAAACCCTCTTGCCAGCCAGGGCTTCCTCCTCTTGGGTCTGAGCCTGAGACGGGCTCAGAGGCCTCAGCAGTGGCCTCGTTGTGTCCCTTCCTCACAGATCTGCATTTCAGCTCTGCTGACGTCAGCTCTGTGTTTCTAAGACTAGCAATCCCACTTTCTCCCTGGTTCTCTCAGCTGTAGGGGCGGTAACTGTATCCTGCAGTTGCTACCTCCATGTCACCTGGAGCTCTTTCACATCCTCAGGTACCAGCTTGGCTACCAGCTAACGCCTCCTTCCATTAGAGTCCCTCTGACTGGACTGTGACTGAGATATTCATCAGGGGTCCTCAGATGTCCCTTCTGTTGGCCCCCTTCCTTCTCCAACCTCCTTTCCAATACCCATGAAAACCCTGTCCTGCCACAAAAACCCACTCTGAATCGAGGCTTGGAACAGATCTGTTATCTTCCTCCCTGCAGCCCATCTTCCACCCTGTCTCCTCCTACCTCGCCTGGCTCTATCGCAGTCCTATCCACTCAATCCTCCCCCGCTGCTTCTTCTCTTGGCTCCTTTAGTCATCCAGCATTTCCATGCCCCTGAGGCCGCAGCAATGTGCATTATCTATAGTTACATATTCACTCTGTACCCTTTCCCAGAAAAAATTTACAAAGGCCAGTTGGATTTACATGTACCCCCTTGGGGTCCTCTGATCTCTTGTGGCTGTTGGCTGTTCTTCTCAGGGGATATTTGGCCTGTGTTCCTTTTTCTTGCTCTTGGTCTCAAAACATAGTTTCTCTCAGCCAGACTAGAAATGAGTCCAGGGTAGGATCCGTGCTTTTTAAGTCCCTGGTCCAGCCCAGTCCCTTGTGTGCTCCCTGGGAGGCTCAGTAAACATCTGTGATGCTGATATTATATCTCATCGACTCTAAGACACCATCAATGGTAAGATGCGTTGTTACCTTTTTTGATGGGTTGTTATTTTTGCACACTAAGAAAAGAACGTATCACTTGATTGTGAGCTGTAGTTCGATTTCAGAAATGTGAAAAAACAGTGTGCCATTTAGAACCATTGAAATATAGTATCATTGGTTTGGGAAGCTCTTGGAAACCACAGTTTTCCTTTGAGCCTGATTTTCAGGACTTTGGACTCTTTCTGCCACACAGTATGAATGCACAAGGGAATGCAGACAGAGAGGCAGGCTTAAAAACCAGGGGCAGGAGAGGGATGGGCAGGCAATGGATTCATGTGCAGGGCAGGCAAAAGCAGACTTCATAGTACGGCCATGCTGGGCTGTGGATGGAAGGCGGCTACCTCAGGACAGAGAAGCACATCTTCCTGGGAAGGACACTCGGAGAGGCACATTGAGGAGCCAGACATTACTTGCTGCTTCGGTGACAAATAGCAATCAACCCATTGGCTTCTCACCCTCCCTGCTCCCACCCCACCCATTCTCTCTACTGTCTATTTGCTCCACACCTCCTCAGTCCAAGACCACAGAGTCTCCTCTCTTACCTTTTGCCTTTTCCGCAGGGTCCAGTTCTTCCAGAGCAGAAGCTTGATCTGTCTGGCAAAGCCCATGCTGGTGGTCACGGAAGATCGGAGATCACTCCCAGTCCTGCGTCTGTGACAGGGGCTCACAAGCAGCAATGGAGTAAATGGTGCCCAGAGCACCTCCAGCTTAGGCTGCTGTGTCCTTCATGGGGTGATTAAAGGCTACTTTCTTCAAAGCATAATCCCTTTTAATTACACATAAGCCCTTCGTGGAGGAAAGCAGGCTGACACTCTGTTGGCTTCTTTTTGGGAAAACATGAGTGAGTGAGCACTAAGTGAATCGAGGTGGGGGCATTTCATGGGAAACCAAGACCCTCAGGCTCCCTGTCCTTCAAAGGGGTTCCTAGAGTTCCTGAAGGGGATATGCCTTTGGGAATCTCTTACCTTTCAATTTGGGACAGACTCTCTCCCCATAAATCAGGGTGGGCTGTGTCCTCTGAAATAGCTTGCCCTGAGGCAGTACCCAAGGAATGACGACTACTTTAAAGCCCAGGCAGATCACTTGCCAGGTCTAAAGTCATCTCTCCCTTTTAAAACCCTTTATCTTGCTCTGAAGTGACTTCAGGTCAGCTATTTGTAGACATCTCTGAGTTTAGTGGATGGTAAAGTTTTTTCTCCTGTGCTGAAATTGATCAACTAATCATGGCTACCTGGAGCTGTAGTGCAAAAGTTGCTGGAAACCTCCATGCTCAGCAGAACAGATTGTGATTGGCCAGTCATGTCTGACACAGTCTAGGCTTGAGAAGAAATAGTGGGTGGATAAGCTACTATCATTCCAGCTCATGGTGGATGGACTCGTCATTTGCAGGTGGATCCATGATCCCAAACATCTCAAACAGAAGACTTGCTGCTACTTCACCACTGGGAACTTTTAGTTCCACCATCTCAAATCTTAGTAATAACTTTTTAAAAAAGACTTTAGACCCTTGAGAGCTTGATAGGGTGGAGGGAGAGTCATAGAGTAGGAATGGCTGCTGACTTCATGGAATTAATGATCTGGTTGTAGACATGAGACATGAACTTGGATAAGTTAAAGAGTGTGATGGAATCCATGAGCACAAACAGGCTGTGTATGGTGGGGTTTCCAAGAGGAAGAGAATGGTTTCTGGTTTGTTGTTCAGTCGCTAAGTCCTGTCTGACTGTTTGTAACCCCATGGACTGCAGCACTCCAGACTTCACTGTCCTTCACTGTCTCCCAGAGCTTGCTCAGACTCATGTCCACTGAGTTGATGATATCATCCAGCTGTTATCCTGTGTCGTCCCCTTCTCCTCTTGCCCTCAGTCTTTCCGAGCATTGGGGTCTTTTCCAACGAGTCAGCTTTTTGCATCAGGTGGCCAAAGTATTGGAGCTTCAGTTTCAGCATCAGTCCTTCCAATGAATATTCAGGGTTGGTTTCCTTTTAGGATTGACTGGTTTGATCTCCTTGCTGTCCAAGGGACCCTCAAGAGTCTTCCCCTGCACCACAATACAAAAGCATCAATTCTTTGGTTTCTGCTTAGGATATCAAATAAGTTTCTTGGAAGTGGTGATATTAAAGTTAGGCTTTGATGAATTACAAAATAACAGTTTATTTTTATGGTTTACAGACCACTTTTGCATATGTCATTTCCTTATATCCTCACTATAATTTTGTATGGTAGGTGTTTAAGAGACAAGGAACAAGAAGTCTAGTAAGATTAAATACTGTGCTCAGGGTCACACGTGACAATGCTGGGTTCCTGAACATCTCATTTAAACCCCATGCAAAGACAGAGAGGCAGAGGTAGCTTAATCCTGACCAGGAAAACCAGAAGTACAACAGGCTGAAGTAGAGGATATGGATGGAGAAGTGCTGAAAGAAGCAACTAGAAAGGGAACTAGACCAACAAACTGATGATTACCTTTGACTCGACTGAGATTTCCTGGGCCCCCATGAAGTGATCCCTCAGTGGTCCACAGGTGCAAGGCACACCCAAACAGAAGCAGGCGCTGTGCAGAATAATTAAGATATTGCTGCATGCTACAGAGTACGGGTTTAACCATGCAGGAAGCTATTGCAGATTTTAATCCAGTGGCTGCCAAGAGGGGTGAATTCACTCTGGCAGTAGGCAGGGAGTGGTGGGGGAAATAGAAGTCCTGGGCAAGGCAGCAGGTGATAGGAGAGGGACTGGAGAGACAAAGGAAGGCGACGCAGACGGCTGGGCGGCTAATTGGAAGTGGGTGAGCAAGAGGAGGGAGAAGTCCATTAGAGTAACTAAAGTTTAGGGCTTGGCTGGCTGTATAGTGAAGTTGGTGTTGCCTGTAACTGGGAGGAGAATGCCAGAGGAGGGCCTGGGGAAGTAGGAGGAAGTGGGAGAGAAGATGGGCTCAGATTTGACATATTGACTTTGAGGTCCCTATGACCTCCCTATCTGACTGGAGGTATTCAGCAGGCTGTTCTGAGATGGAGACATAGATTTGGGACTCATCAGCATATAAACAGAAGATTAAGCCCTGGGAGAGATTAAGTAGATTCCCCAGGGAGGATAAATTTGGAGAGCGTGTGGAATTGCTGTGGGGAGCTAAGCTGGTGAAGAAATATGCCTCCTTTCAAATTCCCAAAGGAAAGAAGTTGTAGTCATCAGATACCTGCTATGTAAATTGTGTCTTGTCACAGTATACTAATATTCTGTTTTTGATTGAGTTACAATAGAAAATGTTAAACTTTGAGCACTTTGTTAAACTCAACTGATGACACCGCAGTGGCCTTATTCCCATGCAACTGATGTTCTTGTCTACACAAACATTTGTTGATGTTGACACTATTTTTACTGTGGCAAAATCTATGTAACATAAAATGTATCATTTTAACCATTTTTAAGTGTATAGGTCAGTAGTGCCAGGTACATTTATATTGTTTTCCAACCATTACCACTATACACTTACAGTTTTTCATCTTACCAAACTGAAATTCTATCCTCATTAAACAATAACACTATTCCCTCCTCCCCTGCCAAGCACCATTCTACTTTCTGTGTTTATGAATTTCACTGCTATAGGTACCCATATAAGTAAAAAATAGTGTTTGTCCTTTGTGTCTGGCTTATTTTACTTAGCATAATCTTTAAGGTTCATCCATCTTGTATCATTATGTTAGAATTCTTCCCTTCTCAAGGCAAAATGATATTTCATTCCTCTTTGATCCACAGTAATTTGTGCTGTTTCCACATTTTGGCTATTGTGAATAATGTTGCTATGAATATAGGTGCACAAATATCTGTTCAAGTCTCTGCTTTCAGTTTTTTTGGATAAGTACCCAGGAGTGGAATTGCTAGATTAAATGGTAAATCTATATTTAATTTTCTTAAAAATGACTATTTTCCATAAGAGCTGCATCATTTTACATTCCATCTGTAGTGCACAACAGTTTCAATTTTTCCATATTCTCACCAACACTCACTGTTTTCTGTTTTGTTTTATAATAGCCATCCTGTGCGTGCGTGGTAAGTCGCCTCAGTTGTGTCTGATTCTGTGCAGCCCTGTGGACTGTAGCCTGCGAGGCTCCTCTGTCCATGGGATTCTTCAGGCAAATATACCGGAGTGAGTTGACATGCTCTCCTCCAAGGAATCTTCCTGACTCGACTCATGGATTGAACCCAAGTCTCTTACATCTCCTGCATTGGCAGGCAGGTTCTTTAACAATAGCACCACATGAGAAGCCCAATAGCCATCCTAGCGGGTATGAAATGGTATCCTGTGATTTGATTTGTATTTCCCTAACGACTGGTGACGTTGAGGACACGTACTCTTTAAATATTATAGCTATTTTTAAGTGTAATTCCCCCCACCTTACTCCTTGCAGGTAACTATAGTTGTTTAAAAATTATGTCAAAATAAATCCTATGTTCTCTGTTTTCTCAAATGCTTCTGAGAATATGCTTAGTTAATCAAGAATGGTGCTAATAACCACATTTCATTCATATAGTTATCACCAATAGCACTAATTGATTGGGGGTAAATCTAGAATTGATGTAAATGTAGGGAATGCAATGGTTTCATGCTAGGACCCTACATGAGGATTGGGAATTGTGTGTGGTTTGGGAATTGTGAAGTTAAGTGATAGACTATATCAACCTATATTTATCTTCAGAAGTACAGAAGACAAACGATGAAGTTTAAAGATTTCATTTCTATTTCTGAGGGCTGAAATGCAGTGTCATCAAGAAAGAAACATTCTATTACTTGTACCAGTTATTCTGCAAAAATTCTGTAGCAGAGGAAAATAACTTATAATTTTAAGAAGTTTCTTGTTGGAGAAAATACTCAGGAAAATATGTAAGCTAAATGAATTAGAAACACTGTAGTGTTGGAGTGGAGATAAATTTGATAATGAACTAATACCAATAGATAACAATAGTTCATTTGAAACAAGCTGAAGAAAATAGAATGTTCCCCTAATCCATCACTGGACGCATATTTCTTTGAAAACAGCTATTACAGGTGGGGTGGGAAGCAGTTTGAATCTATGTCATAAGCATAAAGGCAGTTTTGAGACATCACAGTGTAAGACAAAAGGGAAAATATTTTGCTTTCTAACATTGAGTTTATCCCTACCAGATTTAAAACTAAATAATTGTCAGTTAAATTCTCCAACTCCTTCAATTGTAATGAATGACATCTCCTCAACTTATTCAATAATATTTGACAAGGTAATAGTGTAGTGTGTGGTGCTGTGCTCAGTCGACTCAGTCCAGTCTGACTCTGCAGACTGCAGCCCGCCAGACTCCTGTGTTCATGGGATTCTCCAGGCAAGAATGCTGGATTGGGTTGCCATGCCCTTCTCCAGGGGATCTTCCTGACCCAGGGACTGAACCCGTGTTCTCTTAACTCTCCTGCATTGGCAGGTGGGTTCTTTACTGCTAGCGCCGCCTGTGAAGCCCCAATAGTGCAATAAATGAATACAATTCAGTTTATGTAATTTTCTCCAAAAAATTATCCAAACCTGGGTAGGACCTGCCAACAGATTGGCTGCCTGACTCACAGACTTGTTCTTTTCCGGGGATGACCCCAATGTCAAGGAAAGGGTCTGTAGTAGACTTGGAAACGCTGTGGGTCCGTGGCCAGAGCTGATTGGTCAAAAGTGGTTTTCTGACCTTAGTTGGGTCAATCAGAGCTTCGTCACAGAATGTTTTATTGTGGACCTGAGAGAAGTTTGAGTTTATCATTACAGAAGTACAGAAGTTGGTAGAGAAATCAGAGGCCATCCTAGGTCATTAGGTACAGCTTGTACTTTGTGCAGGTGAAGAGTGGAGTGGGTAAAATCTCACTTCCTTTTACTGACCAAACCATGGGCCCTGGTATAGGGTTGTATCCAAGAGAAACGTGTGCATTTCAATTCATGAAGATGTCTCTTCTCACCAAACTATGCAACCGTGGAGCTGTCTCTGCTTTCTAATTTGTTCAAAAGTGCTATACGGCGTGGGTTCAATCCCTGGCTTGGGAAGATCCCATGGAGAAGGTAGTGGCAACCCATTCCAGTATTCTTGCTTGGAGAACCCCATGGATAGAGGAGCCTGGCGGGCTACAGTCCATGGGGTCACAGAGTCCGACACAACCGAGAGGCTCTGAGGGCACGCGCATGCACACACACATGCCAGGGACTGGCAGTGGCCTCAAGGCTGTGTTCCCCACTACGGAGAGAAATCTATCTGCAGTGAGAGGGAATCACGGGAATGCACCGGCGAGACTGAGGCCAAGAGCAGCAGTCTCAGCTGCAGCTGTGGCCCTGCTTCCAGCTGTCCCCGGGACACAGCTGCTCTCCTGGTTTTCTTCCAGGCAATTTAGCTGTACGACATCCCAGTCCTTCCAATAAAATCCACTTTGCCTAACTTAGCTCAAGTTTGGCGTCTATCACTTGCAACCAAAAAACTCCCGACTAATGTGAGTTACCATAATCAAGGAGAGGCTATCACCTGACAACTGACATAGGGCAACAATTAATTTGCAGCCTGTGAGATGTACCTGAATAAAGTACCTAGGTAGATGCATAATTACAATATTAATACAGCAGAAAACTCAACAGAATTGCAGCAAAGTTTAAAGAAGAACTACTGTCGGAGTTCCAAAGAATAGCAAGGAGAGATAAGAAAGCACTGGGATGAACCAGAGGGATGGCACGGGGAGGGAGGTGGGAGGGGGGTTCAGGATGGGGAACATGTGTACACCCATGGCGGGTTCATGATGATGTATGGCAAAACCAATACAATATTGTAAAGTAATTAGCCTCCAATTAAAATAAATAAATCTAAATTATATATGCTGCTAGTGCTGCTAAGTTGCTTCAGTCGTGTCCGACTCTGTGCGACCCCATAGACGGCAGCCCACCCAGCTCTTCCGTCCCTGGGATTCTCCAGGCAAGAACACTGGAGTGGGTTGCCATTTCCTTCTCCAGTGCAGGAAAGTGAAAGTGAAGTCGTGTCCGACTCCTAGCGATCTCATGGACTGCAGCCTACCAGGCTCCTCCATCCATGGGACCTTCCCAGCAAGAGTACTAGAGTGGGTTGCCATTGCCTTCTCTGCTAAATTATATATATATCTATATACATATAGATATATATATAAAAGAAAGCCTTCATCAGCAATCAATGCAAAGAAATAGAGGAAAACAATAGAAGGGGAAAGACTAGAGATCTCTTCAAGAAAATTAGAGATACCAAGGGAATATTTCATGCAAAGATGGGCTCAATGAAGGACAGAAATGGTAGGGACCTAACAGAAGCAGAAGATATTAAGAAGAGGTGGCAAGAATACACAGAAGAACTGTACAAAAAAGAGCTTCACGACCCAGATAATCACGATGGTGTGATCACTCACCTAGAGCCAGACATCCTGGAATGTGAAGTCAAGTGGACCTTAGGAAGCATCACTACGAACAAAGCTAGTGGAGGTGATGGCATTCCAGTTGAGCTCTTTCAAAGCCTGAAAGATGATGCTGTGAAAGTGCTGCACTCAATATGCCAGCAAATGTGGAAAACTCAGCAGTGGCCACAGGACTGGAAAAGGTCAGTTTTCATTCCAATCCCAAAGAAAGGCAATGCCAAAGAATGCTCAAACTACCGCACAGTTGCACTCATATCACATGCTAGTAAAGTAATGCTCAAAATTCTCCAAGCCAGGCTTCAGCAATACGTGAACCATGAACTTCCAGATGTTCAAGCTGGTTTGAGAAAAGGCAGAGGAACCAGAGATCAAATTGCCAACATCTGCTGGGTCATGGAAAAAGCAAGAGAGTTCCAGAAAAGCATCTATTTCTGCTTTATTGACTATGCCAAAGCCTTTGACTGTGTGGATCACAATAATCTGTGGAAAATTCTGAAAGAGATGGGAATACCAGACCACTTCACCTGCCTCTTGAGAAACCTATATGCAGGTCAGGAAGCAACAGTTAGAACTGGACATGGAACAACAGACTGGTTCCAAATAGGAAAAGGAGTAAGTCAAGGCTGTATATTGTCACCCTGCTTATTTAACTTATATGCAGAGTACATCATAAGAAATGCTGGAAGAAGCACAAGCTGGAATCAGGATTGCCAGGAGAAATATCAATAACCTCAGATATGCAGATGACACCACCCTTATGGCAGAAAAGTGAAGAACTAAAGAGCCTCTTGATGAACGAGAAAGAGAAGAGTGAAAAAGTTGGTTTAAAGCTCAACATTCAGAAAATGGAGATCATGGCATCTGGTCTCATCACTTCATGGGAAATAGATGCGGAAACAGTGGAAACAGTGTCAGACTTTATATGGGGGGGCTCCAAAATCACTGCAGATGGTGACTGCAGCCATGAAATTAAAAGATGCTTAATCCTTGGAAGGAGGGTTATGACCAACCTAGATAGCATATTGAAAAGCAGAGACATTACTTTGCCAACAAAGGTCCGTCTAGTCAAGGCTATGGTTTTTCCAGTGGTCATGTATGGATGTGAGAGTTGGACTGTGAAGAAAGCTGAGCACCAAAGAATTGATACTTTTGAACTGTGGTGTTGGAGAAGACTCTTGAGAGTCCCTTGGACTGCACGGAGATCAAACCAGTCCATCCTAAAAGAGATCAGTCCTGGGTGTTCATTGGAAGGACTGATGTTGAAGCTGAAACGCCAATACTTTGGCCACCTGATGTGAAGAGTGGACTCATCTGAAAAGACCCTGATGCTGGGAAAGATTGAGGGCAGGAGGATGAGGTGGTTGGATGGCATCACCGACTCGATGGACACGGGTTTGGGTGAACTCTGGGAGTTGGTGATGGACAGGGAGCCCTGGAGTGCTGCACTTCGTGGGGTCGCAAGAAGTTGGACATGACTGAGCGACTGAACTGAACTGAACTGACACTGTCATCAGGCTCTCTTAAGAAAGCAAAGGAATTCCAAAATATTCAACACTGTCAGTCCCTCTCCTATTAGGAAAAGGTTAACAATTTTTAAAAACATGCTAAGCAGTGTGTAGGCATAAGAAGTGGGAAGATGTGTGGCAGGTTCATAGCACATCAGCCATTGTGAATTCCTAGCTGGGACTATACTTTCATAGATGATCTAAACTGAAAATTACGTCAACTGATTCTTTACATATTATACTTGGGTGGCCAATGAATCAAGTGTGATATTTATATTTGTTTCCAATTTTGAGCCAGTTTTTTGTTTAACATTTACTTTCTGTTCACTAAGTGTCACAAGAATTCTTTCTAAAGAGCCTCAAAGGGAAACTGTAAACACATTTTTTGTTTTTAAAAGTAGAAGCAATACCACAGTTTATCATTAGAGGGAAACGATGACTATTTCTAAACCATTTGGCACAGAGTAGAACAATTTCTTGAGAAAATAATCTCTACATGTCTTATATTTGGAGGATAAAAATACTAAATCATGAAATTTTGGGTAGTGAGAAAAATCATGGGTTTTTTTTTCTACCTCCTCAGGATAGTATAAAATTAATATCTTTTCTATGGATTGCTAATTATACTACTAGATTTGAACTGACATTTTTTTTTGAGAATGGTTATACCAAAATAAAAATAATTTCTGAACTATCAAGTAAAGCAGTAGCAAAATACATTAAAAATTCCTTTACAAACTTGTTGCAAGTATAATCCCAGAACTTTGTGGTTTTACGTAAAGTGTCTACAGCTCAGTTTCATCTATGAATCGATCTTGACTCTTCCTTGACGTGGTCTGATCAGCGAGCCTTGTGACTTGGAGCTGTCACATGTTGCTTTGAGTTGGTTGATTACTACAGCAAGATTGGCATGCTCATTGTCTACTGTACCTTGTTAGAACATCTATATACTGTGTCATCAAGAGGTCCAAGCCCTGCTAATTTTTGTGGAGTAGAAGCTAATGACCAAAATAAGAGAATGTAAACTTTCAGTAGTACTATGGAATCAATGGCCCTATATGCTGAAAAACAAATTTTCTAAATTAATCTCTCCTATGAGAATCTTGCACATTACGTATGTGCCTAGTCACTCATTCGTGTCTGACTCTTTTCGACCCCATGGAGCCTGCCAGGCTCCTCTATCCATGGAATTCTCCAGACAAGAATACTGGAGCGGGTAGCCATTCCCTTCTTCAGATGATCTTCTCGACCAAACCCGGGTCTGCTGCGTTGCAGGCAGTTTCTTTACCATCTGAGCCAACAGGGAAGCCCTTGCACATTACCCGGCACAACTTTAATCTCTGGTATAAGAATTTTGGAATTCAGGTTGTTGTTGGGCTAACTTGAAGATGCTAAATTTAAACTTTTGAAAATTGTAATTGAAAAAAACTATGTGAAATACTTCTAGCAGCTTCTTTCTTATTTAGTGAGAGGGACACTGGCTTTCATGTCTAAGCCATCTTTGCTCATCTGCCCCTCAAATATTCCAGAGCTTCTCTGGGGAACAAGGGAGGAGAGGTTTGGGATGGAAATCTAGAGAATTCCCCATTTAAAAGCAGGTACATGAGTGTTTTGCTGTTATCATGCCTTCTAATAGAAAAACCTTGGAAATTCACCAAACAGCCATCACAGAAGAATGGATAAATGAACTGTGGTGTGTTCTCCAGTCAAAGTTCATACAGCAATGAGTGGGAACAAAGTACACCCAGAAAATGATAGCTAATTCTCCCACATACACATGATAAGCAGAAGAAGCCAGATACAAAGCATTCATAGTTCACATTTACATGAAGTTCAAGCCCAGGCAAAACTCATGCCTGATTTTTCAAAATCAGGAGGGTGGCTACTCTTTGCAGGGGCAAGTTGGCTGCATGGCAGCTGCAAAGGTGATTGTCACCATTTCTGGGGGCACTGGAAACAGTGTTTTGATCTGGGTGCTAGTTATTTTGGTTTGTTCAGTTTGTGGAAACTATTAGTGTGTAAACTTAGGACTTGTACACCTCTCTATGTGTATATTATTCTTCAATAATAATTGTTTCTTACAAAGCAGGTGAAGAAAGAGAACCCAGCAAAGGCGCTTGAGCAGGATTAGCTAGAGGTGATGGGAAAAGGTCTGGAAAAAGCGATACCCTGGAAGCCATGGAAACAGGATATTTGCAGGAGGAGGAATTGGTTCAAACTGCCAAATGGCTCAAGAAAGGAGGTTGAGTAGAATGAAGACTGAAAGCTGTCTACTGGGTAGGATGACTGGCCTCTGGGAGAACAGTCTTACGGGAGGTAGGCACCAGACAGCAGAGGACCCAGGTGTGAGACACACGGAGGGGCATCAGGTCAGGCAGGCTTTCTTTCCCTGAAGACAGGAGAGATTGGACCCTGTTAATATGTGGGGAAAAGAGTACTTTGAAAGGAAGATGCTAAAGCTAGTGGGCATGATTAATGTGGCCCCAAGGAAGGGAAGGAAGTAGAATTAGCCTTGGGCAGGGGCACGGACACCTTGCATTGCACAATCATTGTGGGAAAGATCTTTTTTTCCCCTCCAATTCTTTTATTTCTTAAAAATTTTAATTGAAGGCTAATTACTTTACAATATTGTGGTGGTTTTTGCCATACACAAGGAGCAGGGGCAGATTCACTTAAGAGAGCGGAGGCCAGGAGCTAAGGGACCTAGTGGTTCCTGTCTTAAACGTGGCAAAGGAAAAATAAGAGGATTAAATGAGATAACGTGAAAAGACCTTGTGAACTGAATGAGCGGCAAACATGCAAGTTTATTTCTCATCTTTCTTTTGTCCTCCTTCGAGCTTTGTTAAGCAAAGTGCATGTTGAGCCATTTATAAAGGGCGAGTAACGGAGCTACAGTGTGTAGAGCTCTTAGGGGTGGAATTATTCATTGAACCCCCCCTCCCCAAACACACCTGTCACTATATTCACCTAATGAATTGGCAAGTCACAGGTAGGGTCTTGTTATTAATTCAACTTGATGGTTTACACCGATAACCAGCACCAACTGAAGTGTTTTCTGGAGATTTCTTTCCCAGTCACAGTTACTTCTGCTGTGGGAGGGCAAGACCCTATGAAAGGTCAGCTGTCCCTGGGAAAACAAGATCTGAGTTCCTAGGTCTCACCTCTACCTCAAGGCATGCTCCACAAGGCCGTGTGAACTTGCATATCGCCCTCCTCTCTTTCCTGGATGCCCAGTCCCAGCCTTGTTTGTAGAGTCGGTCTGAATTTCTTCTCATTCTTCAGCCTGACTGGCATCCTCATTTCCATTAAAGGCAGGCCAATTTGGGGAAATTATCATATGGAAGTTGAAGCTCTGGAAATGTATCCATGTCAGCTATCTTGGTCTGGTATCTTTGGAAAGTCTTTGAGGACTCTTGGAGGTGGGGGAGGGGGGTAGCCCACTTGCCCCAGTATAAAGGACTCTGTTCTAACAGAATAAGTAAAACTAAATCAAGCTGTTATCAAAAATGAGGAGGCAGGTTGCTATTCCAAGCACATTCTATGCACTCACTTCAAAAGCTGTTTAGAGTTGTGCTGACTTGACATTCAGAAAACCCACAAGAGCCCAGAGATTTCACATTTTCTGGGAATTAAGTACAAAATACTTGTCAGATAACAGAGTTTTAGGGGATGCTGAGGAGTGTTTCATAGCAGACCATTAGTCTGCGATGTTATCACATGGGCCTCAGTGGGGGTTTGAGCTGCTGGCTATGGGCAGAGTCTGATAACACCTGAGTAACCTCACTCCCAGGGCCAGACCTGCCAATCTGCAATCTCAGGGCATCATGAGCTCAGCTTCCAGAATCAGACATTCCGAAGGACTCCAGCTAGAGGCAAGTAGCACCACCAAGGGGGTAAGCTTAAAGAACAGAGGAAAAGAGGTATTTCAGTGCCAAAAATAACTGAGACTCAGGGACCCGGACTAATTCAGAACAAGTTCTTTGTGGTGATCCATTTAGTGAGACAAATAATAGCAGCAATTTGAGTGCCCATGTGGAAGATATATCTTCCTTATAACACGAAGGAAGGCTCGGTGCCCCTCCTTGCGAATTTGCTGTCGGGGCTTGTTAACAAGTTAAGTCTCTGCAGACTCTGCTGAGAGCTCTGCATAGCTCAACAATGGGCAACTCACCATAAGCGAACCAAGAGGAAGGGCTTGCTCCACTTTACCCGCCAAGTGGCAAAACCACGCAACGGCCAACAACGATGTCAGCTTTCCAGTAACTGTTTGACCTTGAGCATAGAAAAACAGGAGGAAAACAGAGACTATTGAACACTTAGGCAGCGTTCTTTGAGGTGGTGGAAGTGGCGTGGGAAAATATTTCACATGACTCTTGCCTGCTCAGCCTGACAAAGAAAGCTTGTGGTTTGCTGTCAGATTCCTTCAGCTAAATTTGTCAAAGGGAGAAAAACCTCTCTCGGGTGAGGGAAATCTTGCTCTTCAAACAGCTGCATATCACCCCCTGCCTTCATGATTCACAGCACTCAGGGCCCCCCAGCCCTCCGTCTCCCCTGCTCTTTGCATCTGCTGGGGCAGGGGGACGGGGAAAGATCCACACGCAGAGCTGCGGTTTGTGTGCCAGCCTTCGCCCCTGCTTTGGATTCATTTCCAGCTGAGCCCCAACGGGAATGTGGCTTAGTCATTTTATCTAACACAGAGAGCCGAGGCAGCGATGGGGTCCCAGCATTTCCCCAACAGTCTCCTGGGAATCCCCATGAATGCTGTGCAAGCATTTCCATCTCCATCGCTTAATTAAATTCTGATTCTCTTTTCTCCTTAATGAAATTAAATGATTTTCAAAGTGCTACTCTTTGATATCAATCAATAAAGATTTGAGTACAAGGACTGTGGTATGGGGAAAAGTCCCCATGGACTTTTGGAACCAGAGAGACCCTGGTTTGGATGTCAGACTGCCCTTAGCTGTGTGACTGCTAGTAAGAGAAAATGTCTCTATTAGACCAGGAACTTCTCAGGAAAATACATGAAGGGATTCTTTTCTTAATAAATGATGTTTCTTTATTTTAGTTTTAACCGCTATTTAAGTAACTAGATTATATTTGGAGAAAAATCCAACATGGTCCACTGAAGTCCCTTAATATAGAAGACTATGTTGCTTTCTTTTGAGGTCACATCAGGTCAATACTGGTTTCTCAACAAGCCTGGAGAAGCCATCCTAAATGAAAGCCCTGTCATCAAAGGCTTACAAAAAAGGCCTTGCAGTAGAAGAGTTGTCACTAGCTTTTAACCTTTAGCAGTTAAGATGCAGCTGCTGCTGCTGCTAAGTTGCTTCAGTTGTGTCCGACTCTGCGTGATCACATAGATGGCAGCCCACCAGGCTCTCCCATCCCTGGGATTCTTTAGACAAGAACACTGGAGTGGGTTGCCATTTCTTTCTCCAATGCATGAAAGTGAAAAGTGAAAGTGAAGTCGCTCAGTCATCTTTGCGACCCCATGGACTGCAGCCTACCAGGCTCCTCCACCCATGGGATTTTCCAGGCAAGAGTACTGGAGTGGGTTGCCATTGCCTTCTCTGTAAGATGCAGCTAGGGTCTGGCAAATATTCAAGGCCTGAACTGAGCAATCAGTCCCAGTAGGACTGTTACAGACCTTTCCAGAGCACTGATGCTTTCTTTCTGAAGTATGTTTATGATATAAAGAGTAAATTCTCATTTTTCAAAGTAGAGACTCATGCCCTGTGTAGAGGTGCACCCATGGTTTGAATCCTGTGTAATGTAGGGTGAAAAGTGTATTTTTTGGAGAAGGAATCAAACAATACTTTGGCTCAAATTGTCTTCCTTGTGGGGCAAGTACATTCAACCAGAGTAGGGAAGGTGGAAGTATGGGGTGAGCTTTGCAGGGAATGTCAACAGAGCTCTTTACTGTTATTATTACTGTTGTTGAAGACAAGAGATCAGTAGAGATCAACCGGAGATAGCTCCAACAAGCTCCTCTGACAAGACTTCGTTTTCAAATAGAGCACTTTCGTCAGTGCTTCCTACAATCTTTTGCCTTCTACTTTTGCCATGTTTGCTGGATCTGTGTAATACCTGTACTTCATTATATTTAATTCATTTTAAATTGATTCACTTTTTATATTTAGCTGAATTCTCAAAAGTAATTTGGGAAATCACAATATTTTTCTATTCTATATTGTTCTAGTAAACAGAACTATTAAAATACATTTTCAAGTACCTCTTGAAATAATCTTGTGTCCCACCAGTAGGCACATGATACTTTGAAAGCCACTTTTTTAGATAATCAAACTATTGTATACTGAGGCAGCATTCTGTGAGGTGATGGACGTGGCGTGGGAAAAATAAAAGGAGTGACTACTGCAGGGGATTAATGGTTTCTTTTTTTCTACATAACTTACCAAACCTTCTCTCAATCTCTTACTGGTTGAGAAACTCTTAACAACACCCTCCCCTTTCTTTAATATCTAAACATACTCTTATTTGCACCATTCCACTTGACCCTCACAACTCCCTATGGGGTGGGTTAGATAAACATTCTAACCTTCACTCAAAGCAGATATTAGGGCTCAGATTTTAAATCACTTACTCAAAGATACATAGGTAATCAGCAATATAAGCTAAGCTTTCTGGCTCTTTATCAGTCAGTTATAACACATGTCTCTTTCATAACCAACTCATGGCTGACAGGAGCAAGGTATAAAGGAGGAGTGTGTGTTTGTGTGCCTGTGTCTAAGCTACTCTCATCATCATGTACCAGTTTCAAAGACAGGACCTTAAGTCAAGGTCAGCTTGTCACAGAGACAAGACTTCTGTTCCAATTCAGTGGAAAACAGTGTGGTTTCCATTCTCTTCAAGATTTTGGTAAAGACACATGCTTTAGGGTCAGATATACTTGGGTTAAAAAGTCTATTTCTCTGCTTATTAGGTATATGCCCCTGGGAAATTTTTTTTAATTTAATTTTGATCAGTTTCATTATCTCTAAAGTGGGCAAAATAATACCTATTGGTGTAGGGCTGCTGTCTACAGTGGCTGGAGAGAATGCCTACATCTTGGGGCTATGGCTCAGTCTGATGGTATAAAGGGAAGAGGTTGGTATCACTATGCTCAGTCTAAAGAAAACATTAGATGATGGCTATTATTATTACTTTGGTAAGAAATGCCTACTGTTGATGCATTCGCTACCTAATATTTTGAAATGAAAGGTGATATAATTGAACTTTTCAAATGGAGCTCATCTTCATACTTATAAAAATAAATCTGTGATAATGGGTATCTTCATTCAAGAAGAGATAAGAAAGCCTTCTTCAGCGATCAATGCAAAGAAACAGAGGAAAACAACAGGACGGGAAAGAGATCTCTTCAAGAAAATTAGAGATACCAAGGGAACATTTCATGCAAAGATGGGCTCGATAAAGGACAAAAATGGTATGGACCTAACAGAAGCAGAAGATATTAAGAAGAGGGGGCAAGAATACACAGAAGACCTGTACAAAAAAGATCTTCACGACCCAGACAATCATGATGATGTGATCCCTAATCTAGAGCCAGACATTTTGGAATATGAAGTCAAGTGGGCCTTAGAAAGCATCACTACGAACAAAGCTAGTGGAGGTGATGGAATTCCAGTTGAGCTCTTTCAAAGCCTGAAAGATGATGCTGTGAAAGTGCTGCACTCAATATGCCAGCAAATTTGGACAACTCAGCAGTGGCCACAGGACTGGAAAAGGTCAGTTTTCATTCCAATCCCAAAGAAAGGCAATGCCAAAGAATGCTCAAACTACTGCACAACTGCACTCATCTCACATGCTAGTAAAGTAATGCTCAAAATTCTCCAAGCCAGGCTTCAGCAATACGT
>SJYQ01002817.1:37086-47653 GCA_006410935.1 Redunca redunca
GGTCCCATCACTTCATGGGAAATAGATGGGGAAACGGTAGAAACAGTGTCAGACTTTATTTTTTTGGGCTCCAAAATCACTGCAGATGGTGATTGCAGCCATGAAATTAAAAGATGCTTACTCCTTGGAAGAAAAGTTATGACCAACCTAGATAGTATATTCAAAAGCAGAGACATTACCTTGCCGACTAAGGTCTGTCTAGTCAAGGCTATGGTTTTTCTAGTGGTCATGTATGGATGTGAGAGTTGGACAGTGAAGAAGGCTGAGTGCCGAAGAATTGATGCATTTGAACTGTGGTGTTGGAGAAGACTCTTCAGAGTCCCTTGGACTGCAAGGAGATCCAACCAGTCCATTCTGAAGGAGATCAACCCTGGGATTTCTTTGGAAGGAATGATGCTGAAACTGAAACTCCAGTACTTTGGCCACCTCATGCGAAGAGTTGATTCATTGGAAAAGACCCTGATGCTCTAGGGATTGGGGGCAGGAGGAGAAGGGGACGACCCAGGATGAGATGGCTGGATGGCATCACGGACACAATGGATGTGAGTCTGAGTGAACTCCGGGAGATGGTGATGGACAGGGAGGCCTGGCGTGCTGCGTTTCATGGGGTCACAAAGAGTCGGACATGACTGAGCGACTGAACTGAACTGAACTGAACTGAACTCATTCAAATACTCATTATTTCCCCTCTAAATGCAATAACAGTACACTGACCTCTCTCTTACCTTATTACTGTGATCAAGTAACCATGGCCAACCCCTCCAAATACCTTCACAGCAACAAAGAGGCTTTACATTTTTATAGGGCTGAAAATGTACATTAACTCAAGTATACTAACTCACCTATCCTTCACAACTGCCTTGTCATGCAGATATTATTCTCATTTCACAGATGAGGCAACACTCTCAAAGGAGTTGAATGACCTGCCAATGTCACACAGTGTGTAAATAGAAAAGTTGGGATGGAAACATAGGACTTCTCACTCTTTCCTGCCATATGAGTCTCTGACAAAGCAGGAAATAACTACATGGTTGAATCTTCCTTTGACTTATATCTCCTCTTGCTGGTAGATAATGTCATTGTGTGTGTTTTAGTTGTTCAGTTGGGTCCGACTCTTTGGGATCCATGAACTGTAGCCCACCAGGCTCTTCTCTCCATGGATTCTCCAGGCAAGCATACTGGAGTGGGTTGCCATGCCCTTCTCCAGGGGATCTTCCTGACTCAGGGACTGAACCTGGGTCTCCTGAATTGCAGGCAGATTCTTTACCATCTGAGCCACCAGGGAAGCCCAACAAAATGTCATAAGCTTCTGCATAAAGTTACCCAATGCCTCAATGAGTGCCTTTTCAATTGATACCAATGCAGGGAGCAGTTATTACTCTCCATCCTAGATGCCATTGGCCTGTTGCAGTTTTATCCCTTTTATTGAAACAAGGAAATCAGGCAGCTGGAATTGAACATTTTCTAAAAAGGAAAACTGAGTCATCTGTTTTTCAGTGATTTCCATCCTAGCCTCCTTCTGTCTTGCTAGATGGCAAATAGCTTCCAGATCATTTAGTGACTCAGCTACAGGTTGGCAACTTGTCTGGGATTCCAATTCAGTTTCAGGATGTTAATTTCCTATTTCCTCCCTGTTTCAGAAAGTATCACAATAGACTTTAATTACGCTGTGGGCATTCAAAGAAAGGACAAAAACGGTTTGGTTTTGCAAACTGTTGTGCCCTTTCAATCCCGAAGAGGAGACCTTTGACTGAGAACCTGCAGGTCAATGTATCACCCAGTCATCCTTTAAAAAGGTCAGATAACCCTCTTCAATGGGCTCTAGGGCCCAGACGTCACACACATTCTCGAGAAAAAAGAAAGGAAAACAAAAATAGAGAGCAAGGGAGAAAGGAGGAAAATAACTAGAAAAGTTGAGGGCAGAGAGAAGGAGCACATGCTAACCTCAGGTCCCTCTCACAGTCCCTAAACCCCAAATAGGGAAAATCCCAGTGGTACTCAAACAGTTGGAAGGCATCATTATTCCTTTTTTTCTCTCCTCTCCGACCACAAAGGCTTCATAGTCTAAATTATCATCATTACAACTGAGTACTTTTGCAACATGGTTTACCAACTGCTGCTGCACTTTAGAGAACTGCTATTGGGTTACTTAGCAGTGTTCTTTCTTGATTAGATTATGAATTATATCTGCAGTTGTTTTAGTAGTGTCTGTATTCTATTTTCATTAGGATTAAAGGGTAGGATTTGTAAAAACATTCCCAACTGCTTTGGTGAGACAGTTTAATTCACTAGACTTGAAAACATTGGCTTCAAGACTGAATTTCAACTAGGAATAAATATCTCCAAGGGGCATATAAATTCTTTGGTATACAAATACATTTGTTAAAAAAACAGATTAAAACAAAAAACAGTTTAATACCTGCCTAGCACAGGAAAACTCCCATGATGGCTTAGGCTGTTAAGCCCTTGCACAAGTTACTTTCAGATACTGGAAAGAGAAAAAAACAAGAAAACAAAACAGCACAATCCAATCCTTCTATAGGTGTCACACCCCCTGCATCAGAATCAACAGCTGTTAAACATACACACTCACAGCCTTGGTGGCTAAGCCACTCAATCAGAATCTCTGGGGGTGAGGCCCAGGAATCTGCCTGTTTATCAAGGTTTCCAGGTGATTCTGATGCACCTCACCTTTGAGGAACAACCTAGAGAACAGAAAGATGGGCCAGCCTTTCACTGGGGTGCCAGGGTTTGCCTTCAGACACTGTCATCCAAGTCTTATTAATTCTCATGACTAGGATTACTACAAACCAATTGCTGTTATAGGAACTACTTAAAAGTGGAATTAGTTTATACTAAGAAAATGTAATACTGACTTCCAATCACATGCAAATCTTTGGGAATGTTATAACTCAGCTCTGGGATCTTTTATTTGAAGCTCTTCTTTGAACAAATGGTTATTTACTCATTTTTAATTCAAAGAAAAGGACTCCATAAAGACTGTTTATGACAACAAAGGCATATTCTTTCCGCAAACTCAGACTGCTGGCAACCAGAATCTCCTTGCAAAAAAAAAAATTTTTTTTTAATTACAAAAGGTTAGGTCTGTCCAGGTTAAGTCAATAATTTGGTTGGCTCAAATGACACATCAAACAAGTGCAGTCATGGCTTTGTCAGTATTTTATTTACTTGGAATCATTGTACTTGCTTGACTTACTTAATTGATATTATGACTGTCAGTTACCTTTCAAGTGAAGCTCCATGTCGAACCAGTTCACCAATTACATAAATATCACCAGCAAAGTCCATTAACAATTTTCAGGACATAAAAACAGAATCTGGATAATAAAGTCTAATCCCTTTCTTCCCTTTGTACTTGGTCAAGTCTCACTTGCTCATGGGGTACTGCATGCAGAGGACTGCAGAGGCTTTGGAGGTTCACGGGAGGATGACTGACTCTGATCTTTGAATATACCCTGATGGTGTAGAACAGTGGCAGCCTTCAGCCAAATTCAAAGCAACTCAGCCCAGCAACCCAACACTTTAATATGGTATACACAGTGTAGCTCCCAGAGTAATCTGGACTGTGCCCCACTTTAAGGGATCATAATATGGAATCACTGGGGACTGGAGACTGGAACGTCACATCTGTCTGTCTACTGCCTCTGGCTGGTCTTTTGTGATATCAGAAGCCCAGGGACAAAGGGAACCTGCAGATGAGAGGGAGCCATGGCAGTCTTGTTGCTGCTTTGCCTGTAATGCTGTCCTCTTGACTTCTCTACAAGGCAATAGTGGCTGCCCTAGGGCTTTCTGCTTCTTTGCCAAACTCTGGGGATCAACAGTAGCATTCTCCATTATCACTTTTGGTTTGGTTAAGGAAAGTGGCCAGCCCTGTGACCCAAGAGGTGAGACTGGAAAAGGGAGTAGGTAACAAGGACCACCTGCTAACTCAGAATGAGGACACTCAATCCAATGCTCAAATGTGAAAGTGCCCCAAGGTAGGTATGGGACTGTGACTTGACCTCTTCCAGGCAGCGCTAGTTTCTCTGAAGTGGGCTGGTGAGCATGTGAGCCACTTGCAGAACCAGGAATCCCATGATCAGGAAGCCCTGTGAGCTACTGGAAAGAACAGGGAACACCCACCCTCAATCGCTCTCCTCACTCTACTTCTGAGGCAAATTGGGCGATTCTTGACTGATGTTCCATGGGCACTCCTCGCGTTAGCACAGAATACCACCTGCCTCAGTGATCTGGGCAGCTAGTCCCATCTAAACTACTGAGGAATGTTCTGACCCAAGTGCAGATCATTACAAACTCAAGGGGGACCTCCCGTTATATCAGAGTCTACGCCGTTTGGACCTTCTGTTGTGATCTTTTGAGGAAACCATTAATAGTTGGTGCTGCTTCCCAAAATTTCCTGAGCTATGAATCATGTAATATAGCCTGGCCCCAAACACTGGCTGGGAGTTGGCCTGCTGATAGGTCTCTAAATTACAACATTATTTTACAATTGGACCTGTTATGTCAGAGACAAAAGAAATCGGATGAATTCCCTATGTCCAGTTTTTATAGCCTTAGAACAAAGACCTTCACAAGGAATGTGGACTCTCCACCACTGACGTAATACTAGTCCTTGACCCTCTCCCTGAGGACCTTCTTGATCTCTTTTCTAATCCTCTTTCTACTGCTCCCTCCCAAAACTCTTCCCTTCATATATTGCAATTTGGGCTAGAGGCCTAAATCCCCCAGAGCCCGGTCCAGCAAGTACATGAAGCACGGCAAATTACCAGGAAAAGTACTGCATTTGAGGCAGGTCCCTGATAGAGAAGGAGGGCTTATCTAGGTATACATTCCATTTATCATTTCTGATCTGTATAACAAGAAAAGTCACAGGAAGTCATTGAGAGAAGATCCAGAGGGGTTCCTGAATATGATTAGGGGAATCTTTCAGATCCATCACCCTATGATAGGTGGGCTAACATTTAGACCTTCCTCAACTTACTCCTAAGAGGGGAAGAAGAGGCCACAGTCTTCTAAAAAACCCAAGAGGAAGTAGACATGGAGAACAGAAACAATGCTGGTCATGCTATTTTCAGACCAGGGAATCAAGTGATCCCAGATAATGAACTTACCTGGGACCACTGAGATAATGAAGAAAGAAATTGAAGACAGAGGCTGACCCACTATAAAAATGTGATCCTAAAGGGAATCCTGGGAAAATCCTGTCAAATTGGAACAAGATAAAGGAAATCAATCAGGAGCCAATGGAAAACCCTTTGGCATTCCTAAAGGACCTCAGGGGATGCCTCCAAATCTATAGTATCACCAACCCTTCCTTCACTGGAAGCAAATGCAATCCCGAGGTTATATTTCATTTCCCAAAGCACATAAACTTGAGAAACTGGAAATAGAGGCGGACACCCCTACCACTTGCCTGATCAAGATTGCCTACCAGGTGTTTAATAACTGAGATACAGAGGAGGAATTCTCTATTTCTAGCCCGTTAGCAGCCAGTATTCTTGGGCTTCCCTGTGGCTCACCTGGTAAAGAATCGCCTGCAATGCAGGAGACCTGGTTTTGATCCCTGGGTTGGGAAGATTCCCCTGGAGAAGGGAAAGGCTACCCACTTAAAGCATCTGTCTACAACGTGGGAGACCCGGGTTCTATCCCTGGGTTGGTAAGATCCTTTGGAGAAGGAAATGGCAATCCACTCCAGTACTGTTGCCTGGAAAATGCCATGGACAGAGGAGCCTGGTAGGCTACAGTCCATGGGGTCGCAAAGAGTCGGACATGACTGAGCGACTTCACGTTCAGGTATAGTCCATGGGGTCGCAAAGAGTTGGACATGGCTGAGTGACTTGCACTTTCACTTTTCATAGAGGAGAAGTCAGAAGATAAAAAGGCCCAGAGGCAAGCCCACCTACTGGCTGTTGCCTTCCAATGTCAGGAATCTGGACTAACCACCCATGAAGACTCTCAACTCCTTTGAGTGACTCCAGGGCCCCACTGAGGGCTAGCAAGCCAAGGAAACTAGGATCCAATTTTCACCATATATAAATAAGAGGGAGAAGAATGCCCTTGCCACTCCTGAAGGAGGACAGAAATGGCAGATCTCAACCACTACCCTTGAGGGTAGGTAGTCAACAAAGATAAAGAATGATGGGGCCAGGAGACTCTTAGGCTGGCATTCCAACTGAACCCTGAGGAGCCCTGGCTGACATTGGACATAGTGGGAAAAACAAGAGTAATTCTTAGTCAACACCAGTGCCACTTACTCAATTCTGAACACCAGATCAGGCAAACTCAGTGACAAGAGTTATAAAACAATAGGGGGGATAACAGGGAAGGTCTAAGAATGGGCATTCATAGAACCTTTAGAATGTTAATTGGATCAACACACATCACTCATTCCTTCCTGTATGTCCCTGAATGCCTTATACCCCGGCTAGCAAGAAGTGTCTTGCATAAATTTGGGGTTACTATCCACATATTGGGAGACAAACTGGAGACTGGTATCCTCTTAGACAAAGGGCACAAGATGATAATATTAATGGCTAAAGATAAACTTCCCCAGACAGAATAAATCAATCTCTCCAGAGTAAATCCTGAGATCTGAGCCCAGGGACTGGTGGGATGAGCTATAAAAGCCAGTCCTGTGATAGTCCATATAAAACCCTGACATACATGACTCAATGGGAAACAGTACCCTCTCCATTGGGAGACCTTATTGGGCATCATCCCTGTTATACAGGGTTTAATTGACCAGGGCTTTGTTAGACCATGCCAATAGGGCTGTAATATCCCCATTCTCCCTTAGGGCTGTCAATGAAGCAACTGAGAAAATGCATCCAGTAGTCCCTAATCCCTATGCCCTGCTGGTCATTCTATTGTCCACCAGAACCTGGTATTATGTAGTAGATTTAAAAGATGCCTTCTTCTGTACTCCATTAGCCCCAGAGTCACAAGTCATGAGCAGCCTCACCCCTTCTAAAACTAGAAAACAGCTTTGGGGTTTCCTGGGGATGGCCAGGTTTTGCCACATTTGGATCCTTAAGTATGATCTAGGCCTCTATGTGAAAAGTTGAAAGATGATGATCCCTTTGAATGGAATTCAGAAAGCAAAAAGGGCCCTTCAAGAATCGAAAAAACAATTATTTTGGACCCATGCCCTGGCCTTCCCAGATTTAGCTAATCATTTCGACCTTTACATTCATGAGAGAAGGGCTGTACCAGCTACTTGTGTAGTTGCTAAGTTGTATCCAATTTTTGCAGTACCATGGACTGTAGCCCCCCAGGCTCCTCTGTCCATGGAACTTCCCTGGCAAGAATACTGGAGCAGATTGGCATTTCCTTCTCCAGGCGATCTTCCCAACCCAGGGATTGAACTTGCGTCTACTGCACTGGCAGGCAGATTCTTTACCACTGAGCTCACCAAGGAAGCCCAGTAGCAGCTAAAGGAGGCTGAAAAGTTGAGGTTTGGTCAGCCAGTTGCTATATGGACTCCACACCGGGTTCAGGCCTTAGTATGTTCTAACGGAACAGAATGGCTATTCCTCAGAAGATAGATACAAATTCATGTTGGACTTTTAAATAGTCCAATGGCTGCCATAAATACCTGTTACATGCTAAATCCTGCCTCTCTGCTCTCCCTGGAGCATGACTCTATAAAAAAAACCTACTCTAGTCACTCTAACCTAAGAAGTGAGCCTCTCCCAATGCCAAAGAATGGCTCACGGGTGGGAGTAGTTTCACAGGAGAGGAAAAAGCTGGTGGGATACACAGTAACTTCCCAGATCCATGTCACAGAAACAAGACGCCTACCCCTGGGACTTCTAGCCCTAGAGCTCAGGACAGGGATGATCTTAGATGTTTACACAGATTCCCAATATGCATCTGGCATCCTACATGGACACAGGGCTGTTTGGAAAGAAACAGGGTATACTTACTGTGGAGAATAAACAGGTGAAACATGGCTTAAGCATATTGAAGCTCTTGGAAGCACTATGCTGCTGTTGCTGTTAAGTGGCTCAGTCCTGTCAGACTCTTTATGACCCCATGGATTATAGCCTGCCAGGCTCCTGTATCCATAGGATTCTCCAGGCAAGAATACTGGAGTGGGTTGCCATTTCCTTCTCCAGGGGATCTTCCCAACCCAGGGATCGAACCCATGTCTCCTGCTTGGCAGGCGGATTCTTTACCGCTGAGCCACCTGTGCTCAGTGGGATACATAGTAACTACTGTGGAAGCAGTATAGCTTCCCCAAAAGTTGGCAGTGAAAGAAGGATGGGGAGGAGTCATCAAAAGAGGGATGGAGAGGTAATTAGGGGAAATGAAAGGTAGGACACAACTGCCAAAAGGGTGGGCCCTAGAACCAGTAACTTGGCAACTTCTCCCCATACCCAGCAGGCCAGATCCGCCCAATGACTCCCCAGTCTACACAAAGCAAGAATTAGACATCTGAAGCGGGGCTTCAGTGGAGATCTAGGAGGCCATGGGTGATTAGTTAATGAACATGGGCAATATTTCTTTCCCCGAAGTGCAACTTGTCAAGCCATTAGGGAGACTCATCAAGGAACTCACTACGGGAGGCAAGCCCTTTGTAACTGGTTAGTTGAGGTCATGGTAACTCCTGGCATGAAAAGTATTATCAGCCAAATAGTTGAGATTTGTCCTACCTGTGCAATGAACAACCTCAAAACCAGACTCCTCAGAGGCCTCCAGATAAGGTCCATTCAGACCAGGGGAACATATCCTGGAGAAGACTGGTAGATTGATTTCACTGTCATGCCAAGACATGTCACTGCCATTGCCAAGTACCAGAAAATGTCAGATTTCTCTTGGTGCTGTGTGCATGTGCCAAGTCGCTTCAGTTGTGTCTGAGTCTTTGTGACACCATGGACTGTAGCCCAGCAGGCTCTTCTGTCCAAGGGATTCTCCAGGCAAGAATACTGGAGTGGGTTGCCACGCCCTCCTCCAGAGGATCTTCCTGACCCAGGGGTCGAACCTGTGTTTCTTATGTCTCTGGCCTTGGTAGGTGGGTTCTTTATCACTAGTGCCATCTGGGGTGCTAGTAGACACATTTTCTGGCTGGATACAAGTATACTGTGCTAGAAAATGGCAGCTGAAATGGCTAAGGCATTACTAAAAGAAATAATCCCCAGGCTTGGGTTCCCAATATCCCTCCAAAGCAGTAATGGTCTAGCATTTGTGTCTCAAGTGATGAAGGGGATTATGAGTGCCCTAGGCATAAAAATGGACCTTGCCCTCAGTCTGGAGACCCCAACTGTCAGGTAAAGTAGAGATTCAATCAGACTTTGACAAGAGCCTCAGCCAGACTAAGTCAGGAGACTCAAGAAAATTGCATTAAGTTGCTTCTGATAGCTCTGTTCTGCATGTGGTTAGCACCAAGGAATAAGTTAAAGTGAAGTCCATGTGAACTCATGTATGGTAGACCCATTTCCCAAGCCTGAAAGAAGGGACACCTTAACCCTCTTATCCCCTTGACCTGCTTAGTTGAAACAGAGCAACTGAAGTGTGCCCTCCAGGTAGGAGAAACCATGAAAGCCCTCATGGTATATGGTAACCAGGTGCTGCCCGCATCTGACCAGGAAACTGAGTTTATCTAAAAACCTGAAAAACCAGCAGCTCACAAGATCAGCTCAGTCCTATGTGGAACAGATCCTACTTGGTGATCCTAACCACCCATTCTGCCCTGCAATTGCAGGGATCACTCTGTGGGTACATCACACTCAGGTGAGGAGGGGACGCAAACCCAAACCTCCAGAGACACAACCTGGGGCAATGAACCTCCTTGACTACTCATGAAACTTCTCTCTGATGTGCAGAACATTCCTCTTCTGGAAAACAAGAAAAGTTTTGACTTGGGGAGATTCAGGCCACGGCAGTGAGCCTTGTCATCAGAGCACACTTTTGCCTATGGGTAACAAAGCTAGTGGAGGTGATGGAATTCCATTTGAGCTATTTCAAATCCTGAAAGATGATGCTGTGAAAGTGCTGCACTCAATATGCCAGCAAATTTGGACAACTCAGCAGTGGCCACAGAACTGGAAAGGTCCATTTTCATTCCAATTCCAAAGAAAGGCAATGCCAAAGAATGCTCAAACTACCACACAGTTGCACTCATCTCACATGCTAGTAAAGTAATGCTCAAAATTCTCCAAGCCAGGCTTCAGCAATACGTGAACCAAGAACTTCCAGATGTTCAAGCTGGTTTTAGAAAAGGCAGAGGAATCAGAGATCAAATTGCCAACATCCGCTGGATCATGGAAAAAGCAAGAGAGTTCCAGAAAAACATCTATTTCTGCTTTATTGACTATGCCAAAGCCTTTGGCTGTGTGGATCACAATAATCTGTGGAAAATTCTGAAAGAGATGGGAATATCAGACCACCTGACCTGCCTCTTGAGAAATCTATGCAGGTCAGCAAGCAACAGTTAGAACTGGACATGGAACAATGGACTGGTTCCAAATAGGAAAAGGAGTACATCAAGGCTGTATATTGTCACCCTGCTTATTTAACTTATATGCAGAGTACACCATGAGAAACG
>SJYQ01002817.1:47928-103421 GCA_006410935.1 Redunca redunca
ACTTTGGCCACCTCATGCGAAGAGTTGACTGACTGGAAAAGACTCTGATGCTGGGAGGGATTGGGGGCAGGAGGAGAAGGGGACGACAGAGGATGAGATGGCTGGATGGCATCACTAACTCGATGGACGTGAGTCTGAGTGAACTCTGGGAGATGGTGATGGACAGGGAGGCCTGGCGTGCTGCGATTCATGGGGTCTCAAAGAGTCGGACACGACTGAGGGACTGAACTGAACTGAACTGAAAAGACCTAGACACCTTCACTTTCAGGAAAAAATTGACATGTGACCGTTATTCTTAATGTGTCTTAAATTGTCTGGTGCCCTCTGTCTCTAAAAGATTAGGCAACTGGTGATTGCTCAGAGATACGAACATCAGGACTGAGGTCTGGTGACAGTAAAGTGTAGCTGGGGAGAAGTTTTGCTCCTCCAACTGGGTTCATGATGCCTAAAGCAGCAGAAAGTGCTTATAGAAGATGGACCTGCCTCTCAGCACCCCTCACAAATGGGGAGCAGGACAAACGGCTGAGGCGGGACTTGTCACGGGCAAAATCCATTAACAGTTTTCAGGAAATAAAAATAGAACCTGGGTAATAAAGCCTAACCTTTTGTTTTCTCTTTGTGGTCCGTCTACTTTCACTTGCTCGTCAGGTACTGCATGCAGAGTCCCGCTTCAGGCCAGTGTTCCAAGTACAAAATGGTTGCGTCAAACACAGCTCTGCAGGTATGTGCACGTGACACCTCAATTCAAGATGGCGGTGGCCGCTGCCGGTGAGTGCAGAGACCCTGCGCCTGGCACTGCGACGGTCTGGCGTGAGTGCAGTGAGCAACACGCCTGCGCCAGACCAGCAGGAACTCCCCCTGGTCCCTCTCTCCCCCGCACCACCATCACCTCCTGCCCGCTAAGGAGAACCCTATAAAGCAGCAGTGCCAATGGTCTTTCTGGAGAGCATATACACTAGAGTGCGACCTTGCACCTCTCCAGTTTTTGATACAAGCTTGGGACTTCACTGGTGGTCCTGGCTAGGACACTAGGCTTCCAACGCAGGGTATGAAGTTTGATCCCTGGTCAGGGAACTAGATTCCACGTGCTTCAACTAAGAGTTTGCGTGCCACGACGGAAAAAGATCCTGCACACTGCAACTAAAGTTCCCGCTTGCGGCAAGAAAGAAATGGCATGCCACAAGTAAGGCATGACACAACCACCATTGCCAAATCAATATTTTTAAAAAGAAGAAGGAGAACAAAGCTTTCCTTTGCTTCCAAACTGAACTTGGTGTCCTTCTATTGGTGTGAGTGACACAGGGCAGGAAGACCGTTGTTGGGACCTGACTCAAAAGGGTTTGTATCATAAACAGTTTTTGAGGATTGTCTATGGGTCATTTATGCTGGGTGCAATGGATGGAATTAGGCATAATATTAAAAAGAGTCCCTCTCAACTCTTAACTATGTGTCAGAATTACCTACAATACTTTTAAAAAATACTGAAGTATGGGGCCCACCCAACATCTACTGATTCATCAGGAGCAATATCCTTGCAACAGAATGTATAAACCTCCCAGGTGATCTTAATGAAGAGCCAAGGTTCAAAGCTGTGGTGTTAAAAATCCTACTATCCAAGAATTTTAGTCTACAATAGATAATATTGATGTAAACATCTGTTATAGGACAAGTAGTAAGGATACCTATTAGACAAAAGACAATAGCAGTAGATAGCATCAAGTCCGACGTAGAAACAAATGTATAGATGGAAGGATAAATGCAATATTGTCAGAGGTTAGGGAAAGCACAGAGATTTCTCTGGGCAGGTTCTGTTACCTCTGGTTGACAGGAGGAATAATACACTCTGCTGTTGTTACTGCTTTTTGTGTGTGTGTGAATTTCAAATTAAAGGTTTATAGTCAGAAAAAGTGCTTCTAGTTTAAAAGGCAATGCTTTAACATCTTCAGAAGTATTTGAAGTTGTATTAAAATTACATAAAAGGTATACGAGAGTGTATACAATTTGTATTAAAGTTATATTATTTTTATATTTTAAGGTAGAACTGCAAATAACTAATTTCTGCATTAGACTACATATTTTGTCCACAAAAAAGTGAAAGGCTAGACCAATATGCTGTGAACATATATGAACATATATTACATCCATGTTTAAGTGAATTCTAGGCAGTTGTATATCAAGTGAAAAGAAATCAAAGGTTTGCAGTCTGGCTAATGAGAGGTTCTCTGAAGGGCATTCTGTGGAATGCATTTCTCTTGGCAGTTGCTCTAGTGGATCCAATTCAGTTCTAAGCAGATTTCTTTAATCCTTAGCTCTAACTGGGTCAGCATCATCTGATTTTAAGTATTATTAAAGTAGACATATGCACAATGATTATTGAAATAGCTGCAACAACCTTGCCTGGAAAGTTGCTTTTTCTTTGAAAATGCTCAAAAGACCCTATTCACATAAATTGAAAAGTTTCAGGTAGGACCACCATTATTGTAGGGGAGGGAACAAAGCCAAGGTAGTCCTCACATGATAAAAATACCAAAAATTCCATTGAGTTTTTTTTAACAGGCTGCTGAGAAAAAATTGCTTAATTAGCTTATCATAGTCTGTTTGGGTTTAGGAAGATTTCGTTGGGTGATTTGAGGACATCTGCTTGAGGATTTTTCAGAAAATCCAAACAAAACAGTCAGTTTTGTGTTTATTCCTCAGTAGAAGCCATTATCAACAGCTGTGTCAGTGACACTAGTTCAATATAGATTGGATGTTAGGTGTTCTTCATTAAGTTAGGATTTTATTACACTCAACAATTTTACCAAAGTCTCTTATTATTTGCAGTTTGTCAGTGATTCTCTTCGAGGTTTTAGGTTTACGATAATGTTTCATCTACAGATAGTGATCATTTTATCTTGTCGTTTCCAAGCTTTTTCTCTCTACATTCCTTCTCTTGCTTAATTGTACTAGCCAATATTTCTAGTACAATATTATATAGTAGTTAAATAATAGTCGTGATAGGGATTTTTGCTATGTTTTTCTATATCAGGATGCCTCTGGTATTGTTCATCCACAAAGTATAAGGCATATTGATATTTTAGGCTGCTACCCCACTTCATCCCTAGATAAAGTAATATTAATAATTTTTAAATTACAGAACCATCCATGCATTCCTGGAGTAAACTCCAGTACTTACAAATATAAGAAGCATTATTCCTGATAAAGTCATGGTACCATTTCTCAATTAAGTGAACTAAGGAAGAAAGAATTTAATTCCATTTGCTTTTGAGATCTCAAAATAGAGAATTCATCACAGGAAACACTCATTATCCATCTCTGTATTCATTGCCCAAATGCACACCATAAGAAACATTTCCAAATGTCTGCCCATCTTTGTAACTGAGTCTTCTAGTCATAAAGCCAGGTTAGACTAGAGTTCACCACCTCCTCAGACACTCTCCTTTACACTGGCATAGTATACTAGCTACCAGGACTCGTGGTAGTCAGTAGGCTTAGAAACTCAGTGCTATTATTGTCTTTTTCCATCAGTCAGATATCTCTGCCCATTTGTAATAAATCACTTTCCAAACTAGTGACTTCCACAATAGAAATAGCAACATCTTCTCTTGTTAAATGGCTTCAGAAGCTGGAAAGTATCTATAAGCTGAGGATTATAAATAGAATGAGATACTTGAGACCCCTGAAGCAGGACTTCCTGACTCACCGCAATGTATGTAGGTTGGTAAGTGTTGGGGAACGGAAAAGGGAGATGAACCAAGAAGGAAGAAATGACAGTAGGAAACGATACTCCCAAGGAAGTTTGCCAGTGAGGGCAAATGAAGACGTCAGTTCACCAGGTAATTCCATTATATTCTCTGACTTGGTTGTCTCAACATGTTAAAAGACATGTGAAGGTATTTTGAAGTACATAAATACTAACACCTATTATTTAATGGTAAGATTAAGAGTCCTGATTTTGTAATCTGACAGTTCAATGTGTGAGTCCTTGCTCTGTCGATTACTGGTTGTGTGATCCTGGACAAGTGTCTTAATTAAGCCTTCATGCCCTCATATGTAAAACAGGCATAATATACCAACGTATTTTTTAAGCTTATGTGGATGAAATGAGATGATGTGTGTAGAGTACCTAACAGGGCCTGACATGTTGGAGGCTCAATAAGCTGTTACTGTTGTTCAGTTGCTAAATCATGTCCAGCTCTTTGTGACCCCATGAACTGCTGCACGTCAGCCTTCCCTGTCCTTTGCTATCTTCCTAAGTTTGCTCAAACTTGTGTCCATTGAGTCAGTGATGCCATAGTTATCATGATTTCTTTTAGGTTTCCATAAACAATACAATGCTTTTATATTTCAAGCATTAAGGACTAAAAACAAAGCTATTAAGGCAAAGAGAGTGGACTATTTATTTTCCCTCTATTTCTTAATGCCATTCAGTACTATAATACAACTTCCCATGAAATTTATTTTATCTCATAGCCAAAAGAAGTATGATTCAAAATGTTGAAAACCATGTGAGTGGCTCAGACTTGAATAAAGTCTAAGAGATCACAATTTCAGGGAAGCCATGAGTCCTTGAAATAGGTTACAAATAATGAGTTTACATATATATGAGATATATATATATATATATATATATATAAATCAGCTATAGCAAGGTCATATAAAACATTTGCTATGGGTAGATATAATATGCACATACTAATATGGACATTTAGGTTATCTTGGCCAGTCTTATATTCTATTTTAGACACATTAGTCAAAACGCAGAAGAGGGAATTCCTGTACGTAAAACACTTATTGTAATAGCAAGTGTAATATTTAGCACACCATCTGACTCATCAAATACAGAGGTCAGCAAATTTTTTTCTGTAAAGGGACAGACTGTAAACATTTTTGGTTTTGCAGGCCGTAGGGTCTGTGCTCCAACTACTCAACTCTGAAGGAAAGCAGCCACAGACACTGTGTAAATGAATGGACATGACTGAGTCCCAGTAAGATTTTATTAACAAAAATATGTGGCAAGTCAGATGTGGTCTGAACTAAGCCATATATCATATTCTAAATAACTTGACTTGCTCAACTAATCAGAAGCAAGCTTAAATTAACCTGATCTCTATACTAGTTAACAATCTGTGCACTGTTCACATATGAAAAAATAAAATTACACATTGTATATATCTATATGTATAAATATAAACATAACAAAGTTTTAAATGTGTTATGAAATTGTAAAAAAGCTTAAAACCGTATTTTATTTATTTTTATGCCCATATTTCAGTTGTTGACAGTTTTTTTTTATTGAAGTATAGTTAATTTATAATGTGTGAGTTTCAGGTGTATAGCAAAGTGATTCAGTTATATATATATACTTTCTTTTTCAGATTCTTTTCCACTATAGATTATTATTAATATAAGATATTGAATATAGTTCCCTGGGCTATACAGTAGGTCCTTGTTTATTTTATACATAGTAGTGTGTCTATGTTAGTCATTGACTGTTTTATATCGTGTATTTCTATAATGAAAAAATGCAAGTAATCTCGTCTTTGAATTGTGAGGTTCAGGAAATAGTAATATTTGTAATGTGGTTTGATGGCTTTAAAACACTCATCCGTCTCCCAATATTTCTTCTTTCCTTTATGTACATTCTGTTTTTCAATCTGTAACTCAGTCCTGGACTTTTGCACCATTATACAAAATATTTATTGCCACCTTGAATCTAATTGAAAATTTAAAATTTACATATTTCAAAGCCCAAGAGCTGAATGGTAAACTATTAACATTTTAAAATCTAAATAACGGGATATAACTAAACCATGTGATTCAGAAACAGGCCTCTGTGCATCTTCTTTGTACAATCCAGATGACTGTCACTGGTAAAAACTTCAATCCTGAAATAAAAGTATATAAATATATTTGCTAGCCTTTGACTATTACAGAAAATATTGGAAAGAAGCTGTCTACGTTTGGAATACAAAAGCTTATATTTATTAACAGGACAACTGTTAAGTCTTGTCATCTCTTTTCATAACTTTATAATTTATACCAGTGGAGGTTTTTTAATTTTTTTTAACCATTGCAGTCAGAAATTCAGTTCTATAAATAAGCGCGTAGTTGCACTCAAGAAAGTGAAACTGCTTCTTACTGAGTATATCTATCAGCTTGACCCCTGTACCTTATTGAAGGTAGATTAATAGTCCATTTTACAGGAGCAAGAAAAAGAAATCAATGAAACTTTACAATTTAAACATCAGTGTGTTTTATTTATATTTCAAAACACAAAATATATTGATGCTTGTACTGCTCAGAAATGACTCAAGAGACTAATAGAACATCATTAGCATATTTGGGCTGCAATGTTCTTAGTGCCCTGAAAGTAGCTCAAGAATTTAAAGCTGAGCAAGATCTAGATACTTACTGAGTTTTTAAAAATGAGTATCTTGTTTCAAGGCCAAACACTGGATTAAAAAAAAAAAAAAGGAATGTCAATTTTTTACAAAGCAAATTTGAAGGGCATTTAATTAGTAGCTAAGTTTGACTGAGTTCATAGATGTGTAACCTTATAAATCAATAGAGAACTAGCTAAAGTTTGTTGAGAGATAGATGCAAAGTGCTTAGAACAGTACCTGACCTAACAAATTCTCAATACAGTTAGCTATTTTATCACAATCACCATTTCTTGGAATGAACCCTATATCATAAGGTAACAGAATGACCACAGGCTTGGAAGCCCACCAGCCTAGGTTCATATCCAGCAAAACTAAATTGCTTAACTTCTCTTGGATAGTTTCACCATGATGGACAAGATGGTCATATTCCAGATTCTACAGAAGAATACTTGCAAAACTTGTCTTTACATTTCCTATTTCTGCCTTTCTTTCATTAGGAGAACTTGCAAGAAGTCTGTGTATAGGCAGAGTTACAAGTATAGTCAGACTTTAAAGGAAGTTGATTAGGGATTTTTCATTTTAGAGAGGAATGATGTTTTGAGCACTTCAAGTAGGTGTATGATTTCATCTTTTGGAAAAAATTTTATTGGAGTATGCTGCTGCTGCTGCTAAGTCGATTCAGTCGTGTCCAACTGTGTGACCCCAAAGACGGCAGCCCACCAGGCTCCCCCATCCCTGGGAATCTCCAGGCAAGAACACTGGAGTGGGTTGCTTCTCCAATGCACGAAAATGAAGTCGCTTCAGCCATGTCTGACTCTGTGTGAGCCCATATACAGCAGCCTACCAGGCTCCTCTGTCCATGGGATTTGCCAGGCAAGAGTACTGGAGTGGGTTGCCTTTGCCTTCTCCAATTGGAGTATAGTTGCTTTATAATATTGTGTTTCTGTTATGCAGCAAAGTGAATCAGCTATCAGTTCAGTTCAGTCACTCAGTTGTGTCCGACTCTTTGTGACCCCATGGACTGCAGCATGCCAGGCCTCTCTGTCCATCATCAATGCCTGGAGTTTCCTCAAACTCAAGTCCATTGAGTTGGTGATGCCATCCAATCATCTTATCCTCTGTCGTCCCCTTCTCCTCTCATCTTTGGTCTTTCCCAGTATCAGGGTCTTTTCAAATGAGTCAGTTCTTTGCATCAGGTGCCCAAAGTACTGGAGTTTCAACTTCAGCATCAGTCCTTTCAATGAATATTCAGAACTGATCTCCTTTAGGATGGACTGGTTGGATCTCCTTGCATTCTGAGGGACTCTCAAGACTCTTCTCCAGCACCACAGTTTAAAAGCATCAATTCTTCAGTGATCAGTTTTCTTTATAGTCCAACTCTCACATCCATACATGACTACTGGAAAAACCATAGCTTTGACTAGATGGACCTTTGTTGGAAAAATAATGTCTCTACTTTTTAATATGCATCTGCTGCTGCTGCTAAATCACTTCAGTCGTGTCCGACTCTGTGAAACCCCATAGATGGCAGCCCACCAGGCTCCTCCATCCCTGGGACTCTCCAGGCAAGAACACTGGAGTGGGTTGCCATATCCTTCTCCAATGTGTGAAAGTGAAGTTGCTCAGTCGTGTCCAACTCTTCATGATCCCATGGACTGCAGCCCACCAGGCTCCTCCGTCCATGAGATTTTCCAGGCAAGAGTACTGGAGTGGGATGCCATGTTTCTAGGTTGCTCATAACTTTTCTTCCAAGGAGCAAGTGTCTTTTAATTTCATGGCTGTAGTCACCATCTGGGGTGATTTTGGACACCCTCAAAATAATATCTCTCACTATTTCCATTGTTTCCCCATCTATTTGCCATGAAGTGATAGGACCAGATGCCATGATCTTAGTTCTCTGAATGTTGAGTTTTAAGCCAACTTTTTCACTCTCCTCTTTCACTTTCATCAAGAGGCTGTTTAGTTCTTCTTCGCTTTCTGCCATAAGGGTGGTGTCATCTGCATATCTGAGGTTATTGATATTTCTCCCAGCAATCTTGATTCCATCCTGTGCTTCATCCAGTCCAGCATTTCTCATGATGTACTCTGCATATAAGTTGAATAAGCAGGGTGACAATATATAGCCTGGATGTACTCCTTTCCTGATTTGGTACCAGTTTGTTGTTCCATGTCCTATTCTAACTGTTGCTTCTTGACCTGCATACAGATTTCTCAGGTGGCAGGTAAGATGGTCTGGTATTCCTATATCTTGAATAATTTCCCACAGTTTGTTGCAGTTCACACAGTCAAAGGCTTTGGCATAGTCAATAAAGCAGAACTAGATGTTTTCTCTGGAACTCTCTTGCTTTTTTGATGATCCAACAGATGTTGGCAATTTGATCTCTGGTTCCTCTGCCTTTTCTAAATCCAGCTTGAACATCTGGAAGTTCTCGGTTCACATACTGTTGAATCCTGGCTTGGAGAATTTTGAGCATTACTTTGCTAGCGTGTGAGATGAGTACAACTGTGCGATCATCTATACTTATATCCCCTATTTTTTGGACTTCCTTCTCATTTAGGTTGCCACAGAACACTGAGTGGAGTTCCTGCTGCTATACAATAGGTTCTCATTAGTTATCTACTCCCTACATGAAAATGAAAGTCATGCATTTGTATTGGACTCTTTGTGACCCCATGGACTACACAGTCCATGGAATTCTAGGAATTCCAATACACAGTCCTGGAACTCCAGGCCAAAATACCAGAGTGGGTAGCCTTTCCCTTTTCCAGGGGATCTTCCCAACCCAGGGACTGAACCTAGGTCTCCCACAAGGCAGGTGGATTCTTTACCAGCTGAGCCTCAAGGGAAGCCTATTCTATACCTAGTAGTGTATATAGGTCAGTCTCAATCTCCCAATTTATCTCACCCGCTTCCTTCTCTTAGTATCTGTCAGTTTGTTCTCTACCTCTGGGTCTCTATTTCTGCTTTGCAAATAAGTTCATCTGACAAGAAAAAAAAAAAAAAAAAAAGGATCATCACTTTATGTATCAAAATAAAAAAAGTGTGGGTTGACAGATGGACTCATTCTCAGAACAATGGAGAGATAATTTATTTAAACAAGTTGTTCTCAGTTTAAAAGTACATAGGAATTAGTGAATATTTGTTTCTACTTAGTAGACAGAAACTGTTTCTTACTCAATAGGAATACCTATCCCTAAAGATATATTAAAGGATTAAAAGTACACTTTGAATGAAATTGTAAAATTATGTATGTGCATGTGGGTATTTAAATTAATGTAACAAATAACTACAAAACATCCTTTTAAAAAAAGAAAAAAAATACTTTCCTTCTGAGAAGTTCTATTTATAAAAATTTCAGTAAGAATTTCCATAAGACAAAGTCACAGAAGTAAACTTGTTGTTCCAAAGAGTTGTCATGATTTTAATAGGCAGATATTGGTAATTAAGGCAGAGGAACCAGAGATCAAATTGCCAACATCCGCTGGATCATGGAAAAAGCAAGAGAGTTCCAGAAAAACATCTATTTCTGCTTTATTGACTATGCCAAAGCCTTTGACTGTGTGGATCACAATAATCTGTGGAAAATTCTGAAAGAGATGGGAATACCAGACCACCTGACCTGCCTCTTGAGAAATCTGTATGCAGGCCAGGAAGCAACAGTTAGAATTGGACATGGAACAACAGACTGGTTCCAAATAGGAAAAGGAGTACGTCAAGGCTGTATATTGTCACCCTGCTTATTTAACTTATATGCAGAGTACACCATGAGAAATGCTGGGTTGGAAGAAGCACAAGCTGGAACCAAGATTGCCGGGAGAAATATTAGTAACCTCAGATATGCAGATGACAACACCCTTATGGCAGAAAGTGAAGAGGAACTCAAAAGCCTCTTGATGAAAGTGAAAGAGGAGAGTGAAAAAGTGGGCTTAAAGCTCAACATTCAGAAAACGAAGATCATGGCATCTGGTCCCATCACTTCATGGGAAATAGATGGGGAAACAGTGGAAACAGTGTCAGACTTTCTTTTTTGGGGTTCCAAATCACCGCAGATGGTGACTGCAGCCATGAAATTAAAAGACGCTTACTCCTTGGAAGAAAAGTTATGACCAACCTAGATAGCATAGTCAAAAGCAGAGACATTACTTTGCCGACTAAGGTCCATCTAGTCAAGGCTATGGTTTTTCCTGTGGTCATGTATGGATGTGAGAGTTGGACTGTGAAGAAGGCTGAGCACTGAAGAATTGATGCTTTTGAACTGTGGTGTTGGAGAAGACTCTTGAGAGTCCCTTGGATTGCAAGGAGATCCAACCATTCCATTCTGAAGGAGATCAACCCTGGGATTTCTTTGGAAGGAATGATGCTAAAGCTGAAACTCCAATACTTTGGCCACCTCATGCGAAGAGTTGACTCATTGGAAAAGACTCTGATGCTGGGAGGGATTCGGGGCAGGAGGAGAAGGGAACGACCAAGGGTGAGATGGCTGGATGGCATCACGGACTTGATGGACGTGAGCCTGAGTGAACTCTGGGAGATGGTGATGAACAGGGAGGCCTGGTGTGCTGCGATTAACGGGGTCACAAAGAGTTGGATACGACTGAGCGACTGAACTGAACTGAACTGACTGAACCTCAGAAAAGTCACGCCAATTCATACACCAACCAAATGCATGTGCCCTGAATCCCAAGGCTTTTGTCAACTCATTTAACCTACTTTTTAGACACATCAAATCCATAGCACAGTGAGAGCTATCATATTAAATGCTTTAGATGCCCTTCTTAATCTGGTCAACTAATACATGGACTGTAACATTCATCCTGTCTGATAAAGACTGAATAGCTTTTTTTTTAATTTATTTTTTAATTGAAGGATAATTGCTTTACAGAATTTTGTTGTTTTCTGTCAAACCTCAACATGAATCAGTGAATAGTTTTATTTTAGGTAAAAATTGCCATTCTCCCCATTTTCAGTTTACTCCCAGACTTAACCCACAGTGCATGATTTTTCAAACTGGTTCCCTGAGCTTCTTCAAACCCTGACTCTTTTTGCTAAGTCGTCCCTGAAAAATTCCCAGCTGGAAAATTCCAGCTCTTTGCTCACACTCCTTTTTATTGCTGAAAAACATCAAACAACTCTGGCTTTGAACTTCAGCTGGCCCTGAGCACAGCATGCAACCCTTGTCACTGTTGCCAGGTCCTTCTTCCACATGTTGCTGCTGCTTCTGCTGCTAAGTCACTTCAGTCGTGTCCGACTCTGTGCGACCCCATGGATGGCAGCCCACCAGGCTCCCCCATCCCTGGGATTCTCCAGGCAAGAACACTGGAGTGGGTTGCCATTTCCTTCTCCAATGCATGAAAGTGAAAAGTGAAAGTGAAGTCGCTTAATCGTGTCCGACTCTTGGCGACCCCATGGACTGCAGCCTATCAGGCTTCTCCGCCCGTGGGATTTTCCAGGCAAGAGTACTGGTTCATGTTGGGGGCAGCAATCTGCAGACAGGAGTCCATCCGAATGACTTAACAGTCATCACCTTATCTGATCTTCCTTCTTACCTGAGACTATGGAGCTTCCCTGGGCTTCCAGTGCAAAGCTCTCTTATTTTGATTTCCCAGGTCCTTCCCCGTGTGTATAGAATACCTTAAGGGACCTGATGCATTTCAGTTGACTGTTGTTCATTGCTAAGTCATGGCCAGCTCTTTGTGATCCCATGTACTGCAGCACACCAGTCTTCCTTGTCTTCACTATCTCCCAGAGTTCATTCAAACTCCTGTCCATTGTGTCGATGATGCCCTTAGGCACCAAAGTGATTTCTTTAGTTCTAAGGGAAAAAAACTACAGTGTAATGGATAAGAGGGCTTCCCTGGTGACTCAGCTGGTAAAGAATCCGCCTGCAGTGCAGGAGACCCCAGATTGATTCCTGGGTCGGGAATATGCCCTGGAGAAGGGAAAGGCTACTCACTCCAGTATTCTTGGGCTTCCCTGGTGGCTCAGCTGGTAAAGAATCTGCCCACAATGTGGGAGACCTGGATTCGATCCCTGGCTTGGGAAGATCCCCTGGAGTGGGGCATGGCAACCCACTCTAATAGTCTTGCCTGGAGAATCCCCATGGACAGAGAAGCCTGGTAGGCTATATAATGTCCATGGGGTTGCAAGGAGTGGGACATGACTAAGCAACTAAGCACAGCACAGCACAGTGGATAAGAGTGCAGACTCTGAAGCCCAGTGTTTGGGTTTAGCTCAGTTCTGCCCCTTTGCACAGGGCAGGGTGATCTAGCTGTCCCTCAGTGTCTTCATCTGTCAAAAGGAATCATAATTGTATCTATGGCAACGTGTGGCCTAAATGATCTAATCATGAAAAGTGCTTAAAATTATCTAGTATATTGTAAGTACTTAGAAAGTGACATTTCTCTCCTTCATGTGAGGGTATATAAAGAATCTCTTTCCTTCATTTGAGGGTATATCAAGAAAATGGCATTATGGAAACCAGGAAGAAGGTTCTCAGTTCAGTTCAGTTCAGTCGCTCAGTCGTGTCTGACTCTTTGCGACCCCATGAATCGCAGCACACCAGGCCTCCCTGTCCATCACCATCTCCCGGAGTTCATGCAAACTCATGTCCATCGAGTCCGTGATGCCATCCAGCCATCTCATCCAGGGTCATCCTCTTCTCCTCCTGCCCCCAATCTCTCCCAGCATCAGAGTCTTTTCCAATGAGTCAACTCTTCGCATGAGATGTCCAAAGTACTGGAACTTCAGCTTTAGCATCATTCCTTCCAAAGAAATCCCAGGGTTGATCTCCTTCAGAATGGAATGGTTGGATCTCCTTGCAGTCCAAGGGACCCTCAAAGTCTTCTCCAACACCACCAGACATCAAATCTGCCAACATTTTGATCTTGGACTTACCAGCTTCTACAATCATAAGATAGAAATGTCTGCCTTTTAAACTAAAAAAAAAAAAAAAAAGGCATTTACTATTATTCATAATTAGGAACCCTAGGTAATGGAATAGTGAAATAAACACATACATAAGAATCAGACTGGGTTTTCACATCCTGACTGAACAATTTAGTAGGGGCATGATATAGGGAATCTTGAAACTGATCTTGGCCTGGTGGATTATGAGTTTACTGGAGTTAATTCTACCTTTTTAAAAATATTTCAGAGTTGTTATATGAAATAAAATCAATGGAATTAAGCACTTAGCACAATATGCAGAATAGAGCAAGTAGGAAATTGCTGTTTTTTGTCACCATCCTTTTGGACACTGTGATTATTGATACTATTTTTTCACTGATGCTAGATTTTATTATTGATGCTAGATTGCAGATCAATATAAAATGGAATTTAGTTCTACTAGTGTATAAAACTGCAGTTAACAGTGGAGACTTTTCTATCAGCATGTATGAACTCTGAAACTAAATAAATTATAAAGAAAAACAGTGAATAAAATGGTATATTTAATGAAATAAAAATATTCATATGTGTGTATAATGAGCATAAATCAGACCACAGGCAAATGCATATTAAAAAATAACATCTAGTGATTTCATAAGTTTAGTTTGACCCTTTTTTTGGAGCAGTGAGACCAATATACATAACTATGAAACTGGATAGGTCCTGGATAATTCTCACTTTACACAACACATCCTTTACTTGGTATTGATTCACGGCAAAATTTCCCATCTGTTATAAAACATATTAGATAAATTAGTTTACTGGTATCCTTGTAGTTGAATTTGTAATATTTGATTAATATATTATCAATGCATATTTGTACAAACCATCAAGATATATTTTATATATACAGAATAAAGTTGTTTTCCAAATTATCTGTTTTCCTAATATCATGTATTGCTGCTGATTCAAGTCATTTAGTGGAAACTAAACTACTTTAATGATATTCTCTATTGATAGTATGCTAAAGTCTTTATCATAAATAAGTGTTAAAGTTATCAAATGCTTTTGTGTTTTTAAACATCTTCAAATACAGCTTCTAAATATAATGGTTCTTTAGGTCAGCACCAATAGAACTTTCTGCCATAATAGAAATGTACAAAATATTCATGGTCAAATATGGTAACCACCAGACACATGTGGCTATTAAGAACTTGAAATGTGGCTATTATAACTGAGGAACTAAAATTTTAATTTTATCTAATTTTAATGAATTTCAATTTAAGTAGCCATATGTGGCTTCTGGTTACTGTATTGACAACTCAGATCTAGATGGGCAGCAGAAGACATATTTTCAGTTAGAGCTCATGATTGTTTTCAACAAGTTTCCTAAAACTGTGGACATGACTCTCCTAATTATTCACTGCAGAATTTTAGGTATGGGTAATAACAGTATTTTAGGAACAAATCATACTATTTTAGTTTCAATATAAAATATTCTTTCTATTCTCAGACTGTATACAAAGAAATTTCCTATTCATTCCTGAAAAAAGCCATATTTAACAATTCTGGCTTTTCCAAATGTAAAAAAAAGAACCGAGAGCCAACTTCTGATAACATTAGGTGGTAAGATCTGCAAGGACAGGAAGTATTTTTTAGTTTCTGTTTTGTTTCTATGATCTGGTTTAGTGGATAGATGATACATGGTAAGTTGTCATTAAATGCTTGTTGAATTAAGTGATAAAGAAATACAATGTACCCTAAAGCTTTCTATAATAAATGTACAGAAATCTACAGACGGAAATACAACAGTGCCATCACCTTTATGTTGCCAGTAGGACAGGAACCTGGGAACTGGGAGCAATGATCCTGTCCTATGACAGCTCACAGGACATGAGCTGTCAGCCAAGGTCTCTGCCGGTTGTCTCAAAGCATGTTCGGAAGCAGCTCGACCAGGTAATGAGGTGTATTTGCTCCTTGCTGATTCTGCAAACAGGGCTGTGTCTAAGTGGAAGGTTACACTTAACTCAAGGCCTTAACAATCTTCAGTTCAGAGTTAGAAAGTACTTTACTAATTATTTAAACCACATCCTCTCTCCCAAGAGATTATTCGCTGGTATGCTTCAAAGGTGGTCATCTAATTTTTGTTTTGGATGTGTCCCCCACATCTTCATTTTAGATCTATTCCAGCTGTTATTACTTCTTTGTAATACTTCCTTGTATTACTGAGCAGACACCTGTCACCTATAAATCCCAGCCCTGGTCACATGTCTCCCTAAAGGAGCAAACAAGCATTCTGACTGTCATCTCTTTCCCCTTCCAGTGTCTGAGCATGACTGTCATGTTCCCAGCTCTCCTCTTTTCTAGGTTATGCATCCCCCAGTCTTCAACCATTTATCATGTGACCAGTTTCTAGATTCTGACGATTCTCTACCTTATTCACCTCCGGTCTCACCTTTCCCAACTCCACATTTGTTATAGGTCACTAAATCAATTATAGTTCCTCAGTTCCTTGAACAAGTGTTCAGTGCTCCCTCTCCACTGCCAACAGGTATGTCGGTGGTTTTATACATTTACACATTGAATTATGACACATTATACTTCAAATATTATCTGACCGGTGAGGACTTCAGAGTGAGTCCAAGGAAGTCACATTCTTTTATGGGGAGCCTTCTGTCAGATAATAGCTTAGCCCAAATAAGATTACCAGCTTAAAAAAATTCTCTTTGATGAACTTCCCTGGTGGTCCAGCAGTTAAGAATCCATCTGTCAATGCAGGGGACATGGATTTGATTCCTATTTGGGGAAGATTCCACATGCTGCAGGGCAACTGAACGCATGTGCCTCCACTACCTGAGCCCACACGCTACAACTACTGAGCCCGCACACCCAGAGCCTGCGCCCTGTAACGAGAGAAGCCACTGCAGTGAGAAGCCTGCTCACCACAACTAGCGAGGAGCTCTCCTTGCTACAGCCAGAGAAAGCTGGAGCACAGCCACAAAGACCCAACACAGCCCCAAATGAATAAATCTTAAAAACTTCCTTCTGAAATTAAACTTAGCTTAAGGAGAGAGACAGTAAGGAAACAAAAGCCTTATTCAATGAATAACCAAAAGAAGATGTGATTAACACCACTCACTCAACTCTCACATGCTAGGAAAATTTTTGTCTTTATTACAAAAAGTCTTTACAGGATCCCAAATAATTTAAGGCTTGCTCTAGATTGGGTCTTAGTTTCTGGGGGTAGCTAGAACTTTGTTTTTACAAAGATAATTACAAACATTCAGTTAAGTATTTAGGCTCACATCTCCAGAATGTCCCTGCTGCTGCTGCTAAGTCACTTCAGTCGAGTCCAACTCTGTGCGACCCCATAGACGGCAGCCCACCAGGCTCCCCTGTCCCTGGGATTCTCCAGGCAAGAACACTGGAGTAGGTTGCCACCAGAATGTCCCTGAACAGCAATAATTTTAAAGTAGGACTCAAAGTATTTGTTGACAATCTGCCGGTAAACCCCAGTGCTGCATGGAAGTCATTTCTGACTTTAAATTCAAAGACTTTATTTACAAGGATAAATTTTCTATAACATGTAGAACTCAAGTGGTTCAATGGTAAAGAATCCACCTGCCAATGCAGGAGATGTGAGACATGGATTCAGTTCCTGGGTCAGGAAGATGCCCTGGAGAAGGAAATGGCAACTCACTCCAGTATTCTTGCCTGGAGAATCCCATAGATAGAGGAGCGTGGCATACTGTAGCCTGGCTACAGTCAATGGGGTCACAAAGAGTCAGACAAGACTAAGCACACATTCTTTCAGCTTTCCACATTTTTTTCAATACATAGAACATTAAAAAAAAAAAGCCTGGGATTTTGAGGTAGGTTAAATCCTATAGTATGTCTCTGGCAGTGTCAAGATTCTAGGAGGAAGGAGCATAACCAGGAAGAATAGGACTGGAGCAGTCTTTGGTAGAGAGTAGAGGAGGCAAAAAATATGTCCCAGTAAGATTCCCACAGGTTCATGTGCCACCTCTTCTCTGCTAGCTGTATATTCCATGGCAAGTTATCCTCTCTGAAGACACTAAGGGCAAGTTCAAAACACCTGCTCTGCTTCTCTGGGGATCATGACACTATCTTTATTGAAGTATCTTAAGGCATATTTGTCAAAAATTAACACAAATAAAGACTGGGTTGGATGTACAGACTAGTTTGGTAAGAACTCCAAATGAAGAACTCCAATCTTCATAATATTGATTTTCTAATTCATGAAAATGGCATATCCCTGTTTAATTCTTTAAATTGTATCAAATATATTTGTGTATGTATATGTGCAATGTTTATGTATATACCTATACATACAAATGTACATGTATCAATTATTTCAATGTATAATCATCTCTACATATCCCATGGTAGATTTCCTAGCTCATTGATGTTTTAATTTTAAATTCCATTTTCTATTTGGTGTTTATATATGAATATTAATGACTTTTGAGTACTGACCTGATAAGGTTGTTAAATTTACTTCAGTTCAGTTCAGTTCAGTCGCTCAGTCGTGTCCAACTCTTTGCAACCCCATGAATCACAGCACGCCAGGCCTTCCTGTCCATCACTATCTCCCGGAGTTCACTCAGTCTCACGTCCATTGAGACAGTGATGCCATCCAGCCATCTCATCCTCTGTTGTCCCCTTCTCCTCCTGCCCCCAATCCCTCCCAGCATCAGAGTCTTTTCCAATGAGTCAACACTTCGCATGAGGTAGCCAAAGTATTGGAGTTTCGGCTTTAGCATCATTACCTCCAAAGAAATCCCAGGGCTGATCTCCTGAATGGACTGGTTGGATCTCCTTGCAGTCTAAGGGACTCTCAAGAGTCTTCTCCAACACCACAGTTCAAAAGCATCAATTCTTTGGCACTCAGCTTTCTTTATAGTCCAACTCTCACATCTGTACATGACTACTGGAAAAACCATAGCCTTGACTAGATGGACCTTTGTTGGCAAAATGATGTCTCTGCTTTTTAATACACTGTCTAGGTTGGTCATAGCTTTTCTTCCAAGGACCAAGTGTCTTTTAATTTCATGGCTGCAGTGATTTTGAAGCCCCACAAAATAAAGTCTGCCACTTTTTCCCCATCTATTTACCATGAAGTGATGGGACCAGATGCCATGATCTTAATTTTCTGAATGTTGAGCTTTAAGCCAACTTTTTCACTCTCCTCTTTCACTTTCATCAGGAGGCTCTTTAGTTTTTCATTTTCTGTCCTGTAGGTAATGAGGTTTAAATGCTTGTTTGCTGACATCAAAAACAGTGGCATACTGAAAATATTGAAATCGCTAAATGCAGTGATTTTAGGATTTTCAGCACCAACAAACATCTCCTTCAGTTTAAATTCAAGGTCACAGAATCATGATCAGAGTTTGAAAAGACTACAGATCATCTGGCTCAATTTCCTCCCTAGTAACAATCCTAGTAGGAGGCTATTTTGTTTTTGCCTTGAACACTTTTCCAGTTTGGGCAAGCTCAGCAAATCACAAGTTAATGCATTCTATTCAAAAACTGGAGCCTATTATACAGAGTGAAGTAAGACAGAAAGAAAACACACCAATACAGTATACTAATGCATATATATGGAATTTAGAAAGATGGTAATGATAACCATGCATGCGAGACAGTAAAAGAGACACAGATGTATAGAACAGTCCTTTGGACTCTGTGGGAGGGGGCGAGGGTGGGATGATACGGGAGAATGGCATTGAAACATGTAAATTATCATATGTGAAATAGATTGCCAGTCTAGGTTCGATGCATGATACAGGGTGCTCAGGGCTGGTGCACTGGGATGACCCAGAGGGATGGGATGGGGAAGGAGGTGGGAGGTGGGTTCAGGATGGGGAACACATGTACACCCATGGCAGATTCATGTCAATGTATGGCAAAACCAATACAATATTGTAAAGTAAAACATACATACACACACACACACACACACAATTCTAATGATAAATGACTTCCTTGGAGTGTACTGAAATGAAATTTGCCTCTGTTTAACATCCAGTGATGGAAACAAATCCTTCTAAAGGAACAAGTAAGATATTTAACTTAAATTGTTTTCACTTAGGATAATGAAGAGAGGTATTATGTTCTGGCTTCCAGGTTAAGTACGTCTTTCTCCACTCAGCCCAAGTCCATCTTCAACCTTTACCAACTCCACATTCATGATGGGTCCCTAATCCCTGTCAGTTACGTTCCTAAAAATAAATTGGAATTTAGGTCATCATCCCCATAGCCAGTGGCTTAATTTAGGGCCCATTTCTCACCTGTACTGCTGACTCCTTCCCCCATTACAAGCAGATGGTAAGAGATCTCAGGCAAACCCTATTCTCTCTATGTAAAGAATCCTCAGCAGCTCTCCATTACAGAATTGTTTTCCAAACTACTCTTTTGAGATAGAGTGTGGAGGGGTAGAACTGTTTGTTTATTGTTATCTGCTCTTTTGTTCTCTCATTATCAGCAAAACTTACCTACAAAACTCACTATAACCCAGAAAAATTTCAGCAATTTTAGACCGTTTTAACCAAATAAATAAAACATACACATACACACACAAATGACCTTGATGTTGGGATATGATAACCCTAAACTTCAATATCCTAGCAATTATAAAGAAAAAAATAAAAGCCTGAAGTACACAATATGTCACAGCTTTTGGCTGAAAAAATGAAGATGAAATAATTTAGAAATGACAGAATTTGTAATCTGAGCCACCAGGTAAGTCCAAGAATACTGGGGTGGATAGCCTATCCCTTCTCCAGGGGAACCTCCCAACCCAGGAATTGAACTGGGGTCTCCTGCATTGCAGGCAGATTCTTTACCAGCTGAGCTACCTGGGAAGCCTGAAATAAAGACACTTGGGCTCAAGTCTTATTACCTTTTCTTATTGGGTTATAACCAGTAATAAGTTTTTTAATCTCTTTGAAGTCTATTTGTTCATCTGAAAAAAGGCAGTTAAGAATACCTGCTATGGTAATGATTAAATGATATAATGACAAAACAGATTTTTTAAAAGTGAAATAAAAAAGAAAAGCAAAGACTAAGTTTTCAGCATTGTTGATAGTGATGAAAAATCAGAAGCAAATGAGGTATCTATCGGTGGTTAGATGAATACTAAATCATATGTATTTTCCACAGGAACACTTCAGTTTAAAAAACAACAAACAGGAAAAATGTTTGCAGCTACAAACATCTACATGAATTAACCCCCAAAACATGTTGAATGTAAGCAAGCCAGCCACAAAAGAATCAATCATGATTCTACTTTGTAAAAGCTTCAAAAAAACAGGCAAAATTACATAATACATGGATTATACAGTAATTTTTTTAAAAAGTCAGAATGATTAACAATTCAAGATGGCGGTTACACCTGGGAGGGGAGAGTGACTGTCACATGATCAGAGAGGGGGTTCTGGTGGCTTAACATTCTATAAAGGGGACTGAGGGTTAATGGGAATTCATTCTACAATTATTCTTTACATGTGACATACACCCATATACACACTTATGCATTTATGAGTCAATTAAAACAAAATCATTTAAAACTCTGATTCTGAATTATTAAGTATGTATCTAAACTTGTAGATGAAAGATTCACTGCTTTCTCCTGTGTTTAATCACTACATGTTCTGATTTGACTGGCAATTGACTAGTCACAACTTGGAAGAAAATAGTTGGATATAAAAAAATTTTATTTCCTTGGATCTCAAAAAGCAAATTTCTGATGTGAAATAAGATATAGAAAATTGGTTTAGAAGACAGCAACTATTATACTCTAGGCTCTGTGCCTACTATAGTAAATAAGATCTTACCACACTTAGTCTCTTAAATTTATAAATTTTAGAGCCATATTCACTTATTAATCAGCACTCCTTAGACAATGAAAAGCTCACTGATCTATTCACAGTGCTATACCATCCCTTCAATTCTTTCAGCACTATAAGGGAGACATGATATTGCATAGTGAGTGGGCAGGACAATTGTGCCAGGTTTCCATGTAATGTGTGAATATTATTTATTTGCTGTTTACTTAAAAGCTGACAAAGAACCCAAATAAAACATATAACTCAGAAACATGGACAATTAGTTGCTTTTACTCTATCTTCTGAAAAGTATGCTAATTTAATGTATGCAGAGTAGTTAAACTTGTTGATTTTAAGAAATAGCATATGTGATATGGTTTTGTTATACAGGAAATACTAATACTTTAAAATTATTTCCAAGTATTTTGAGACAAAAAGCAAAATCATAATTTAAAACTTTATATGTAGTTCATAAATAAATCCATGTTTAGACATTTCTGGTAAGTATGTATAATAACTCATTTTTAAACTTTTCCTAGTAAATTCGATAAATATTTAATAGCTGTTGTTCAGCCGCTAAGTCGTGTCTGACTTTGAGATCCCATGGACTATAGCATGCCAGGCTCCTCTCTTCTCCACTGTCTCCCAGTTTGCTCAAATTACTGTCCATTGAGTTGGTGATGCCATCTAACCATCTCATCCTCTGCCACTCTCTTCTCCTTCTGCCCTCAATCTTTCCTATCATTGGAGTCCTTTCCAGTGAGTCGGCTCTTTGCATCAGGTGGCCAAAGTATTGGAACTTCACCTTCAGCATCAGTCCTTCCAGTCCTGACTATTCAAGATTGATTCCCTTTAGGAATGACTGATTTGATCTCCCTGTAGTCCAAGGGACTCTCAAGAGGCTTCTCCAGCACAATTCAAAAGCACCAATTCTTCAGTGCTCAGCCTTTTTTGCTGCTGCTGCTAAGTCGCTTCAGTCATGTCCGACTCTGTGCGACCCCACAGACAGTAGTCCACCAGGCTCCGACGTCCCTGGGATTCTCCAGGCGAGAACACTGGAGTGGGTTGCCATTTCCTTCTCCAATACATGAAAGTGAAAAGTGAAAGTGAAGTCGCTCAGTCATGTCCTACTCTTAGTGACCCCGCAAACTGCAGCCTACCAGGCTCCTCTGTCCATGGGATTTTCCAGGCAAGAGTACTGACTGGAGTGGGGTGCCATTGCCTTTTTTATGGTCCAGCTTTTACACCCATATATGACTACTGGCTATCTTTGACTATACATATCTTTGTCAGCAGAGTGATGTCTCTGCTTTTTAATATGCTGTCTAGGTTTGTCATAGCTTTCCTTCCAAGAAGCAAGTGTCTTTTAATTTCATGTCTGCAGTCACTGTACACAGCAATTTTGGAGCCCAAGAAAATAAAATCTGGCACTGTTTCCGCTTTTTTCCTATCTATTTGCCATGAAGTGATGGGACTGGATGCCATGATTTTAGTTTTTTGAATGTTGAATTTCAAGCCAGCTTTTCACTCTCCTCTTTCACCCTTATCAAGAGGTTCTTTAGTTCCTCTTCACTTTCTGCCATTAGAGTGATATCATCTGTATATCTGAGGCTGTTGGCGTTTCTCCCAGCAATCTTGATTCCAGCTTGATATTTATGCAGCCCAGTATTTTGCATGACGTACTCTGCATATAAGTTAAATAAGCAGAGTGATAGTGTACAGCCTTTAATAGCTGCTCTTAGCAAAAGATTATGAATTTGTCCCTTCCTTCCTTTTAGGTTGGGGTCAATTCAGCCATATGACCAAGATCTGGAATTAAATGTCATGGTTAGGGTTGACATCACTGGAGTCAAGGATTCAGCTGGCCTGGTCTTCCTTGTAGTTGAAGCTAGGGCTCTGAGTGGCATGTTAGGGAGCAGTGTGGTCAGGATCAGTGCAGCAGTGGCTGAGGACTAACTTGACGTGTCCGGGGCTAGTGAATCAATGCAGCAGCTAGTGCTGGCAGGAGGTTGGAACATGAAGAGTAAGCAAATAATGTATTTAGGATTATGGGAGTCAGGTTTTTCACTATGAGAGAACGAGTTACAAGTATAGAAAGGAAAAGACTAGATTAAACCCTGACATACTGAATTAGAAATGAAGGTATCAATGTGAAGTCAAGGGTTTCAATTTATATGATAGAAATACATATACTGTATACATGCATGTATCTTTTTAATCTGTCCATCAATCATGCTTAGAACCAACAACTTGTGAGTAGCAAGAAGTACTTCTCAGCTCTTGGTTTCCATATACTACTCTCCATTTAAAGGAACCAGAGGTCCTTGAAAGTATGACTAAGGCAGGAGGGGAAAAAAGTACTTTAAGCTTGGGACACCTTGATGCACCAAAAATAAAAGCTTAAAGAGTCAAAAGGACAGAGGTGTGAGCTTGAATTTCAAGAGACCAAGTCTAGGGAAAATTCAGTATCAAAATAAATGACAGTAATGTAACTTACTGTATAAAGCAGGAATCTGAGTCCGCTAATAGAAATGGATAAACAAATGAGCAAACATCAGTCAAAACATAAGAAAGAATGAACTCACCATTTGACAGCCACAATAGTAATAACTGATTCAGGCAAGAAGTGTTATTGGACTCTAATTGGTGACAATCTGATGAGAAAAAGGACACTCACACAGTCTCAAAGAATCTCCTCACAAAGTTCTTTTAACTTTTACAATGGAGAAACTTGATAGACATTATCCTAACCAAGTGATCAAAGTTAGTATTATTAGCAATGGGACAACTTGACATGGTACACTACCTGATATGATATAGTGAAAAGAATACAACACTATTTCTGTGGTATTTCTGGGGGGGAAAAATGTATATATCCTGAGTTTAATCATGAGGAAACATTAGATAAACTCAAGCTGAGAGGCATTTATACAAAGTACTTGGCCTATATTTTTCCAAAGTGTCAAAGTCATGAAAGAAAAAGACTGAAAAACTGTTTCATATTGAAGAGGAAAAAAGGACAACTAAAATGCACCATGAGATCCTGGACTAGGTGGGATGCTAGAGCAGAGAAGAACATTATTGGGGCAATTGGGAAAATCTGAATGTGGTTTGTTGGTTAGAAGTCATGGTGATTTAGTCGCTAAGTCATGTCCATTATTGCGACCCCATGGACTGTAGTTGCCAGGCTCCTCTGCCCATGGGACTTTCCAGGCAAGAATACTGGAGCTGTTTGCCATTTCCATATGTCAATGTTAATCTGATTTTGATGGTCATACTATGGTTATGCAGGAGCATTCTTGTTTTAAGAAAGTATCACTCAAGCAGTGTTAATGGGGTATCATTATACAACCTTCAGATGGTTCAAAAATTATATTGGATGGGATCACAATAAATCTATCAATAAGGTACATGAATATCTTTACAATATTGTGACTTCCAATCCATATATGTTATTAAATGTTGTAACATTTAAGACCTCCTTCAATGCCTCTTGATATAGTCTAAAATTTTTTCCACAAAGATCTTCTGTATATTTTTTAATTCTTCAAATTTTTAAAATCAAGAATGTATGATTTTATTTGCTTTTGAGACCTCTAGGCAACAAGTCCCTTTCAAGGATCATATCTTCATCTCTGTTGCCAAAAGTAATTTTAAATGTGCACTCAAAGTAATTTTATATATACATAAATTCTAATTAAGTTCTCAGCATGTTCAGTTCAGTTGCTCAGTCGTCTCTGACTCTTTGTGACCCTATGGACTGCAGCATATCAGGCCTCCCTGTCCATCACCAACTCCCGGAGTTTACTCAAAATCACGTCCATAGAGTCAGTGATGCCATTCAACCATCTCATCCTCTGTCGTCCACTTCTCCTCCCGCCTTCAATCTTTCCCAGCATAGGGTCTTTTCCAATGAGTCAACTCTTTGCATCAGGTGGCCAAAGTATTGGAGTTTCAGCTTTAGCATCAGTCCTTCCAATGAATATTCAGGATTAATTTTCTTTAGGAATGGCTAGTTTGATCTAGTTGCAGTCCAAGGGACTCTCAAGAGTCTTCTCCAACACCACAGTTCAAAAGCATCAATTCTTTGGCACTCAGCTTTCTTTATAGCCCAATTCCGACATCCATACATGACTACTGGAAAAACCATAGCCTTAACTAGATGGACCTTTGTTGGCAAAGTAATGTCTCTGCTTTTTAATATGCATCTAGGTTGGTGATAGCTTTTCTTCCAAGAAGCAAGTGTCTTCTAAATTCATGGCTGCAGCTACCATCTGCAGTGATTTTGGAGCCCCCAAAAATAAAGTCTCACACTGTTTCCATTGTTTCCCCATCTATTTGCCATGAAGTAATGGGACCAGATGCCACGATCTTAGTTCTCTGAATGTTGAGCTTTAAGCCAACTTTTTCACTCTCCTCTTTCACTTTCATCAAGAGACTCTTTAAGTTCTTTGCTTTCTGCCATAAGAGTGGTGTCATCTGCATATCTGAGGTTATTGATATTTCTCCCGGCAATCTTGATTCCAGCTTGTGCTTCATCCAGTCCAGCATTTCTCATGATGTACTATGCATAGAAGTTAAATAGGCAGGGTGACAATATACAGCCTTGTTGGACTCCTTTCCCAATTTGGAACCAGTCTGTTGTTCCATGTCCGGTTCTGTTGCTTCTTGATCTGCTTAGATTTCTCAGAAGGCAGGGAAGGTGGTCTGGTATTCTCATCTCTTTAAGAATTTTCCAGTTTGTTGTGATCCACACAGTCAATGGCTTTGCCATAGTCAATAAAGCAGATGTTTTTTATGGAACTCTTTTGCTTTTTCTATGATCCAACAGATGTTGGCAATTTGATCTCTGGTTCTTCTGCCTTTTCTAAATCCAGCTTGAACATCTGCAAGTTCATGGTTCATGTACTGTTGAAGCCTGGCTCAGAGAATTTTGAGCATTGCTTTGCTAGCATGTGAGATGAGTACAATTGTGTGGTCATTTGAACATTCTTTGGCATTGCCTTTCTTTGGGATTGGAACGAAAACTGACCTTTTCCAGTCCTGTGGCCACTGTTGAGTTTTCCAGATTTGCTGGCATATTGAGTGCAGCGCTTTTACAGCATCATCTTTTAGGATTTGAAATAGCTCAACCGGAATTCCATCACCTCCACTACCTTTGTTTGTAGTGATGCTTCCTAAGGCCCACTTGACTTCACATTCCAGGATGTCTGGCTCTATGTGAGTGCTCACACCATCGTAAAACAAGTCTATCTAGGGAAGTTATTATCAACCCTTCACAAATGACTCCTTGGAATCTTGAACAGTATGCTTTCCACAAGTTTTCTGGTGGTCTGGCAGCTCTTAAAGGACTCCCAACTCTTGCCTTTTCCTTAGGCTCACATTCTTTCCATGTGACATAAAACAACTTCTAATGAATGAGTGCCACCACATTACTGGGTAGCAGAGCATAGTGGATATTGTAGGTACTCTGGAAACAGCAACATCCCAAGAGATACTTGTTAATGTCGTAGGAAACCACAAAACATCTACAGACTGATAGCTTTAGCTGGACAAGATGCCAGAGAGCCCTCAAGACAGACAGGAGCCAGAAGTGGAACTCTAACTTGTGAGGCTTAAAAATTGAGGGGAAACAGAGAGGCCACTTGTTGATGAAATACTCTTTGGCTTGTCTCAGTAGATTAAAAGAAAATTAAGAGTTTATGCAGTAATAAGCCTGCCAGTGCAGGAGATGCAACAGACCCGGATTCGATCCCTGGGCCAGGAAGTTCCCCTGGAGGAGGAAATGGCAACCCACTCCAGTATTCTTGCCTGGAAAATTCCAAGGACAGAGGAGCCGGGTGGACTACAGTCCATAGGGTCTCAAAGAGTCGGACACAACTGAGCAAGAGTTTAAAAGTACATTTTCTACTGAGTGAAAAGGTCACCGGCTGGTATTCCTTAAACAAATGTGGTGGAAGGCACAGGTCACTCATGACATTCCATTTCCAGAGTTGCTATATCTGCTTTGTGCTCCTTAGGAAAAAAGATACAAGACTTGAAAACCTGGATGTGATTTCCTAGTAGTTTCTAGTAGGATTAGCCTAAGGGATATCCCACCTGAGGACTTTATCCCGTGGTGGTGGTGTTGCCTAGGCACTAAGTCGTGTCTGACTCTTCTGTGACCCCATGGACTGTATCCCACCAGGCTCCTCTGCCAGTGAGATTTCGCAGGCAAGAATATTGGAGTGGGTTGCCATTTCCTTCTCCAGGGCATCCTCCCAAACCAGGGATTGAACCTGCATCTCTTACACTGGCAGGTGGATTCTTTACCATTGAGCCACCAGGGAAGCAACCTGTAGTGTACCCTACTCTTCTTTTTACCTGGTCCACAAAGGAAAAATAAAGAAGATAACTTAGTGTTGAGATGTGAATTAGGGGGGGTTATATGCTAATTGGAAAATTTTTTAAATAAACATAAAACTATGAACATTATGAAAAAATTATGAATAAAAAGTCTAAAAATTTAAAAAGCACATTTTCTGAGTCACAAAATGAAATGATGAGAAAATTTTAGACATGGATAGTAGTCATGGTTGCAGAACAACATGAGTGTACTTAATGGCACTGAACTGTACACTTAACACTTGGTAAAATGGTAAATTGTATGTTATGCATATTCTACCACAATTAAAAATTTTCAAAGGTGCATTTTCTATTGTTAACCACCACCTGATATTACTTTGTAATTATGTACTTAAGAGTGCCAATGTTACATCAGGATCTGACTGCCCTGTGTTTGAGACCTGACTCCAACTTTTATGTCTGTGGAACCCAGAGTACATTTAAAGATCAGTTTCATATCTGTAACATGGGAATAATAAAGTACTTATCTACCCATTATAAGCTGCTGTAAACGTGAAATAATTTACATGGAACTCAGCAGAGTTCATAGCATGCAGAAAGAATGCAATTAAATATTGGCTCTTATGTTCTTTTTAGGTTTTCATACCAACACAATTCTACATTTTTAAAACAATTAGGACTACAAACAAGGCTCCAATACAAAAGGGTGGGTAATTCTTTATCCCTAGTCCTTAATGTTATATAAAACTATAAAACAATTTCCCATAAAATGCACTCCATTCTGCAGTCAAAGGACATATGAGTTCCAAGTGTTTACCACTAAGCCAATGGTTAATAAACCTCAAAGTCTTACACCTTAAGTGGCAACAATTTCACAGAAACCACAAGAACTTGAAATAATTTAACAGGTTAATATATATATTTTTATCAAGTATAACATGGTCATACAAAAGCATTTGTTACAAATATAATTCACACATACAAAAAGAGGCTATTTTATTTTTTGTCCCTTTTATATCCTATTTTATGCAAAATGACAAAACCAAGAAACTAGCAGAACTGAGCTAGTTCTAAGAAACTGGGAAATATAAATGAAATATATCCAATCATCTACACTCCCTCTCAAATTCCAAACATTGAGGCTTATTGAACTATACTCTTAGAATCAACTTTAAATCTCTGTATGATTCACCTGAATCATACATGGTCAATAGTTATAAATCCAGGTAGAAAAAGCACATAAAATTATTCATAAGTGAAAACACTTCAAACAAAAGAAATGTTTTTTTAAACATCCAGATAATATTAAAAGGAAATACACTGAGTTTTAAAACATTGTTTTGGACTATTATATAAAATATCAAAAGGTTCAGAACTGTTGAACAAAAGTTTATACAGAACAAAGCCAAAAAGTGAAAAATTATTANAAAAAGTTCAGAACTGTTGAACAAAAGTTTATACAGAACAAAGCCAAAAAGTGAAAAATTATTAAATGTGTACTATCTAAAACCAAATAAGACATGACTAAACTATACAACTTAGAAACATGTTTAAATGTATTTTCTTTGTACAGTTAAGCTGGCTACCACATGCAAAATTTGGCAATTAATTAAAATGGAATTAAATACAGATTTGCAAGCCTTTTGGCCATGATGTAAATATGAAAAAGTTAAGTGAATCACCAATTGCAAAATAAAATGTTACACACTTACCATAAAAGCATAAATGGTCAAAGGTACACTATAAAATTGTGTGAAAAAAACAATCATACCAAATAAAGATCTTTCAAGCACTTGCACTCAGAAACATTCCTTTTATAAATAAGCATGTAGTTTCAACTTCAAAAAAATAAAGCTGATTTCCCTCAATTGCACCTATTAGTTGAGAGTTATATCATATATTAGGGATGCACTTAAATGGACCATACTATGGGGAATCAACTGAACTTTATAAAAAAATTTTAGAGTCTATTTATTCACAACTTCAAAAATACATATAATTCCAGTGAGGCACAGGTGGGCCCTATCAAAACATTCTCCCATTCAACAAAATTGACACAGAATAACACAATACAATGACAAAAAGCTAACTCCACAATTTGGCAATCCTATACAAGAGGCCCTGGCAAAAATTTCTTTCAGAAGACAAACACAATACCACAAAACAAAACAACAAAAACAGAAAAAACTGAATTCTGACAACCCTACACAAACTGTGGGATTTCATCTTCAAGGTCTTCAAACTGCTGCATTCGTTTTAGCCTTGGTCTCTGACACGCCGTGGGTACATCAGGCTGGTCTCGCTCTTCAGCCTTCTCTTCAGGCCTACTAACTGGGTGCACAGGCTCAGCTGATGCATTTTCAGACCCTGGAATTGATTTCAGCACGTGCTCCTGGGGAGCATGCGTTGTGCCAGGGGGCACGGCTACGGAGGGTGTCACCGGTTTCTCCTCATCCCCTCTCCCACTAGCAGCAGGAGCAGGTGGTTTATAAAATGTTGTCCAGTGCTGGGGCTGCAGTGTCCTGGGTGCTCTGACAGAAGCAGGAGGGCAGGAGTCAGAAGACCGTCTCTCTGACACCTGTCTTGCTGACCTGACAGGTTCTGTGTATGGCTTACTGGGCTGGGTGATGCTGACTGGGTGGTCCCCACTGCTCCTGATGTTCAGTGTCACACCTCTTTCCTGGAATGCACTGGGCACAATCACTCCAGTCTTTGCAGTGAGGTCATTTTGTTCATACTGTTTCTCCCTAGTTTTTTGTAGAGTCTGCTGATCAAAGCTATCAAATTTAGAACAAACAACAGTTGTGGTGTCTTTTCTATTAACTCCTTCAAAGACAGGATTCTTGCAAAGCTTGTCTGAATTTACATTTCCCATATTTCTGCCATTTCTCTCAGTAGGAGAGCTAGCAAGTAGTAGTAGTTTGTCTATAGGCAAACTTACAGGTCTAATCCTGGTCCTTGGAAGATGCCTCTCAACACCATTTATTTCCCTATCGGACTTCAGAGTAGGCAGCTTGGAGGTTTTACAAGCATCTTCTGTCTTTCTTGATGCTGACTCAAGTTCTTGGTCTACAAGCAAACGCCCTTTGTTGTCTGTAAAGGAAGAGATTCATTTAAAAATCAAACTTTATGGTACACAGTTAACAAGAGTATCAAAACGAGTTAGAGATGAACACCCTCTCAAAACAAGAGTTTTCATGTATTTTCTCCACGTTATTTTCTAGTTTTCCAGGCAGAGGAGTAAAATACTCATAAAATATTAAAGGTACACTTTGATTTAAAATGTTAGAAGTCTATATTTATTTAAATAAATAGCTACAAAATTCATTGCAGGTTGTGGGGAAAAAACACCCTTACTGATGTACAACAGCTTATATGCTATGTATGAACAAGTGAAGTGAAGTGAAAGTCACTCAGTTTTGTCCAACTCTTCATGACTCCATGGACTATACAGTCCATGGAATTTTCCAGGTCAGAATACTGGAGTGGGGAGCCTTTCCCTTCTCCAGGGGATCTTTCCAACCTGGGACTGAACCCAGGTCTTCTGCATTGCAGGTGAATTCTTTACCAGGTGAGCCACAAGGGAAGCCCATGAATAAAGTAAAGTGAAAGTGAAGTCGCTCAGTTGTGTCCAACTCTTTGCGACCCATGGACTGTAGCCCACCAAGCTTCTCCATCCATGGGATTCTCCAGGCAAGAATACTGGAGTGGGTTGCCATTTCCTTCTCCATAAGTGCTGGCTAAAAGGGTTGTCACGATTTCAACAGGCTGATATTGGCGTGTTACCCTCAGAAAAGCTACACCAATTTATATGCCAACCAAAAATAAGTATATGCTGAATCCCAAGGTTTTTTCCAACTCCATCTGCTTTTCACAGTTATACTCAACCCACAGTGAGAATGTATTATATTAAATGCCTTAGAGGCCCTTATATGATCAATTAATAAATGGACTACAATATTCATCCTGAGTTGAATAGTTTTCAGTGGAAAATGCCATTCTCCCTATTCACTGTTCATTTCCAGATGTTCTTCCCTCTCTCTTCTATCAAGTCTGGACCCATGGTCCATGTTTTCTCAAACTAGAATCCTGAACTTTTTCAAACCCTGTCCTTTTTTTGCAGCATCTCCCCTAGAACATCCCAGTTTCTGGTAAATTCCAGCCCTCTGCTCATGCTCCTCTTCTGAGGAGTGTTTTGGAGACAGGAGCCCATCAGACTGACTTAACAATTATCACCTCATCTGACCTTCCTCCATAGCTCCTTACTGTGAACCTCTCTTCCCTGGGCTTCCAGGGCAATGCTCTCTTATTTTGATTTCCCAGGTCCTCCACCCAGGTATATAGAACATCCTAAAGGACGTTTTGCAAACCACTGCAGGCACCAAAGTGCATTCTTAAGTTCTAAGGGAAAAAAACTACAGTGTAATGGATAAGAGTGCAGACTCTGAAGCCCAGCATCTGGATTTAGCTCCACTCTACCCCTTTTGCACTGGGCAAGGCAATCTTGCTGACCCTCAGTGTCTTCACCTGTCAAAAGGAATCATGCTTGTATCTTTGATGATATGTGGCCTAAATTATCTAATCATGAAAAGTGTTCATTTAGCTATTATATAAATGAAGTGGTACAGGCACTAAAAAATGACATTCCTAACTGGGAGCCCTAGATAATGGAACAGTGAAATTATCATGAGCATAGGTTCAAATACTGAACAATCAATTAGGGGCATGACCTCTGGCACTATTTAACCTCTCTCAGATTATTAGGTTATGGGTTGAAAGGGGTTAATACTATCTATATTACAGCACAGAACTGTTTCTGAGATCAAATCAGATAAACAGAATCAAACAATAAGAACAGTGCCTAGCACAGAGCAGGCTCCGTTGCTTTTCAGATCTTGTCAGGCTGTCATCATTAATATTTAATTACAGATGAAATTTAACATATATGACTATATTAAAAAAACCCTGCAAGTTTGCTTTAGTGATGTACAGAATTACAGTAACAAATGAAAGCCTTTCTACAAATGGATGCCACCAATCACTGCAACTAAAATTATATACAGTGAATGACTACAGACAAGGAAATAAAAAAATACCATGTGTGCTCAATGTGTTAATGACAGGTGATATGAAAAGGCATTTGAAAAAAATTTTTCTGAGTTTTTTGAATCTAAAATTTTTTAATTTGAGGAGTCTAGGTGACTCCTTACAAATAGTAAGATCAATACAATGATCTATGGTTACAGAAGATGCTAATGAATCATCATACTACTCAAAACATTTCTGCATTCTTGACATACATTAATGGCAAAAATAAAAAAAATTTTCAGAAAGAGCACAAAACACACCTATGAACTCCAAGATGTCTTTTTATAAGGATTACTGAAAAGAATGGCATTCATATAAATGCAAGGTACACTAAAAGGCATTCTTAACGTCTGGAAAAGATGCACTTACTAAAGAACTTCCTCTGACTTCTTTCAACTTCACTCACCTTGGCTTTTAATCATGGTTTACTGGGACAGTTTTAAGTCAGTAAGCATGCATTTTACATGGCCACTCACCAATGAGATATGCATCACATTTTTCTAACGCATTTTGTTTTCGCTCTGATTCCTCAAATGATGGAGTGGATTCAAAACTTTTGCATTCACTTTCTGTAGTTTGGCTGTCCTGTTGATAGAAGAAAGTTTTTAAACTTGAAGAAGCAAAACACACTTCAAAACAAACAGTTCAAAGATTTTCAACTTACAACATTAAACTTTACAAAGTTCCAACATAATTCCATATGAGCAAAACTCACTTCTTTTGAAGAGAAAAACAATGACTTCACAGAATGTTCTGGATCTCTTTCTTCTGGTGATAACAGAGACTTCGGAAGATAGCCTTGGTCAACCTGAGGTGTGATGCCACCTGGACTACATACAGCTGTATCTTGTGGCTGCAGGGACCCATCGAAGATCTTCTGTGAGTAGGTAATGAGGAACTCTACCAGCCGTGCTTGATTTGAATAGTCAGCAATAGAGGAGATAGTGATAGGAGCCGTTGTGGGCCTTGGCCTAAGGAGGCTTGGTCCGAATATCACACCCAAGTTTCTGGAGTTCATTTTGTTTTCTTCCGAATGATCTACAACTCTGCGACAAAGAACACATAAAGCTGTATTAGATTTCCTTGATGGCAGTTTATTATGGGTTGGGAAAGGTGGAGGAAAAATGGGTTGAAATCTAGGAAAAGGATCTATTTATTTGCTTAAATACTGACTACACAGCAAGTTGGGTTTCACAGTATTAGGACTAAATATAAATGAGTAGAAGGAATCAGTACCATTTTACCAGCAGAAAAAAAAAATACCCCTAACGCTGCTCCTATCTTAGTAAATATGTATTACATCCTCCCCGGTACCTATGGTGGAAACTACCTCACTGCCCACGGCTAGTCTTCAAGCCTAACTGATCCTAAAGATCTCTCTGCTGCTCCACTGCCATTCCCACTGCTCTGGCCTTACTTCAAGTTCTCACCACCTTTTATTTCTCTGACTATTCAAGGAGATCTGAATTGAAGTAATTAAGTACCTCTCCTCCAAGCCATTCTCGATATAGCTGCTAGAAAGACCTAACGGGCAAACTTGACCATGTTAAATTCCTGGCCCCAAATCCCTTAGTGAGTAAAGACAGTCAATTCATCTGCCAGGCATGTATGACTTTACCAGGACTCCACCTAGCTTACTTTGTGCTACTACTTGCTAGACTGTGGCCGAACTGAACTTTTTTTATGTCCCCCAAAGCAAAGTGATCTCCTGTGTTTCTGTCTGGACTGCCCTTTTGCACATCAGCAAACCATTCTTCAAGAATGGCTCAGGGTTACCGTCTCTGACTCATGACCCCCTCCCCCATGTTCCTCTGCATGCTAAGCAAAGTACCCTCAGAATAAGAATGACACTGCACTGCACTTCTGTGTGGGTCTGCCCCTCAAGCGCACAGCAGAACACACGAAAGAAACCTGACATTTGCATCCTTATTTCCCCAGCCAGAGCCTGGCACAGAACAGGCATCTGACGGAAAGATGTTGGCTCCGGGAACATATACGGAAAGATGCTGGCTCCAAGAACATATACAATGTGTCTCCCTTTCCCTCATACATATTAGAAATGAAATATTCAGTCTAAAAACAATACCACAAGAATGTGAAATGTACTTAATACTACTGAACTGTACACTTAAAAATGGCTAAAAGGGTAAATTTTTGTTATGTGTATTTTACCACAATTAAAAAAATAAACCATAAAAGCAAAACCAAAAAAACTGACCCATTATCCACCCATTAATCAATGCCTGTCTTATTCAAAGTTCTTACCGCTTAAGATGAACTATGAGGTAATGAAGGCTGTTAAAATTTGATGCTGGCAATTGTCTTAGAAGGTCTTTGCTTTTTAGGAGGATTCGGCTTATTTCTATAGATGTACTGGGCCATTTTTTGTCCTCAGGGTTATCCTTTTTCATCTCCTGTTCTTCATTTACATGTTGGATTTCTATTGCAAGGTCCATAAATTCCTTGTATAATCGAAATAAAATAAATGGTTCTGGGAGCTAAAGAAATAACATTACATTAGAAATATCATTCTTTTCATGTTTTTCACTGTTAATAATTTACTGAATAGCTACTAAGTGGTTTAGCACATTCTTTTTAGAGTAACAGGACTTAAGGTCAATCCACAGTTAGAAATGTACGTAATGTCTCATCACAAGGAAAAATAGTTTTCTATTTCTTTAACCCTGTATCTACATATGATGGATTTCACTAAACTTATTGTGATAATTGTCTCATGATGTATGTAAGTCAAACTGTTATGCTGTACACCTTAAACTTATACAGTGCTGTATATCAGTTATATCTCAATATAACCAGAAGAAAAAAAATTAAACTCTAGAACAAGAAAAAAAGAAATGTATGTATGTTTGCTAGGTGTGATCCATAAGTATATCCATTGATATACAGGCTACAGTCACCATAAGTATATCCACATTAAAAATGAGTTAACTGGTAATCAAGTAAAACTCTAAACCTAAAGCTACATGATGGGATTTTAAAACTGATACTCTATACCAATTACATTCAAGACTGCCCCAAAGTCAGCATGATCTTCAGCTATCTTATTGAAAAAAATCCAGGATAATGTACAATATATAGAAAATTAAATAGAAAAAACTCATTTTCTGTTTGTATGGGAGACAGAGAGAACAAAATGCCATAAGGTCCTTGTGTTTTACCTGGACCTGACTTAAGATTAGCAAAAGATAATATGGCTTAACAAGAAGACACTGCCAACATTTTGTTATCTAATTTTTAAATACCACTTTAATTGCCATATGCAGGTCAAAAGATAAAGTTCCTCTCTCAAACTGTCCACAGGCATACCACCTTGATCTGTCTATTGGCATAACTGATTTCAATGACTGCACTGTGTGGTGATAAAATATACACCATCTCTCTTGCTAGCTGATGTCTTCCACTATCTGTGGTGAGGTCAGCACCTACTTCTCCAGCTTCCCCTGCTGGTCCCAAAGAGGGCATCAAGATCAATTTCTACCTCTACCATTTGAGGATCTGAAGAAGGTCATTCTTGGAGCTTCAGACATCCCACATAGTATTGAGTAAAATAAAGGCTATACACTGTAAGAACTGAGCATGGCTTTCCACACTAAAGCTTTGGTCCCATAGTATTCCTAGCAGAGAACAAGAGCTGGTATGTTGTTGTTGTTTAGCTGCCAAGTCATGTCAAACTCTTTACAACCTCCATGGACTGTAGCCCGCCAGGCTCTTCTGTCCATGGGGTTTCCCAGGCAAGAATATTGCAGTGGGTTGCCATTTCCTTCTCTAGGGGATCTTTTTGACTCAGGGATTGAACCCATATCTCTGGCGTCTTCTGCACTGGCAAGTAGATTCTTTACCACTGAGCCACCCGGGAAGACTGAAAGCTGGTAGTATTTGACCCCATTTATTTCCTCTCCCTGACTGACTAGAAGAAATAAAGGATGATTCATTGTGAGATTAAAAGTTATTTGAAAATACTGTCTCCATTTCTCAATTGAGAATCATATAAAATGTGGTTAAAGAGATATCAAACATATCCTGGGCTAACATGGTACATCCAATTTGTACCTAATTTCTTTCCTTTCTACAATCCCACTGACATACAGTTAAGCCCACAGGACTGGGAGAACAAGGATGGAGACAAAAAACATTTCGCAAGCTAAAGAGGACATAAACATGTGCTGACTTAGCACTCCTAAGAAAGCTAAAGTTATAAACAGAGAATCAATATGATTTACCAGATCCTAAGGAGACTCTTGATGAAAGTGAAAGAGGAGAGTGAAAAAGTTGGCTTAAAGCTCAACATTCAGAAAACGAAGATCATGGCATCTGGTCCCATCACTTCATGGCAAATAGATGGGGAAAACAGTGGAAACAGTGTCAGACTTTATTTTTTTGGGCTCCAAAATCACTGCAGATGGTGATTGCAGCCATGAAATTAAAAGATGCTTACTCCTTGGAAGGAAAGTTATGAACAACCTAGATAGCATATTGAAAAGCAGACAGTGTAAGCATTACTTTGGCAACAAAGGTCCATCTAGTCTAGGCTATGGTTTTTCCAGTGGTCATGTATGGATGTGAGAGTTGGATTGTGAAGAAAGCTGAGTGCCGAAGAATTGATGCTTTTGAACTGTGGTGTTGGAGAAGACTCTTGAGAGTCCCTTGGACTGCAAGGAGATCCAACCAGTCCATTCTGAAGGACATCAGCCCTGGGTGTTCTTTGGAAGGAATGATGCTAAAGCTGAAACTCCAGTACTTTGGCCACGTCATGCGAAGAGCTGACTCACTGGAAAAAGACTCTGATGATGGGAGGGGTTGGGGGCAGGAGGAAAAGGGGATGACAGAGGATGAGATGGATGGATGGCATCACCGACTTGATGGACGTAAGTTTGAGTGAACCCTGGGAGTTGGTGATGGACAGGGAGGCCTGGCGTGTTGCGATTCATGGGGTTGCAAAGAGTCGGACACGACAGAGCAACTGAACTGAACTGAAGGAGACTCTGCCTCTTGAGAAATCTGTATGCAGGTCAGGAAGCAACAGTTAGAACTGGACATGGAACAACAGACTGGTTCCAAATCAGGAAAGGAATATGTCAAGGCTGTATATTGTCACCCTGCTTATTTAACTTATATGCAGAGTACATCATGAGAAACACTGGGCTGGATGAAGCACAAGATAGAATCAAGATTGCTGGGAGAAATATCAATAACCTCAGATATGCAGATGACACCACCCTTATGGCAGAAAGCGAAGAAGAACTAAAGAGCCTCTTGATGAAAGTGAAAGAGGAGAGTGAAAAAGTTGGCTTAAAATTCAGAAAACTAAGATCATGGCATCTGATCTCATCACTTCAATGCAAATAGTTGGGAAAACAGTGGAAACAGTGTCAGACTTTATTTTTTTGGGCTCCAAAATCACTGCAGATGGTGACTGCAGCCATGAAATTAAAAGACACTTGCTCCTTGGAAGAAAAGCTATGACCAACCTAGACAGTGTATTAAAAAGCAGGGAGATTACTTTGCCAACAAAGGTCCATCTAGTTGAAGCTATGGTTTTTCCAGTAGTCACGTATGGATGTGAGAGTTGGACTATAAAGAAAGCTGAGCGCCGAAGAACTGATTCTTTTGAACAGTGGTTTTGGAGAAGACTCTTCAGAGTCCCTTGAACTGCAAGGAGATCCAACCAGTCCATCCTAAAAGAAATCAGTCCTGACTATTCATTGGAAGAACTGATGCTGAAGCTGACTTCAGCATGCCAATACTTTGGCCACCTGATGTGAAGAGCTGACTCATTTGAAAAGACCCTGATGCTGGGAAAGATTGAAGGCGGGAGAAGAAGGGGACAACAGGGGATGAGATGGTTGGATGGCATCACCGACCCTGTGGACATGATTTTCAGTAAAGTTCGGGAGTTGGTGATGGACATGGAGGCCTGGCATGCTGCAGTCCATGGGGTCGCAAAGAGTAGGACACGACTGAGCTGAACTGAAGGAGACTCAGGGATTGTCAGACTAGGTCCTCTAATTTGGGTGAAGCATGAGCTATCAAAAAAGCATTAGAATTCTAGATCTTTACCTCTAGTTCATGCTTCTGAGCAACCTCAGAAGACTGGAAACTTCTTCTCTGGGCAGTGTAAAACAGAGGGTCTCTGGAAGGGTAATGCCAAGCATAAGGAACAGGTGGGTAACTATCTTAAATAAGGATTTAGTGACTGTATGCCTGCTGAAGCCTTCTTACCTAACTAGGCTCCCAGAGTTCTGGAACCATACCCATAGGCAGGGAAAGACTCTTATCTGTGCTATTAGATTAGCCCAAAAGCAGAGACCTAGACATATGAATGCCAGGTGTTTCCCAAACAGCCCTCTTAGATAACACTACACTCACTACAGTAAAGTTCAAAATCTTCAAAGTCTGCATGTATTCAAGAGTTTCCAGACAGTAGCACAGGGAACCATATTCAATATTCTGTGATAATCCATAATGGAAAAGAATATAAAAATAATATATACATATATATATATGTAAAATCGAAATCACTTTGCAGACATTAATACAACATTGTAGATCAATGATGCTGCTAAGTCGCTTCAGTCGTGTCCGACTCCGTGCGACCCCACAGACGGCAGCCCACCAGGCTCCCCCGTCCCTGGGATTCTCCAGGCAAGAACACTGGAGTGGGTTGCCATTTCCTTCTCCAATGCATGAAAGTGAAAAGTGAAAGTGAAGTCGCTCAGTCGTGTCCGATTCCATGCGACCCCATGGACTGCAGCCTACCAGGCTCCTCCATCCATGGGTTTTTCCAGGGAAGAATACTGGAGTGGGGTGCCATTGCCTTCTCCGGGGAGAACATTATACGGAGCCATCAAGTCCCTCAGATACTTTTAAAATCCCCTGTTGGTAGTTTAGCCAAATCTACTAAAATCAAAATCTTTAAAATAGTTTACAATTAAAAAAGCTTCCAGAGAGATTTCAATTCCCAAAGCTTTCATTTTAAGGAGATAACTATAAAAGACAGAAATAAAAATAAATAGGAAAAAACCAACTCAAAGGCCTACAACTCTGCTGTCAATATTGTGGCTGCTGGTCATATATGGCTACTTAGCAGTGGACATATGGCTGTTCAAACTGACATGAGCTCTAAGTGAAAAATACACACCAGATTTCAAAGACCCAGTAAATTCCACAAAAGGTAAATATTTCATTAATTATTTAAAATTACTGATTAGATGCTCAGATACTTTCCATTTGTTAAATGAAATATTAAAATTTAACTTCACTGTTTCTTTTTATGTGGCTACTAGAAAATTAAATATTACATATAAAGCCCATATTATATTTCTATAGGACAGGGCTAGAAGCTGAGAAGAGAAAAAATTCTTAAAAAAAAAAAACTACAAATATTTCAGGTAGAAGAAATACTGCATTCAATAAAATAAAAAGAATGCTATAAAAGGGACAAAAAACTAGAATTCTTGGAAATTAACACATGATCTCAGAAATGAAATAGTTTACACAGTAGGAATGCAAGATAAAGTTGAGGGAATTTTTTAGACAGAATTAAAAGAAAACAAAAACGAAAGAATAGGGAAAAGGGAAGGAAGCTAGAGAACCAATACAAGTTGTATCCAAATGCAAGTTCCAGAAAAAAAACACAGAGAAAATAGAGGGGAGAAATAGAGCAAGAAAATTAAAGTTCTACGAACTAAAGGACAACTAAGCAGAATGACAGAAACTGGAGTGCCTGAAAGAGTCGATGAAAATACACCCAAAGCAAGGCACAGGCTGTAAAATTTGAGGATAGTAGATAGCAAAAGATTCTACAAGTTTTCAGAGTGAAAACAATAGGCTACATATAAATAGTCAGGAATGAGAAGGATTTTAGGCTTCAAAGAAAACAATTAAAAAAAAAAATGCCTTCAAATTTCCAAAGAAAAATAATTTCCAGCCTAGAATATTATAACCTTCCTTCCTACCCACTCTTCCATTCTTATTCAAGGAAGCAAAGTAAAGACATTTACAGATAAAACTGTTTCAAATTGCTCCAGGATGGCCCTGACCAAAACAGGAGAATAAATTAAAAACAAGAAGACATGACACAGAAGACAGGTGTTCCTCACAGAAGAGTGGAGAAGAGAGATCCCAGGATGAGAGCTCTTCGCATATTTAAAAGCACCCAGAAGAACAGAGCTCCTGAGATGGACACGTTGAGGACCAACATTACTATGCTCTCTGCAATTGTCTTCATTTTCACTCAGGGACTGAGCTTTACCCAAGGACGGAATGCAGCTGGCCCCGGCCCAGATCTTTTGAACTTGGCTTATCATAACAAAGTGCTGATTCTTCCCACAACCCTTCCATGAGCTATTGCCTGAGACACTACAGCTACTTAATCCACCACAGCAGCATTTTTTTCAGACCTACTCCTCAAGCGTGTACAAGAGTGAGCACAAAGAGAAAATATAAAGCACTTCACTGCTGACCACATTCCTGCTGAACTTGCAGTACTAAGCTTATAGGATATCCCTGCCTGATGCCCCAACCACAGTGAACTTCATGTTCCCTGAATGCATTCACACCTTGATCACTAACCTCCTCCAATAGCTATTTTAAAATACCAGTGAAACTAAAGCCAAACCACTACTGAATCCTTCATATAACAGTGTGAATAGTAAACTTTCCTTAAATAGTTAGATTTATGCTTTCTACTCAGTTTTCTAGAACTTGATACATTCTGTTGTATATATATTGTGAGGCTTCCCTTGTGGCTCAGTTGGTAAAGAATCTGCCTTCAATGCAGGAGACCTGGGTTTGATCCCTGGATTGGGAAGATTCCCCTTGGAGAAGGAAATGGCAACCCATTCCAGTATTCTTGCTTGGGAAATCCCACGGGCAGAGCAGCCTGGAAGGCTACAGTCCATGGGGTTGCAAGAGTTGGACACAACTTTGTGGCTAAACCACTATTCCTAAATATATGAACAATATTTAGGAATACACAACAGGTATTAAAACAGTTAAGAAAAGACAGGGAGGTATTAACATGGTTACAAAACACCACTGGGTAGAGCTGTGGGCTGCAACTGTGGAGTGGCATATAGGGGCCTTCTACAAAGTACAGGAATATTCTATTTTAAGGAGCTAAGTGATGGAAAATGAGGATTTTTATTATTATGGGTCTTTAAATTGTACATACATTTTATACACTCTTTGATCTGTACTTTAATAATTGGAAAGATATTGATAAGGTTTATATCAATGAAAAATGTGTGCAGCAAACATTATCAGCAAATTACAGATTGTATTTTTGCTCTATTTAATGGTAAGTTTCAATGGTAAAAAGTTTACCTGTCGAAGGTATAATTTTAAGACATCACAGATATCATGTGAGCTAAATTCTGAAATGTCTACCAAGTGCATTCCATTTTCCAAGGCTTGACACAGTTTTTCAGTTTTGATTTTGTTTCCACATACACGATAAATTCCCTTGAGAAAAGAGAAAAAATTTTGCAAAAAATTCTGCTTCAGTACAAATGGTTAAATGCATATAGCTAAATATACTTTGATTCTTACTAATATTTTAGGAAAAAAACTAGGACCAAGTAAGGTAATATTTTTCAAATAAATCTGAATAAATTCAGTTACTTAGTAAAAACGGAGAGCACTGTTCTCCTTTAGTGTATCCTTATGACTAGAACAAATCACATTTATGCTTTAAAATTATTAACTTTAAAAATTATAATGTACCTGTAGACTCAAGGCTCTATTTTCGATCTCTGAGGCACACATTTTGAGTACAAAAGGGATGCCATCTGGTTCCTTTTTTGCAACTTGTGTGAACTCTGCTCCAAATAAATGCATTTTCCCCATAAGTTTCTGATGACCACAAATGATGACTAAATTTTCCAAACACTTTCGGTGACAAACAAGGAGACACTACAAGAAAATGACAGTTTAAAATGGTTAATCCACCTTAAACCTGTTCACAAAAGGACGAACTACAGGTAGAGGGATAAAATAACAAAGATGAGTTTAAAAGGATTTACTTGGGTTTGAAATACATTTGATAGCAAAATAAAATCTAAAATTATAGAAGGAACACTGTGGTTCAATTTTTTAAAAATACATTTGCAAAAGATCTTAACTGGTAAAATTAATAACAAAAAAGTATAAAGCAAAAAGATAAAAGGGCTAATATAATTTCAGAAAGATCTTACCTCTTCGCATTCAACACCCTGGAATACCACAATGCCTTCACAATCCCTGCACTTGGTGGGGGATCTCAGTTTGCGAAGTTTGTGAGTGAGAGCTGCCTTTGACATCAACGTTTTCTTAAATGTTCCAAGAGAATTGGGTCCTTCCAACAGAAACAGGGTAGTATACAAGAATGGTTAGCAGGACAGAAAAAATTATACCACATGATACTACACTTTAAAAGATTTTTAAATAAGATTACAAAAAGTGATGACTTTAGTCCGTAACATCAAAATAAGCATCCAATGTACAGATCCCTTATAAGGCACACATTCATCAAACATTTAAGCTATGAGTAAAAATCAAACCAATAACATACTTCTAAAATACCATGGCACAAGGTTTCCATAATTAGAAAATGTACAGTTATTAACAAGATCTTCATTTCACAGGCGCCATTACATTCTTAGAGAAGGACCTTATAAAAGTTTGGAAGAAAACTAGCTCTATGAGTTTAGTGAGTCAGGACTATTTGCATTAAAGACAAAGCTATACTTGATTTATTATAAAATTACAGATAATAGTAGTTATCTATAAATATCCTACCAGAGGTCGGGTATTCTGTATTATTTTAGAAAATGATGCCAAAACAAGTATCTGGAGGTCTCAAGTGAAGCCATTAATGTAACTGACCGCTCTTTTATGTCCTTCCGTATCCCTAGATTTCCCTGCCCTCAAGAAGTACGTGTAATTTATTTACTTTTCCTGCCTAGCTTCTTACACTATTTCTTTTGAAGAGGATTTTCTCACATAGAAGTTCTCAGAAACAGAATTTCTTTTGTACACTCTGAACAATTAAGTCGCTATAAAGTTTCTGAAAGATAAAAATATCTAGCCTATTGGACTTCTCTGGTGGTCCAATGATTAAGAATCTGTGTTGCAATGCAGGGGATGCACGTTTGATCCCTAGTTGGGGGAACTAAGATCCCACATGCTGTGGGGTAACTACCAAGCCCACATACCACAACTAAGACCCAATGCAGCCAAAAGTAAGTAAATATATATTTTGAAAAATATGTAGCCTATTTGAACATCACACCAACACATTTTAGCTCTAGTAGTTTTCCTGGTTATTCTTATATTTTTATTTGTAACATTTCATTAATACACTATGAACTCATAATTTGTTGGGATATATCTAAGTCAATATAATGCCTTTTTTTTTTTAATACACAGTAAAGTAATTCCTTAAACCACACTACTTCTTCCTAATATCATGCAGTGCTACTGATTCAGCTAGTTTAGTGGAAATGTGATTCAGATGAGAGTAATACCAGCTTCTGAAGGGGAGGGTGGCTCTCTTTCATCCAGATCATCTGCAGAAGACATGGTGCCACTGGATGGAGTTCGTGGAAGTTTTCGATGAAAGTCTCCTAAAAGAAAATTCATTGAGAGTTTAAGAAATGGGTAATGACAGCATTTTTTGAATAACACAAGTCATGCTATTTTATTAGCTACAATATCAACGTTTGCTTCCATTCAGACTGTGGATACACAGGATCCTAATACTTATTACTGGGAACAAAAGAGAATGAGCCAAATCTGACCTTTCCAAATAAATCTAAAATAAACTGAGGATCACACATTCCAATGAGACCTCAACTGTCAACTTCTGATAGTTAGAGATTATAAACTCTACAAGAATAAAGAGTATTTTCTATTCAAGCCTTATATCTAATATCTGACGGAATAGCTGGCAGAACAGTAAAGCTGTCATTACTTGTTTGTTGAATTAAGTGATAAAGAAATATCGTGTACCCTAAAGCTTTCTATAATAAAATACACAAAAATCTACAAACATAGCAATATAACAGTACCATCACATTTATGTTGCTAGTAAGACAGGAGCCTGGGAACCAGGAACAATGATCCTGGCCAGGAGCTAAGAGTTAATGACATAAGTTGTCAGCCAAGGAACCTGCCAGTTGTCTCAAACCATGTTTGGAAGCAGCCCAATCAGGTAATGAGGTTTATTTGCTCTGTGCTGACCCTACAAACAGGGCTGTCTCTAAGTGGAAGTTTACATTTAACTCAAGGCTTTAAGAGTCTTCAGTTCAGAGTTAGAAAGTACCTCACTAATTATTTAAACCACTTCTTCTTTCTCAAGAGATTCCTTCCCCTCTTCAAACTATGTTTAAAAGGTGGTCATCTAGTTTTTCTTTTGAATGTGTCCCCAAATGATTAAGAGATCATGAAGCCACATGTTCATTTTAAAACTACTATAATTGTAAAACAAGGGCTTCCAAGGTTGCTCAGTGGTGAAGAATCCCCCTGCCAAGCAGGAGATAGAGTTTTGACGCCTGGGTCGGGAAGATCCCCTGGAATAGGGAATAGCGACCCACTTCAGTATTCTTGCCTGATAAATCCCATGGACAGAGGAACCCGATGGGAAACACCCAATTCATGGGGTGGCAAAGACTCAGACACGACTTAGCAACTAAGCAGCGGTAGCAGCAGCAATTGTAAAATGACTTCCTTTCATTACTGAGCAGAAACCTACCACTTATAAATCCCAGCCCCAGTCACATGTCTCCTCACAAAGCACTCTGACTCTCATCCCTTTCTACTTCCAGTGTCTGAGGGTGGCTGTCACAAGGCTATGCATCCTTGCTTGGGTCTTTACCCATTTATCATGTGACCAGGTTCCAAGTTTTCATCTTTATCACATGAAATCTTACAGGATTCCAAATAATTTAGGGCTTGCTCTAGACTGAGTCTAAATTTATGGGAATAGCTAGAACCTGTTTTTATAAAGCTAATTATACATATTCAGTTAAATAGTTAGTCTCACATCTCCAAAGTGTTCCTGAACAGCAATAATTTTAAAGTAGGCCTCAAACTAGTTGGTGACAACCTGCATGTAAACCTCAGTGCTGCACAGAAGTCATTTCTAACTTTAAAGTCAAAGATATATTTATATGAATAAAATTTCTGAACTATGTAGAAAACCAAAGAAATAGTCATTAGTCTTTTATTTTGAGGAAGGTTAAATCCTATCACATATCTCCTGGAATGCCAAGATCCTAGGAGAAAGAAACTTAGCCAGGAAGAACAGGATTGGAGCAGTCTTTAGTAAAAGAGTGAAGGAGAAAGAACATGGAAAGCAATAACCTCAAGGGTTCAAATGACCCATTCTTCTCTTGCTAGCTGTATTACAAGTCATTCTCTTTGAAGCCATTAAGAGAGAATTCAAAACATCTATTCTGCCTCTCTAAAGAGGATGAGATTATCTTTATCAAAGTACCTTAAAGCACATTTATAAAAAATGAGTAAGTTATCACAGGCACAAGAACTGGTATTCATTTTATGACTCATTACAGTGATTAACTACAAAACAACCCAAAAGATAGAAGATAAATTATGTTCACAGAATGGAAAACCATACAGCATATAGCATAAAATGAAAGACAATTTCTCACACATCAATAGGAATCTCAAAATTCACAAAAGAGGTCACAAAAGAACAGTATGATTCTGTCTGCCTAATATTCCAAAGAGGGCAAAGCTCAACTACATGAATACTAAAATATTTAAAGTAGCCAGGGAAAGATAAAATTCAGGATGATGGTTCATCTGGTGAGTGACAAGGCAAGGTTATCAAGGAGGTATACACAGGGGCCTTCTAATATACTCATAATGTTTTGTTAGGCTAGGTGTTGAATATATATGGGTTTGTTCTATGATTTTTATTTAAACTGTACATAAGATAGTTATACACAACAAGGATTTACTGTATAGCACTATATTCAGTATCTTGTAATAAACTATAATGGAAAGGAATCCAAAAAGTATGTAGATATATACCTAAATATATGTATAACCTATTCACTTTGCTAGACATTTAAAACTAACACAATATTGCAAATTAACTATACTTCAATTAAAAAAAAAGAAAAAGGAAAATAAAGTAGCTAAGATATCCCCAAAAAGGAATATTTTCATCTTTCACTGAATTTTCACTCCAGACTTAATACTTATGTACCTGGACTTATAGATTCAGAATCCAGAGATCTAGATTCACTGCTTCCTCCAGTGCTCTCAGAATCACTAAACATTCCAAATGTCCATGACCTTAGAAAAGATGGACCTTTAAGAAAACAATATTTAAAGTCAAACTTGGCTACAGATGAATTTCATAAGGCAAAACACTGACATTATTTAAAATGAGACAAGTCAAACTTCTCAGTGTGATACAGCTGACAGGCACAGTGCTCACAACTATGAATGAAGCTTCATGAGGTTATAATTCAAGGCCTGACTTTTACATTCCAGACCTGCAACTCATTTAATGGTCACATTTAAACGATTTTAGCTTTCGTGAATTAGTTCTCTTTTTAGTGTGAAAACTACCTGTTACGTCCGCACTGTTAGAGCATCTGTCCTCTTCAATCTTACTAGAGTTGTCAGGAAGGCGCACAACGTCTTCTAAAGAGTCAGAAGGTCCGTATCCAGAAATGGGAGGACTGCTTAATTGTTTATTTACATTCCTAAGAAAACCCAAATAAAATTCTTCATACAGAAAAATGACAAATCATCAGCCCACTTTATTTTCAGAAATATCTGTTAATTTAATGAACAGAGTAATTAAATAAACTAAATATTAAGAAACATATTATACAGTTGAACTTAAAAGATGTGAATAAAACTTATTAATCATTTTTATTTATTACAGTTGAAACTTGAAAAAGAGGAGCAAAAATACAGTCAATTATTCATAACATAGTTAAACTTTTCAAGTATAACCTGTGTGGATTTCTAAATCTCAAATAGCTCTGTGTCAAATGAAAAGCTTTACTCTAAGTCAATTATATCTTAAATATTTTAAAAATTCAGAAAGTTTTAAAGTCAATGCTGTCAGTGTTGGAAACGACACCACCTGACACCAGATAGTAAACTCAGTAATAAAGATTTTATATCTAGAAATAATTTCTTCCATATGTTAATTCTCACCCATCAACTTTCTCCTCTTCAGCTGAATTTGTGGCCCTGACAAACTCACTGTACTCTTGGCCTGGGTCATAGAGTTTGGCACTATCACAGAGAGATTGTAAATTGCTTGAGAGGGAGGCAGCCTGCAGGTGCTGCATCTGGAAGAGGTTAACTGTTACCTACGGTCACAAACAAAACAAAACAAAAAGGTAAAAGAGTCATGCTACAGAGAATGCTATGTACATACACATTTATTTCAAGTAACAGTACCAAGAAAAAGGCCACACAGTGAAGAATTCAACAGTGAATATCATCGTGAGCACACTATGTCACCTGACTTTGTACAAGGACTAAATTGGGGGGGGGCCATGGAAAGTAGTTTTAATCAAGTATCTAGGAGCAATCATTTCCAGCAAAGCTGGCTTTAATCTGAAAGGTTTAAAAACACAACCCATGCCCCTACAGGTTCACAATTTTAGGAGATGGATGTGTTTCTGATGATCCCAACTTTGTACTCTGATGGTCTGACCATAACTGTCTAAACTGAAAAACATGGAGGAAAAATTCCAATCAGCACTATTATTTTGAGTTTCACTTCTTCAATCCTATAAAAATAGAAATGCTTTATACTTATAATGTGTCCTACAGCACTCAGTTTTTATAATTAGGTACTATCTTGAATCTATTCAAAATAATTATTCCATTGAACTTCTACAAATACCTAACATGCCTACTGTCATGACTGCCAATTATAGGAACAACAACAAAAATAAGCAGACAGAGTGTTTATAATATGCCAGGTCCATCTTGAGAACTGTACATGAGTTAACTATTCTCATGTTCATAAAAATCCAAGTTTTGGGTATATTACAGCAAATAAATAGATGAAATCCCAGTCCTCATATAAGAGTTTGCATTTTCCTGAGGGTGGGGGTTGAAGACAGAGGACAAATTAAGTAAGATAATTTCTGGTACTGAAAACTGCTACAAACATGATATAAGATTGTCAGGTTATGGCATATGATCAGGTATGTGTTCGCAAAAGGGTACTTTTGATATGACAGTTTGGTGAACGACTCTCTGCGGAGGTAGTGTCTGAACTGAGACCTGATATAACAGAGAACCAGTGAGAAGTTCCAGGGAGAAAACCAATAGAAACAGAAGAGATAGTGCAAAGACCCTAGGGCAAAAGTGAGTAAGAAAGAACCTGTCATTCGCAAGAAACAGATGAAAGGTCAGTGTGGAGTTTCAGTTTGAGATAAAGCCAAACAGGGAAGATGCCATCTAAACCAAGGTAAGGTACAACAGGAAGCCAGTGGAGGCTTCCCTGGTGACTCAGTCGGTAAAGAATCCACCTGCAGTGTGGGAGACCTGGGTTCGATCCCTGGGTTGGGAAGATTCCCCTGCAGGAGGGTATGGCAAGCCACTCCAGTACTCTTGCCTGGAGAATCCCCATGGTCAGAGGAGCCTGGAAGGCTGCAGTCCATGGGGATGCAGAGTCAGACACGACTGAGCGACTAACTGCATCACACAGCACAGCACAGGATTTGTAACATGATCTGACTTTTCTAAATGCCACTCCCACTTCTGTGCGGGAAATGTGAATGAATGCCAAATTTCGATCAGCTTAATGTTATTTCAAAGACTGCCAGGTTTCCTCTTCATCTCTTTTGATTACCAGATGATATGTTGAACTTTTGATTAGACTCTAAGTCCTTTCCAAGGTAGATAGGCATTCTCCAAGGATAACTAGTAGTCAGCATAAATAGTATTTGTAAAGTGCACATAATAGAATCACTTGTTCCTCCTTCAAGTAACATAGGAAATTCAAATTGTGCATGGTAAAGTTTAAGTCCAACAATTAGCTATAATTGGGAATTCTCTGGTTAATGGTAAACTGAACTCTCTTGATCCTAAAGGTAACTGTATGTCCATTTTTAATACTTTAATAAACTTTATGAATCTAGTTAGAAACACTAATAATTTAAAAAAAGTCAAATAAATACACAGGCATAATCAATCAACTCATCCACTTAATGTTTGTCTATGCTGCTGCTGCTGCTGCTAAGTCACTTCAGTCGTATCCAACTCTGTGCGACCCCATAGATGGCAGCCAACCAGGCTCCCCAATCCCTGGATTCTCCAGGCAAGAACACTTGAGTGGGTTGCCATTTCCTTCTCCAATGCATGAAAGTGAAAAGTGAAAGTGAAGTCGCTCAGTCCTGTCCAACTCTTAGCAACCCCATGAACTGTAGCCTACCAGGATTCTCTGCCCATGGGATTTTCCAGGGAAGAGTACTGGAATGGGCTGCCATTGCCTTCTCCGATGTTTGTCTATGGGTACTTATAAATAAAGCCTTATATGTACTGGAAGTCCAATCTTAAAATCTCTTTTCCCTAAATTATTCAGTCTTCTCCCTCACCTAACAGAAATGCTGAAGAATGAAGTCCCCATGGGGTAGATCCTGCAGGACTTGCTGGGAATCTTCACTGGGGTGGCTCATAGGTACTTCAAAAATCATCATGTCTCTAAGATCTTTTTGTCCCCTAATCCCCTCCTGAGTCTGGGACTTTGTCCTTTTCTTCTAGGTCCCCAATGAATAACAGCACAGTGGCCTAAGTGCTTCATAAAGGGTAAATGACCAAATGAATAGTAGTAGAAAGTGTTATCAGTCAAGGTCATACTGAAATCCTGCATGTTTTCTGTTACTGCTCACTCAAGAACAGAGGATTTTCAACTCTATGCCCGGCTTTCATCATCTACATTTAATCTTTACTCCATTGGCATACAGATTAGCACAAATTTTTCTGAGAGTTGCTGAAATAGAGTATTTCCTAATTTCCAATCAATGGGAAAAGTTTCTCTCATATACATTAGCAATAATTTAAATTTTTTTTCAATATTTCTGTCCTACATTTTTTAAAAAGATAAAATTTTCATGAATGTTCTTTCAAAGGAAAGGAAAACCTCTTGTGCTAATGCTTCCCATCCTTCAAAGACCATTAATTTAATTAGGCCTTTGGTAATTGGTTTGGTCATTTCTCCTTGTTCTCACTTAGTATTGCAATTTTTTTGGGCCAAGATACATGCATTCCAGGATCTTAGTTCCTAGACCAGGGATTGAACTCACTTCCCTCCTCGGTGAAAGCACGGAGTCCTAGCCACTCGACCGCCTGGAAATGCCCTAAGTAATGTAATTATCCTACATCCCATATCCTTCAACACTTCCTAATTCAATACAGAGTAATTCTTGGTGTTTATGATGTAACTTACAATTTTGCTGGGACTGATTTATGTATTTTCCTTAAGATAGTTAGTGAATATAACTGAGTGTCCAGCATCTTTATATTTCAGATGACTTTGTTTTCTTATCAATGATAGATGTAATAATAATAGATCCTAGAGTGAGAACAAAATTATTTTGAAAACAATTTGAGAGATGGTGATGCAAAATAGTCACCCAAAATTCCCCAATTCTTCTTTGACGGAGAAGAAAACAAAGAAATCTGAGAAAATTATGGCTTTTACCTTGGGGGAAAAGCACCTACATTCAAGAGCTGAATGCTGGATTTGGTATCTGCTTAGATCTGCATGTGAATGATGTCATACAGAAGGAGTAAAACTGATTAAACTGGTTCAAAAGAACTCCAGCTAATAAGAAATTCTGCTCACAAATATATATAGGGAGAAACTTCCCATAAACAGACTACACATTATATGCTGTAGTGATTTTCAGGAGTTTGTGTATTTGTTCAAGTTTGGGGAACTTGTACCTCAAAGTCTACCTCATACACGGATAACTACTGCTCTACAGTTTTTCAGATGTATTAATTCTCTCTCCCTAGATAAATGCTAAAACTCCTTGAGAGCAGGTATCTGTTGTATATTTCTTTTAAATAAATAGTAGGCAATAACAATAGTGGTATCATCATGCATATTACGACTCTAATGGCACAAAGTGAAGAGGAACTAAAGAGCCTCTTGATGAGGATGAAATAGGAGGGTGAAAAAGCTGGCTTGAAAGTCAACATTTAAAAAACTAAGAGTATGGCATTTGGTCCCAATACTTCATGACAAATAGAAGGGAAAAAAGTGGAAACAGTGACAGATTTTACTTTCTTGGGCTCCAAAATCACTGCAGATGGTGACTGCAGGCATGAAATTAAAAGATGCTTGCTCCTTGGAAGAAAAGCTATGAGAAACCTAGACAGCATATAAAAAGCAGAGACATCACTATGCTGACAAAGGTCCATATAGTTTTTCCAGTAGTCAAGTGTGGATGTTGAGAGTAGGACAATAAAGAAAGAAGGCTGAGCGCCAAAGAACTTATACTTTTGAAGTGTGGAGAAGAGACCCTACTGAGTCCCTTGGACTCCAAGGAGATCAAACCAGTCAATCCTAAAGGAAATCAACCCTGAATATTCATTGGAGGGACAGATGCTGAAGCTGAAGCTCCAAAACTCTGGCCACCTAATGCAAAGAGGTGGCTCACTTGAAAAGACCCTGATGCTGAGAAAGATTAAAGGCAAAAGAGAAGGGTGCAGCAGAGGATGAGATTTTTAGATAGCATCACTGACTCAGTGGACATGAATTTGAGCAAACTCCAAGAGATACTGGAAGACAGAAGAGGCTGGCATTTACAGTCAATGGGGTCACAAAGAGTTGGGCATAACTTAGCAACTGAACAATAGGCATTAACAAATACAAATGTCATATCCAAAACTGTGTGCTTAGTTGCTCAGTCATGTCCAACTCTTGCGACCCCACAGACTACAGTCTGCCAGGCTCCATGGGATTCTCCAGGCAAGAATACTGGAATGGGTTGCCATTTCCTTCTCCAACAAAATTAGGTAACTTCTTATTTATATCACATCAAATTAAAAGAAATCATAATTGTTGGATCACTAAACAGCATCACTTTTTTAGATGGAGGCAAACAAGATTAAGCTCATGAGAGAACTCAAAACTACATTACATGCAGTAGTCAGATTTGAGGGTATTTAGTCTGAAAAAAAATCCAGGGAGAGATATTTAAAGTGCTATCTTGTGGAAGAGGGATTATATCAATACAGCACAACTTGAAAGGTCTACAAGAAAATGGATTTTTTTAAAACCTCAATATACATGTCATACTAATTCTGGAGTTGTTCAAATCCAGGCTGGGTAATCATTCACAGCAAGATAGCATAGTATTTAGAAGCACCAGCTCTGAAGTCATTCTTCAAGTCTGGCTTTCCAACTTATATGGTGGGTGACTTTGATATCAAGTTATTTATAACTACATTAAACATTTGTTTCCAAAAAAGTTAATGTGCAATAAATCTTGTAGGGGATCCTGTTCAAAATACAGATTCTGATATCAAAAGTCTAGGCTGAAATCCAAAATTCTACATTCCTCATAGTACTTCCAAAGTAATGAGAATGTGACTGGTACACGGAATACGCTTGGAGAAGAAAGATTTTCTAAACCTTTAGTTTCCTCATCAGTAAAATGGACCTTAAAACAATTATAGTTACTCAATATGATTTGTGATAATTAAATGAGTTAACGAAGACAAACAGCTCAATACACTAGCAAACACATAATCTTAACTATCATTAGCTATTGTTTGAGGTAAAAGGACTTGTGAAAGGCAAAAAGTTGGCTTAAATAACTTACACAGGAATTTTGAATACTTACACAGGAATTTTGAATACTGGGATTTTGTAATTCTTTTAAATATTTTTATTAAAATTGACTCTGTAAATTAACCACATATTAATCAGAATTTGATAAATAAATGAGATACAATTTTAAACACCCAGAAATATTATAAGGAAAGTTTGTGATTCAAATGGAATAAGCTCACTTCCAAAGTCTCTCATTCAGTTTCCCTAAAAACCTGGACAGAATGCATGGATTAGCTATCTGAGGGCTCTGAAAAGTAAATATCTGGCAGCAAGTAGATTGTGGAAACAAACTACAAATCAAGTTTTGACCAATTCGTGGTATGCTTCCTGTTATTTTTTTCCTGCTAGTATTTCCCAGTCAGTACACTACTCCTACTAAATATATGTGACTGAAAGAGTTGGGGAAATTCTCTAGTTTCTTTTGTATGTTTGTCTTCTCTCTTGCCCCAAGCCCTAAGATGAAGTCCTGTGGCAGTGTGAGTGAGGGCAGTAGCAGCAGAACAGATGTCTAAAGCTGAGGGAATTCTTTTCTATAACTGTGGTCTGAAGAGTGGAGTCTGAAATTCCTGTTGTTTCTTTCTCTTTATCCTTCCCCAAGTCAGCTCTCAAAGCAGCAGACTAGGCTGACTTCAGTTTCCCAGCCAGAAGGCGTAGAAGGGAGTCCTTAGTTGAAGAGTGAACCTAGCTGGATCAAAAGCCTGCTAAATTTTTTAAGAATCAACATTCAATACAGGTTATAAAGAAAACCCAGAGTCACATAAGGTAATACTGAAAATGCCTAAGATATCATCCAAAATTACTTGTCATACAAAGAACTGGGACAATCTCAACAACTCATAAGAAAAAAGACAAACAGATACCAACACTGAGATGACTCAGCTACTTGAATTATTACAGACTTTAAAGCAGATATTATTACATTTCAAGAAATAAGGGCCAACAATATCAAAATGGGGAAAGACTGAAGTCTCAGTAGAGAATTTGAAGATATAAAAAAGAAACAAGAGGAAATTTTACCACTAAAAAAATATCCAAAACAAAAAAAATCAGTGGATTGACTATGGAAAAATGGAGATAACAACAAAAAAAGTCACTGAGCTTGAAGAAAGATCAGTAGAACAACATAAACAATCAGGAGAAAAAAAGATTGGGGGAAGAAAGGTCCTACATGTGGGATAATAACAAAAGGTCTGTCATTTGAGTCTTTAGGGTCTTAGAGGAAGACGAGGGACTGTTACAAAAAAATATCTGAAGGAAAAATAGCCAAATACTTCTTACACATTGAAAGAGTTAAATCTGTAGATCCAAGAACAGGAGAAACTCAACAAAAGCCACATCCAAATACACTGTAATCAAACTGCTGAAACCCAAAGACAAAGGAAAATTTCTGCAAGCAGCCAAAGAAAAACAACATGCTCCATATTAGGGGAACAATGATTCAAGTTTCTATGCACAGAGACTCTGGGTGCCAGAGGCAGTGGGATAGCATTTTCATAAATAAAGTGTTAGAAGAACTGAATTCTAAATTCAGTGAGAATATCCTTCAGGCATGAAGATGAAATAGGCATTCTCAGATGAAAGACAACCAAGAGAATTCATCACCAGTAGACCAACCATAAAATGAATGGTAAAAGAAGTTCTTTGGACAAAAGAGAAATTATACGGGAGAGAAGATGGAACCTGAGAGTGAAAGAATAATAACAGAAATGGTAAATATCTGGGTAAATTCAAAGACTAGTTTTATTTTCTTAAACTTTCTAAAATATGAGACTTTTGAAAACCAAAATTGTAAGTTTGTCTGGTGAGGTTTTCAATGTATGCAGATGTCAGAAACATATCAACTACAACAAAAAATGAATAAAATAACTTATATGGTGGTATAGTTCTTACATTCCATTTGAACTTGGTAAAATATTAGTTCAAAGTAAACTGAAAATGCAGCCATTATAATCTTAGTGCAGCCATTTAAAGAAAAAACACTACTCAGATCTATAGAGTGAACTTTTGGACTCTGGGGGAGAGGGAGAGGGTGGGATGAGATGGGGAAAAAAAGAAAAAACACTATACAAATGAACAGATATAATCAAAGA
>SJYQ01002817.1:103445-121032 GCA_006410935.1 Redunca redunca
AGGCAAGAAAAATTACCAGGATAAAAAGACACATTTCATAAAGATAAAAGGACCAATTCACCAAGAATATATAATAATCATTAGTGTATATAAGCAATTGAGACATTCAAAATATATAAAGGAAAAACATAGAATTAAAAATATATAGCATGCTAAAAACATCAAAACTCCTTTCTCAGTAATTGACAGAAACAAAAAGTAAATCGTCAAGGATATGGAAGAAATAAATAATATCTTAAACCAAGAGGAACTAATCTACATTTATAGGTTACTCCAGCCAACCACAGCAGAATATACATTCTTTCAAGTGAATACATGAGCAGTACCAAGATAAAGTATTTGTTTCACTATAACAGAATTAAACTAGAAATCAATATCAGGAAAATGTCCAGAAAATCCTCAAATAATTAGAAATTAAACAAGCTTCTACAATATCCACAGGGAAAATCAAAGTCTTGAGGAAAATTAGAAAATATTTTGAATTGTATAAAAATGAAAATCCAAATTCAAAATTTGTGGGATGTAGATAAGCAGTGCTTAGAGAGAAATTAAAATCATTAACTATTTATATTAAAAAAGTAGAGAGGTCTTGATGAACAATCTTAAGTTTCTACCTTTAAGAAACTAAAAGGAAAACTAAAAGTAAAATAAACCTAAAGTAAGCAGAAAGGAACAATAAAAAGCAGAAAAAAAATATAAAAAGAAAAGTAGAGAAAAACCAATGAAAGCTAAAGCTGTCTCTCAGAAAAGATCAACAAAATTTATAAACCTCTAGGCAGACTAACCAAAGAGAGAGGAAGTGAGAGAGAAGGCACAAATTACCAACATCAGGGAGGAAAGAGGGGATATCACTACAGCTCAATGAGAAAGGTTAAGAGTTATAAACAACACTATGCACATAAACACAATAACTAAGATGAAAGGGTGGAACTAATTCCGCAAACCAAAGTTCACATAAAAAGAACTAATTCAAACAGGCCTATATCAAAAGAAACTGAATACACAGGGAAAGATTTTCCAAAAAAATGAAAACTCCAAGCCAACTACTTTCACCAGGAAATGCCACAAAACATTTAAAGAAATAACACCAATTCTATACAATCTCTTCCAGAAAATAAAATAGGAAGCAACACTTCCCAACTTATTTTATGAGGTCAGAATTACCCTGATTCCAAAATCAGATAAAGGCAGTATAAGAAAAATAAAAAGTAAACAAAAACATAATACCAATATCTTCCATAAACAGAGAAGAAAAAACTATTCAACAAAATATCAACAAATTGAATCCAGCAATTTATAAAAGGAACAATGTGTCACAAACAAGAGTGGCTTATCCCAAGAATGCAAGGATAGATCAAAACTTAAATATCAATATCAGTAATGAGTTATGAGTTATGAAGTAACTCATCATATTAACAGACTGAAGAAGAAAAACTCTATTATCACATCAAGTGATACAAAAAAAAATAATCATATGACAAAAACCCAATATTTTCATGAGAAAATTCTCAACAATTAGAAAAAAATTGAAATTTTTTAACATGATAAAAGGTAACTTCAAAAATTAACAAATCTTACAGGGACTTCTCTGGTGGCCCAGTGGCTAAGACTCTGCATTGCCAATGCAGGGGGCCTGGGTCTGCTCCCTGGTCGGGGAACCATTTCCCACCTGCTGCAACTGAGAGTTCACATGCCACAACTAAAGATACCTCACGATTGAAGGCAAAAGGAGAAGAGGGCGGCAGAAGATGAGATGGGTAGACAGCCTCACCGACTTAATGGACATGAATTTGAGCAAACTGTGGGAGACAGTGAAAGACAGGGAAGCCTGGCGTGTTGCAGTCCATGGGGTCACAGACAGTCAGACATGACTTAGCAACTGAACAACACACCACGACGAAGACTGAGGATCCTTCATGCTGCAACTAGAACCCTGTGCGGCCAAATAGATTAACTAAAAATAAGTATTTTTAAAAACCCCACAGCTATCATGTTTAATGGTGAGAGACCAAGTGCTTTCTTCCTAAGATTAAGACAAAGATGTCTTATCTCACCACTTCTATTCAACAATGAATTTTAATATCTAGCCAGTGTAATAAGGAAAAAAAAAGAAACAGAGTTTGGAAAGAAAGAAAACTGTCCCTATTTGCAGAAAACATGATTTTTTTATGTAAGAAAACCCTATGATTCTGCAAAAAAAAAGCTCCTAAAAGTAATAAGTGAGTTTAGCATGGTTGCAAAACACAAGATCAAGATACGAAAATAACTCATACTTTTCAACAGTAACAATGAACTGAATTTGAAATTAAATAAACATGTGTATGCACATGTATACACATGTACACAAATATCATGTACTTATTTATATCAGATTAACAATGAACCCCTCAAATAAATAAATACATACATACATAGGTTTAAATCTAACAAAACATGGGAAAGAAATGTTAAAAACTACAAAGTACTGATTAAAAGTAACACACACCCAAATAAATGGAGACACATACTGTGTTCATGGACTGGAGAACTCTATACATAGTTATGTATGGATGTGAGAGTTGGACTGTGAAGAAGGCTGAGCGCCGAAGAATTGATGCTTTTGAACTGTGGTGTTGGAGAAGACTCTTGAGAGTCCCTTGGACTGCAAGGAGATCCAACCAGTCCATTCTGGAGATCAACCCTGGGATTTCTTTGGAAGGAATGATGCTGAAGCTGAAACTCCAGTACTTTGGCCACCTCATGAGAAGACTTGACTCATTGGAAAAGACTCTGATGCTGGGAGGGATTGGGGGCAGGAGGAGAAGGGGATGACAGAGGATGAGATGGCTGGATGGCATCACTGACTCGATGGACGTGGGTCTGAGTGAACTCCGGGAGTTGGTGATGGACAGGGAGGCCTGGCGTGCTGCGATTAATGAGGTCGCAAAGAGCTGGACGTGACTGAGAGACTGAACTGACCTGATACATAGTTAAGATGATACATATATAGTCAATTCTCCCTAAGCTGAATTTAATGCAATTCCAATTCAAATGTCAGCAAGATTTTTTTTTTTGTAGATACAGACACACTAACTAATTTTTATAAAAGAGTTAAATACTCAAAACAATTCTGAAAAGAATAAAATTGAAAGACTTATAGTATCTGATCTTATAGTATCTGATTTTAAGACTTTGCTAGACAACACCAGTAATCAATATAGTAGTGTTCTGACAAAAGGATAGATACATATATATTATATATCTACAGAACAAAACAGAGAATCTAGAAATAGAACTATAAAAATATGGTCAATTGAGTTTTGACAAAGGTTCAAAGGCAATTCAATGGTGATGATTCACTGGTGATGATACAATGTCTTCAACAAATGGTAATAGAACAAGCAAACAAGTATTAATCACCTTTTTTATTTTCTATATTTTATGATCATTTAATATCTTTAAAAACTTGCTGACTGGGGACTTCTGTTCCTCTGAATGCTAGCCAATTCTTAGCTGGGGAACACACATGTCTTTCACATGCGACTCCAACCATCTCTCTCACACACCAAGCCAGTATTTTCCCCTGCCCTAAATCATCCCAGGTCAGGTATCAGTTCCTATTCCCTGTTTCAGGCATCCTTACTCCCCAAAGCCCACTGGAATAACTTAAACTAGACAATCCTATATATATTGCTTATCCTGTCCTACCTAGATTTTCCCTCAGAAACCCCAATAAAGGGTTCATATTTGCCTCTCCCCTCCCTCGTGCTTCTACTTCACCAATCCTGGTACCTTCTCTCAGGAAATCTAGGTAATTCATTTTTCAGTGACACTGACCTCTCCATGCCAACATTCAGTCACCACTATAAAATAAAGTTCCATGAGTATAGTTTTCACGTAACATCCATATGCAAAAAATGAACTTCAATTTATACTTCACTTTATAAAAAATTAACTCAAAATGGGTCATAATTCAATATCAAACTATAAAATTTTTATAGAAAACCAAAGAAGTCTTTGAGATCTTGGGTTAGATGAAGCACTCTTAGGTGTCATCCAAGAGCATGACTCATAAAGGAGAAATTGTTAAGTAGGATTCCATCAAAATTAAAACTTTTGTTCCCTGACACTGCTAAAAGAATAAAGAGAAGCTTCAAACTGGAAGACAGTATATGCAAGCTCAACAATAAGAAAATAACTCAATCCAAAAGAACAGGCAAAACAGAGATTGCAAACTTACCCTTTAAAAGATGCTCTATATCATAAGTCATTCTCAAAACAAAATCACTACCACTACATACCTAAGAAGAGCTAAAATATAAAAACCAACAACTGACAAGTGTTGTGAAGGATATAGAACAACTGCAACTCTCACAGATTGCTAGTTATGATGAAAAAACTCTAAAAACAGTTTGGCAATTTCTCACAAAATTACCATACCACCCAGTAATCTCATTCCTAGGTGTCTACCCCAGAAATGTAAAACTTACATTCACACAAAAACTGTAAATGAATATTCATAGTAACTCTATTCTTAATTACCCCAAACTGCAATTGTCCAATTGGTGAATGGATAAACACTGCAGTATATTCACACAGTGGAATACTACTCAGCAATAAAAAGAAATGAATTATTGATACATGCATAACATTGATGAATCTCAAAAGCATTATGCTGAGTAAAAGAAGCCAGTCTTCAAAAGATACATATTATAATTCAATTTATGGGACACTGTGGAAAAGATCAAACTACAGAGATGGAGTACAGATCAATATTTGCCAGGGATAAGGGATAGGTGGAGAATGTGACTACAAATGGGTACCATGAGGAAATTTTATTGGAGTGATAGAATTATTTCGAGTCCTAACTGTGATGGTAGTGATTACAGAAATTTATATATGCTTTAAAACTTGTGAAACTTATACCAAAAACAAGTACAGTCATCCCTCAGTATCTAAGAGAATTGTTTCCAGGACCACTCATGGATACCAAAAACCCATGGATGCGTAAGTTCCTTATATAAAATGGCACTGTATTTGCAAGTAAATTAGGCATAACCTTCTACAGACTTTAAATCTTCTCTGCTGCTGCTGCTGCTGCTGCTAAGTCGCTTCAGTCGTGCCTGACTCTGTGTGACCCCACAGACAGCAGCCCACCAGGCTCCACCATCCCTGGGATTCTCCAGGCAAGAACACTGGAGTGGGTTGCCATTTCCTTCTCCAATGCAGTCACTCAGCTGTTTATAATACCTAATGCTATGCAAACAGCTATTAAACATAATTAAATGCTATGTAGATAGTTACCAATGCAGACAAATTCAAGTTTTGCTTTTTGGAAGTTTCTGGAAATCTTTTTTCCCCTGAATACTCTCAATCCACAGTTGGTTGAATCCACTCATGTAGAACCCATGAATATGGAAAGTTGACTGTATTTTGCACATAAATTTTTAATAAAAGCCATTTTAAAGAGATACATGAATGCCTTGTCTTCAAATAAACCATTGGGTTCAATTTCAATATTTAGTATACTCAAATTCTGGAGAACAGATCTCACTGTGCTGATAGAATTTTCAGGGATTAAATCCATTTTGTTAGTCAACCCAAGGAAGAGTGGCTTATAGGCAATTTCAAACATTCACCCCTTCAATTTTAAACAAACAAATCATCAATCCATGGAGAAGAGAATAGGTAAAAGCTCAAACCACATACTAGAACTAAAAACTGAGAGTCAACTTTCAAACTCTAAACTTTCCTATAATCTCAGAAATTAAATCCTGTAAGAATTGCAACTCATCAAGTATTCTAGAGGTTATACAGTTTGTATATCTACAAATGTACAGACTTTTTTTTTCTCTTTGAAATACTGAAGAAATTACTTACAGCTTTAAGGGTAAGATCACACTGGAAAACAAGTTTACGGAGTTGTGTTAAAATTTCTCTTTTGGTATTTTCTAGATCATTTCGCCTTTCTTCAACATTTGTCACGCACACTTTGTAGAGTTCATTTGCTTCTTCTACCTTTAGGAGTTATCAGAGAAAAAAGTGACGCTGGGTCACTGAATCTATATTTTAAAATAAATATACTTATTCTAGTAAAGCTCAATTTAAATGATTGAAATGGCTTATGCATGAAAGTTCTGAAACATTCTATGTTTTAGACAGAATATTCCTAAAGAGAAATATTCTGTTTTGGTCAGCAATTCAAGGACAACTGACTTCTATGAATAGTTAAGTATAATTTACAATTAGTACATTGTCTATAAAATAAATGTCCATTAATAAACTTTTCTATTTATATTTACCATTTCCTATAATCTTCTTACAGAATTTATCAACTATATTCATAAATATTAATAATATAAAGTTTCTGCCTAGTCTTGCTAGCAGGTACTAGAATAAGTACACATATATACCCAGTTGCCTAAATGGTGAACCTCCTGAACAATCAAGCAGAAAATATTAAACGATTGCCCTAAGATACTTTCTTCACAAATAAACCCCAAGATTCAAAATATAAGCAAAAATCTCTTAGCACAGTGGTTCTCAAAGTGTGGATCCCCAGCAGCAACAGCAGCAGCAGTTCTGGGCACTTGTTTGAGATCCAAGTTGTCTGGGGCCAGCTCCAGACCTACTAAATCAGAAATTCTGAGGACATGGCCCAGCAGTTTGTTTTGACAAGTCTTCCAGGTGGTCCTGATACAGGTTAAAATTTGAGAACTGAAGTCTTAGCAGATTATTGCTAATTCAATAGTAACAAATAACAAAAAAGATGATTACTTTTTGAAGAGCCTCCTCTTCCAGCCTTCGCTTCTTTTCTAGCTGTCTATTGACATTTTTTACTAATCCACTACTTGAGCTCAGATGTTCTTCTTCTGCACGAAACATGGAAGATTTTGCTTTTTCATATTCATCTTGACGTTGCATACACAACAATTTTGCCTTTTTAAGAGCAGTCTCTGTTTCAAGCTACACAGAATAAAGAGAGTATTAAATACAAAATAAAAAAAATCCTAATGTACAAATCTCTTTAGCATATTCAGCAAGACAGTTAAGACTGCATTTTAGATAAACTATAGAATAAGATATGCATCTTCCTAGGGTATACATGCTGACAGATTGCTCATGATTTTTAGATGTTCACAAATAGATGAAACTATTATAATACTAACCATTTTATTTTGCTCCTGTTTCCAAAGTTCTTTTATTTCTTTCCTTTGCTTTTCCATTTCATTTTTCCTCCCAAGTAGAGGCTGCCAAGGGCATTTTAAAACAACAACAACAAAAAAACAAAAAACAGGAGAGAGAGAAAAAAGCTGTTTTCTAAAGGTATACTGCTGTTTAAAAAAATAAAAAGCATAGTGTATATATAAATTTTTACCTGCACAAATTTGTTGGCTTGGAGAGCTGCAATTGTTTGTTGTAAAAGGTGACTACACTCTATATCATTAAGAAGGGCATTGGTAAATAAAGACTGCAGTGGCATAAACTCCTAGAATTTAAAATTGAAAAGAAAATTTTCCAATAGAAATGTACTAGAGTTCTAGATCCTCCCCCATTATCTTTCTTCAAAAAAAGAAATTTTTAAGTTTAAATTTTTTTCAGAAAAATGACTATTCATAAGTATCACCATATGAAAAAATACTGAAGAAAATTAATAATAATTCTTAAACTAGTCAGCAAAATTAGTAGCTAACAAGATAATTAACATTCATATATATATAAAACTAAATTTCCTAGCTTCTTCATGATAAATATCTTTGTAAGTTTAAAAAGATTTTATCTTGTCAATAAAAAGGTTATTCAGCATTCAAGTTCTTTCCTATATTAAGGACAAAATTTTCTGATTTTACATGGTATTATCAGGAGCTGAGTAATCGTTTGGTATAGAACCCTAGTAGTTCACTGACCACCTACCTGTAGTCCAATGTTAGTTCTAGTTGCCTCTGCCAACTTAACAATATTTCTAGTGGACTCCAATTCTGAAAAGGTCAAAGAAGGCATCAGAAGGTAAGTCCAACTTACTTTTTCTCCTCCATACTCTAAAATTATCTGTAATCCCCCAATTAAAAGTGAAAGTGAAGTTGCTCAGTCGTGTCCTACTCTTTGCGACCCCATGGACTGTAGCCTACCAGCTTCCTCTGTCCATGGGATTTTCCAGGCAACAGTCCTGGAGTGGATTGCCATTTCCTTCTCCAGGGGATCTTCCCAACCCAGGGATAGAACCCGGGTTTCCCACACTATAGACAGATGCTTTACCGTCTGAGCCACCAGGGAATTTTTTTTTTTAATTCCCCAATTAAAAAGTGATCACAAATACTACCTTGCATCATGGTATGAAGCTATGATTCTTAACTGAAACTATTCATCAAAATCAACTGGGAAACTTTCAAATTACACTTGCATAGGTTTCACCTCTCTAGGGGACTGGGACTTACGCCTGTTTATTATCTGTTTCTAAGGCTATTTAGAATCTGATGGACATCCCATATTAAAGGCAAATAATGTAATAGAAAGAGCACAGGTTTGGGGTAAATTCTGTATTTTGCCAGTTACTAATATGATCTTAGGCAAATCTGCTGACCTTAGGCAAATTCCCTGTCTCATTCACCTCCTCTGTTAAACAGGAATAAGAATTTTGTCTTGCCTACTTCCCAGGGTTTTGGTAAGGATTAAATTAGAAAATGGACTAGGAAAATATTAGCTATCAAGAAGTTCCTTATATATGTTTCCACCGCCTTCTGATCTGATAGCTAGATTTTTATCTGATAGTTGTTTTTTATCTCCTTTAACTATATTATCTGACTGCATTTCTTTTCGTTCATTAGAGTATACTTTCTTTAAAGGCAGACAGTACACTGTCGCGGTGTCCCCAGATCTAATGGTTGGTCCAGAGTTCAATGTTCAATAAATATATTTATTTTAAGGAGAGCTTTCCCTATTTCAAGAATAGAAAATGGACAATGATTTTATTCACTACAATGCGAGCATTACTAATTTGGAATCATTATTTACAGTCTGTAGAAAATGAATCACAAAGAATTTAGTTCTTATGTTCCAGAGTTAATCAAGGGCAACTCACCCAAGTTCAGCTTCTTTTCAACCCATGAGACTATGTTCTTGGTATATTTTGACCATGTTTTAGCATATGACAAAGCCAGTTCTATAGAATTAGTGTTTTTTAACAGCATGCTGTCTAATTCTATAGGAGAAAAACTTCCTGAAAATAAAAAAATGTCAAGGTAAGTATATATTAAATATGAGCTCATAACATGAAACCTTTAAAGAAGCATTACAATCCTAAGATGTTTTTCAATGAAAACTGGTTGAAAAAAATGTGACAAATTCAGAAACAAAGGGTCACGGCTTCAGTTGAAAATAATTTCAAATTACATTTTAAAATCTTAATGCATATTTCTATTATTCATCAAGTTACAAACCCTATAGAATTGTTGATCAGTCTTTATCATCACACTATCTACTCTAGTAGGTTTTTTCCCCTTAAGTTTTATGTGTAAAACTTTACATATTATTCATCTTATGTCTAAAATAAATACTTTCGGTTACTAAGCAAGGAGATTAAGTAATCCAAAACATTTATCAAACGTAACTGCAAAATGTCTGACTAAAGTTTTAAGTACCTCAAGCATTACCTTTTTCATTGGATGAGTCCACTGATTCCACAGAAACACTTTCAAAAGACTTTAAAAAAGGAAGAAAGCAAATTTAAGATTACAGCAGAAGATAACAGATCTTTGCTTCAAATTTTTTTCACTCTAACTTGTTACTCTGAAGAATTTCAAGCATTTAGAACTCAAAAAGCCTGAGAAGCCTGTTTAAATGCCAGAACATTTAATAAGAACTATATAGCTTTTTACAACAGCAGTTCTCAAGGTCTAAGAATGAATAAACCTCTTTGTTTACTAACAGCATTAATGAATCCATTCAAAATTTTAAATCCTGAAGATCTCAAAAATATTAGTCAGCAAGTTATGGAAGCAACCTAAATAGACTGCTATCTAAACAGAAGATAAAGACACTCTCTTTCAGCCATCCTTTACCATTTTATTATATGATAAGCATGTCATGCAAAGTCCTTTGGACAGCTTAGTGTGGAACTTTCTATGATGATGGAAATGTTCCATAGCTGCACTGTCCAATAAAGTAGCTACCAGCTACCTTTGAAAAGTGGCATTTGAAAAGTGGCTAATGTAAATGAAAATTAAAATTTTAATTTAATGCACTGCATGTGACACGCAGCTACCAAAATAGACAGTGCAGAAAAATGTTATCTACCAAAATTGTGAGAGCTTATTATTCAATGCAAAAGGAATCATGTAAAACCTACATCTGAAGTCAAGCTCTATCACTTAGTAGCAATATGACACTGAGCTACGTATTTATACTCATTTAAGTTTTCTGGCCCTTCATAAAATGAGGATAAGAATACCACTTCATAAGTCTATCTTAAAGATTAAGATGATGCAGGTTTGGGGCTTCCTTGGTGGCTCAGTGGTAAATAATCCTCCTGCCAATGCAGAAGACATGGGTTCGATTCCTAATCCAGGAGGATCCCACACACCACGTGGAGCAAATAAGCCTGTGTACCCCAACTACTGTAGACTGCACGCCCTAGAGCCTGTGCTCCGAAGCAAGAGAAGCCACTGCAATGAGACACTCAGGCACAGAAACATGGGCCACAACAGGAGCACATGAATAGGACATATGATTCACACCTAAAATTTAAATTATTTAGACCGCTGTTACACTGATAGAATGTTTTATTACACTTTCTAAATTAGCAGCAAGCTTGAAACATGTAATTGAGGAAAAATCAAAAATAACAGCATAATATTTTAAAGATCTAGAAATACTTCATAATTCTGATATGGTTTCTATACTGTCCTCCTTCAGTCATCAAATGGATGACTTCAGAATGTCACATTTTTTTTCTAAATACTGTAGTACATATAACAAATGGCCTTTAAGTAGTCATTCACATTTTGTATTATTTAAGAAAGGCTATAGTTCTTATGTTATTTTGACATAATAACAAGTACTTGGCACATTTCCAAATATGTGTTGAAATCCTTCTGGATCTGAATTCAACACTTTTGGGGAATCCTTAACAGGAAATGATCAACATATGTCCCTAATGCAGTCTGTTTACATATCTTGCATTTGGTGAAAAAATATTACTCAAATGAAAATATTACTACTACAATTACTATATCTTTAAAGCAATATTCTACATACATTCCTAATGTTCTATTATTTTTTAGGTATTTTTCTTCAACTAGGAATCAGAACTCTAATTCTCTGACATACTTATAAGGATGCTCTTAGGGAGAATTAAGACCTACAGTTTTGTTAATAAGGTGTTTCATGGTAACAAACTGTAGGGCATGTGAAAAGATTAACACCCTCTTCACTTCTTGTATCATTTTTCTAAGTTTCTACCAGTCTTTAAGACCTGCAGCACTATCAAGAAGGAAAAACGGCTAAGAACTACTGATTAAAATTTAGGATCATACAACATATAGATTCACTACATAAGACACTATAAAATTATCAGATACGTTCTTTTAAAATGATATAGTTCTATTTCAAAAGTACAACTAAATTTTTGGCCCCCAAACTGGCCATAAATTATCATACTTCAAATGAACTGAGCTATTTTTCTTGCTACACTAAAAAACTATCAAAGACTAATGCTGAGATTAAGATTAGGATATTATTAAAATTGGAAGTTAAAAATATTAAAGTCTTTGCTTTCATATAAACTTGGCGTACCTTACTTTCCTGAGAAACAGGCAGTCGCAATAATGAATCATTGCCTACATCTCCCATAAAGAAGTTTGTCAAGCTATCCAGGGGAAGTTTAAAAAAAAAAAGAAATAGAAATTAAAAACACAAAGACAAAACACAAGTCATTACATTGCTCTGTCACAAGCTGTACATTCAACATGTCATCTAGATTAAAAGAGCCTTAGATATAAACTCCTAAGAATCTATCCACATAAACTTAAGTAGTCACTCACAAACGGATGCTGCTTCTGAATGGCTATAAACACCTCCAAATACAGCAATAAAGCGACACCGGATATAGCATTTCCAAGGCTGTGATATTTTATGTTGGTGAATACTTTACTTTGCTTTACCTACTGAATTATCATGACACACACTCTAACTGAGACACTTAGGCCCTAAATTCTTGAAATGACAGTCCTCTACTTACATATTTCCAAAGGTAAAGGCCAAGGTTTCAATAGAAGAAAACACTTCTCTGAAGAGATCATTTTTGTTTTCTTCATTTACTTCTGTGAAGTTCACAGCTGTAGGGAAAAGGGATTACAATAAATGAGGGGGAAAATAAACTAGATTTATACAAAGTAATTTAATCCCATAAAAATCCACTATTACTTTCTAGAAGCATTAGAAGATTCGGAAACTAAAAAACCTAATAAACAAAATAATATGATGTTCAAGTTCTTCATTAAAGAAATCATACAAAAGAATCACCTTGCATAAAAGTACCTGGCATTCCAAACAGACTCCTCCACACACACTGCATTATTTGGCACATCCAAAAAGTGACTCAATGTGAAATCACTCGATCTTGAGCCATGGAGACCACTTACATCAGCCTTCTCTTAGTAAGAGAGCTCTGTGCTATTTTCTCTTGCTTATTGCTTCATGGCATTTTTAAAGAACAGTTAAATGCACTGTGGCCCACTTAAGTCAATATGAAGTACATTTTCCACTACAAATTACCAATATCTAAAGTCATATATACATCTGACATGGCATAAAACCTATACACGAAGCATATCATATTAACAACACCCAATACTTAAAAAATTTTAAATTCCTTATTTCTTCCTTTTTAAAGCCTTATTTCTTGTAAGGTCGTTAGGCTCTGAGGTCCATTTAAATTGATATATAGCTGTCTTTTGTTTATCATAGTGATATTCTAACATTTTGCATTTTGTTAAAGAAAATTAGGAAACATAACTGGAAAAAGTTTCTTATTATAACTTTGTCTTTACACACCTTTGTTAAAAGCCCAGATACAAGTTACAGAGACAAAACGTGAGGGCTGAATGGGTAAACTGTCGAAGTACCATGTTCTATTCAGACTGAGTTTAAGGAGCAACTGGCTCCTTGTATCCCACCCTCCCTAGGGTCCCTGCCAATCACCCTCCCTAGGGTCCCTGCCAATCACTGGAAGAAGAGAAACCAAGTGGAGAGGAAGCTATACTTTGTTTTAAAACGGAGTTGTTCTTAAGCTCGGTTGTACATCAGACTTACTTTAGGAGCTTCAGAAACAAAATCTGAGGCCCACCATCCAAGATTCAGATTTTAAAAGCCTGGTGAAGCACAGATATTCGTTCAAAATTTCTCCCAGGTGAATCTAATGTGCAACAAGAATTGAAAATGCTTTCTAGAAAGCCAGGATTCCTAAGAAGGGATGAATTAAAACCTCAAACCTGGAAGCCTCAGGAAATTACAACCAAGATTTTATAGACACAAGGGGCTAAGGTCCACACCTTTCATCATATTCCTCTAAATATTCCTGATACAAAGATGAAGAAAAACTTAAGAACCACCACAAATAATTTTTTAAATATCTCAAAATTTAGGTTGTAGCTTATATAACCTATACAGCTGAAAGAAATCCATACAAAATATATGAAACAACAGTTTTCAAGACACTAGTTATCAAGCAACAAAGAACAAGAATCCTAACATACAAGAAACAAATGTGGTAAGCTCTGCAACTGCCCTAAACTTACTGTCTCATAACACACCCAGATTTCTGAGCAAAGGAAACTAACAGAGATAAAGAAGGCCATTTTATAATGATGGAGTCAGTTCATCAGGAGGACGTAATTTTATAAATTTATGTACCTAATTAACAGTTTCAAAATGTATGAAATAAAAACTAATAGAACTGAAATGAGAAATAGACAAATTCACAACTACAGTCAGAAATTTTAAAAAACCCTCTCTCAATAACTGACAGAACCCGTAGACAGAAAATCAGTAGAGGATATGAAAGCCTTCAACCATACTACCAGCCACATGGATGAAACGGACATTTAAGGAACCTCTACCCAATGACAGCACATTCTTTTCAAGCATACATTGTAAATTTACAAAGATGGACTATATTATGGGCCATAAAACCAGTCTCAGTGGGTTTCAAAGGATTCAAGTCAGGAAAAATATGTTCTGTGACTAGATGGAATTAAACAATAAAAATCTCTGTAAAAGTCCTCAAATATTAAGTCGCTCAGTCGTGTCTGACTCTTTGCGACCCCGTGGAGTGTAGCCCACCAGGCTCCTCTGTCCATGGGATTCTCCAGGCAAGAACACTGGAGTGGGTTGCCATTTCCTTCTCCAGGGAATCTTCCCAACCCAGGGATTGAACTGGGTCGCCTGCCTTATAGGCAGATGCTTTACCGTCTGAGCCACCAGGGAAGCCCATTAGGAAACTCACACACTTCTAAATAACCCCATGGATCAAAGAAGAAAAAGGGAAATTAGAAAGTATTTTGAACACAATGAAAATACACTGTATCAATATTGGTGAAGGTGGGGGCAAAGAGGTGCAGAAGGGAGGGACTACCAAGGGGCATGCATCACCTGGACTGTGATGGTTTCACAAGAGTATGAACATCAAAACTGAACAGACTGTACCCTTAATTTAAATATGTGCAGTTTATTATAAGTCAATTATACCTCAATAATGCTGTCTTAAAAACTACACTGGAAAGTAGACTTCAAACATAATTTAAAATGGAATACCAGAAAAAAATGTAAAGCCTACTTCTATTTCCTAATTTTAACATGTTAGACTTTAAAGAAAAAAAAATACTTTATAACACCTGGCAGAATTCTGTAATTATTCATCCTTTCTTATAAATATATTTTTCAAAGCACTAAACAGGACTAGGAGACTTCAAAAAATAACTGTAAGTAGTGAAAAGACAATTATTTGAACCACCTTCAGTCCTTACCTTCATCCCTACTCAAATGAGGTTACAGCCATCTATTGAAAATTCCTCTTACTGCCTTTGCCTCCACTTCAAAACAGCTCTATCTCTCTAATATCCTTTCACTTCTTTCACTCCTGCCCTGGGTTTCAAAGAATAATCTTCAGCTCCTCTCCAACAATAAATCTTCCCATTCTCTCCTGCAATCTCCAAAACCCTACACCACCACTGCTTGCGCTTGTGCTCAGTCGTGTCCGACTCTTTGCAACCCCATGGACTGCAGTCTACCAGGCTCCTCTGTCCTCCTCCTCAAGGCTCCCCTAGTTCTCACTAGCTGACATTTCTTATGATACTAACAACATACCCAAATCTTTCCTATGGGAAAAAATTAAATTTACCATATTTCTCCTTAAAGCTATCATCCTAATTCAGCATTTCTTTACTCCCAAACCTCTATAAATAGATAATGACTGAATTCACTAGGATTTGACTTTTCATCCAGTTTAATGGTTAGCAGGGGTTGGAAAACTTTTTTTGTAAGGGCCTAGATAGTAAATATTTTAGACTTTTCAGGTCATACAATCTGTTGTAACTATATTCAACTCTGTATAAAGGAGTCAAACATAAATAAGAGTAGTTGTTTCTAATAAAACTTTACCTACAAAAACAGGCAGCAGGTCAGATTTGGCGCACTGGTAGTAATAATTGTTTGTGCACCCCTGGGTTAAAATGACAGGTTCCAAAGTCAGTATGCCTCGGTTAAATCCTAAATCTGTCTATCTCTTATGAGGTTGAGTAGCTTAACTGTTCTGTTCCTCAGTTTCCTCATTTATAAAATGGGGATAATAATACGTATTTTGAGAATCACTGTGAAGACTGAATGAACATAGAAGAGAGCTTTTTACATAGAAAATACTCAATAAATGTCTCACTCACTACCACTCAACAACACTGTCAGTAATCTGCAACTACATTAGCCAAACTTAGAAGTCTTTTTTTCCTTTTAAGTTTTCATCCTATTTGGCCATTCTGCAACTCTCAACAACCCTACCACTTAATACATATGTAACTTTGGACAAATCTCTCTATGTCCCAGCTTTCTTATCTGCAAAACAGGAGCTGATATAATCATTTCCTATAGAGATTAAAGGGCGATCCATGTAAAGAGCTTAACAGTAAGTACATCCTCAATATATTATGTCAGCTATTATTACTACAAATATTAACCACTTTCATCTGTCTTGAAGCATTTTGCTTAGAAGCAATACATCATAGTTAACTAGAGGAAGCAAAGCTTCAGAGGTTCAAACCTGAGTTTACATCTGACCCATATCACTTCTGGTTTTACCCTGGATACATCACCTAACTTCAATTTCTCATATGCAAAATGAAAGGAACTAAGAAAACAAATGTAAAGCACCTAGGGTGTGGAACTTGGTGTTTAGTAAATCTGAGCACCCTCATGTTCTTCATCTGTAGACAATCTGTGCTTCATATAGTTGTTTCCCCTCAGTCCGAAGTTCTCATCTTGGCCTTCTCTGTACATTATCCCCAAAGAATCTCACCCACTTTCAGTATCTTTAAGGAGATAATCCTCAAACCACGGGTCTAGGTTTCCCCGCTCAGCTCCACTGGTCTGATACGTTCCTCCCGCTCCTTTCTAGTCTTCACCCACGAGCACTGCGACCTCAGCACGTACAAAACCAAACTCTCATTTGTCATATGCTCTGCCCCTCAAGTCTACTCTTTTCCATACATTTCCTAGCTCATTAGTTTTGCTTCCAAAATGTCTCTGAAGTTTTCTCCTTCCATCCCATTCCTATAGACACTGACTTAGTTCAAAGACGACATTTTACATCTAGTCTAGACTATTTAACAACCTGCTAATTAGCCTCTCTGTCTCCACTCTCTATTAGCTGACCTTCAAAATCAAATTTAAAAAATTTTGTGCAAAGTTTAAATATCTCCCTTCGGTTCCCTATTAAGTCACAACAATGAGCACTAAAACACATTAAGTATCTCTTTAAGAAAACACATGAATAGTTTTCATACATATACTCTACTAGAACAGCAACTTTCAAACAATTTTACAATAACCAACCTTTGGTAAGAAATACACATCACATCATGACCAAGTATACCATAAACATATAATAGATAACTATATATACAGTTACATAACATTTTTTAAAGTTTCTGAAACATCCTTAAGTCTTAAACTTCTTTTCAATTCACTTTCATATTTTAAAAATGCTGGCTGCTGCTGCTAAGTCACTTCAGTCATGTTCGACTCTGTGCAATCCCACAGACGGCAGCCCAGCAGGCTCCCCCGTCCCTGGGATTCTCCAGGCAAGAACACTGGAGTGGGTTGCCATTCATTAATGTGATGTCATAAATCAGAGGCCGAAGTTTGAAAACTGCTGAATTAAAAGATAAAATGGAAGAAAATTTTCACCATTTGCATGGGGAAAATTGCAAAAACACAAACCAAAAGCTACAAGATTTATAAAATGAAAACTTCACATTGCTTCTGAGAAACAAAAAAGACAACCTGAAGAACTTATATGCATCCTATAGTCTCAGAAATGCTGAATATACAAATTGCTCTTTAA
>SJYQ01002817.1:129463-141252 GCA_006410935.1 Redunca redunca
TTATCTACCATCCCTATATGGTCATCTGAATTTTAATTTACTGTTTCTTTCATTTGTGCCATTTATTTTCTGCTTCACTCAGCTTATCAAGTGAGAACAGATTAGCCAGTTCCACTTTTTTGGTTCTCATGCATTAACACAATACCACAGTGTTTATACTGCAAACACTTCATGGAAATACTTAGGTAAATAAATAAGTGAAAAGGCCATGGTGTTTTCCTTGATTTAAAAAAATAAAACTGACAATAATTTTTTAACTCAGTCTTATTAATTCAGTTTAACCTCTCTGGGAAAGCAATGAAAACAAGGAGAAGGAGAAAAGTTTTCAGGGAGAAAAGTTTTCAGAACTTATCACAAGGAAACTCACTTTTGTGTTTTCTGTAATAACTTCTGAATTTACAGGATAAAAGTGAAGCCTTAACAGCAACTTTATCCAGTCACTTGGGGATTGTAAAAATAGTTACAGTTGACATTTTAAAAGAAGACTTATTCTATGAGCCTTACATATATGAAGTATGAACTCATTTAATTTTCACAATGACCCAATAATGTAGGTATTACTATCTTATTTTAGGAGATGTGAAACTGAGGAAGAGAATACCGGTAACTTGCCCAGGGTTATATACAAATAGTGGCAGAATGAGAATTCCACCTCAGGGCTCCGGCTCTAGAATTTATGTTCTTAGTCACCATGACAATCAACATGGTTAAAAAAGCTATAGCTTAATGACAGGTATACTCTGCAATCTGATTTAACAGGCTTCAACTTCCATGTGACTATGCCAGTTACTATTACAAATGAGGTTAAATTATGTAAGCCATACTAGGTAAGTGAAGAAGAAAGCAATCTCCTAAAGCTGGCACGTGTGTAATAAATGAGCTACCTGTATTTCATACTTCATTCCTCAAAGATTTGTTTTGTACCTTCTAGACACTAAGCCATAACCTATTAACATCCATATTAGCTTTTCCTGAACAATAACGATTAGAAATCACTGCTAGAGAGGTTTACTTCTGAAAAACACAATAGGAGGACTAGCAACTTATGTTTCCAGTATTTCACAAAATTTCTTGCACACTATAAAGGTTGAAAGTAAAATACTAGCCAACAATGGTAAAATTAATACTCACTGTAATTTGCCTAAATAAATTCACACATCCTCCTGTGTAAAATATGGGGTAATCCACAAGATTTCGATTCAGATTTTGAAAGTTTATGCAGAACTTCCCTCTCACAACAGAACATAGTATTTAACGACATTAAAATTTTTACCTAATTCCTTCTATCAGTAAAGTTTGTTTTAGAATGTTAACATACCATTTCTGACTACAGTTCTGTTAAATTTAGAACTCAGAATTCATCAAAAGCTGTCACTTATGAGATCAGTTACATTTTTACAAATTAAAAGTGATACACTCTTCAACTAGAAATCATTTTTAACAATTAGAGAACTTTATCTGAAACTGATGAAGTTTTATCTTCCTTCCTATTTAAAAAAACAAAACAGAAAAACATGGCACCATTGTCACAATAGTAAACTTTTATTAAAATCCATTTTTAATAGTTACGTAATCAAAAAATCTATAAGAAGTATTAGATTAACTGCCAATTTTTTTCTTCAAATGTATGTTATAATGGCAATGGACACTTCCAAGCACTCAGTACTAGACAAAGTAAGCAATGTGCACTATTCTCTCTAGCCCAATTAAAAGTCTTGCACTTTTTCAGATTTTCAAATTTTGAACTTCCACACATGGTGTTCACTTGGGAATGGAGAAGGTATATCACAGAGAGTTTAAGGTTACTGTAGAAACTAGAAGAGCATTTATCTTTGGAATTCAGAACACACTATTTCTCAGTGGGGCAACATAAACCTGAATCGGTACTGCACATACATTAATCTGCGGTGCTATATTTAAACACAGGGGATATACGTATAACAGCATGCCTTCAGCATTTTAACATAAGTTGCAAATTTTGCCCTGTAATTATTCATAATGTACCATAATGACACTGGCTGCTGCTGCTGCTGCTGCTAAGTCGCTTTAGTCATGTCCGACTCTGTGCGACCCCATAGACAGCAGCCCACCAGGCTCCCCCGTCCCTGGGATTCTTCAGGCACTGGAGAGAGATCTAAAACTTCAAATTTTACATCTGCTACTTACATAAGACTAAGGGGGCTTCCCTGATGGCTCAGTGGTAAAGAATTTGCCTGCCAGTACAGGAAACACGGGTTTGATCCCTGATCCAGGAAGATCCCACATACATGGAACAACTAAGCCCCTGTGCCCCAACCACTAAGCCTGTGCTCTAGAGCCCGGGAGCCACAATTACTGAGGCCACAGGCCACAACTACTCAAGCCTGAGCACCCTAAAGCCCACGCTCTTCAATGAGAAGCCACAGCAAGGAGAAGCCTGTGCACAACTAGAGAGTAGCTGCCACTCGCGTCAACTAGATAAAAGCTTGTGTAGCAACAAAGATCCTGCACAGTGGTCCCCGCCCCGCCCCCACCCCCCAACCACCAAAAAAAATCTCACAGGGTAACCTCCTCTTAGAAATAAGTAGTGGACAGAGAATCAATAAACTATCACTTACCCTGTATCGAAAGCAACTGTGTTCGCAGTCCTATGATCTCCCACATTAAGCTCTCTACTTTCGTTTGTAAATAAAAACAGTAGAGACAAAGTGCACACACATCTTAACTCTGTTAGGGGGCAGAGAGTCCTTTGGCAGACATTACATGAACTTGGTCAAACTCCAAGAAATGGTGAGGGACAAGGAAGCCTAGTGTACTGCAGTCCACGCGGCTATGAGGAGGCAGACACAATCTGGCGATTGAACAACAGCAATTTTCTGTAATCAGTTCATCAACACCTACTGCAATATGAGCGTAACATGCTCACTTGGGAAATTCTCATTAACATCATATTTAAGAAAGTTATCATAAAATTCACATTAAAAACCCCTATAAATTGGTGGGAGCCAGATGTCCTCTACAATGTGTTAAATAGTTTGAATACAAATTTAGCTGTCTTCTTCAGCTCTGAACTGTCAATATTCCAAACAATGTAGAATTTCCAACTCCAATCATTTTTTAAATCAGAATTATAATATCAATAGCATCTGCNGCAACTGTGTTCGCAGTCCTATGATCTCCCACATTAAGCTCTCTACTTTCGTTTGTAAATAAAAACAGTAGAGACAAAGTGCACACACATCTTAACTCTGTTAGGGGGCAGAGAGTCCTTTGGCAGACATTACATGAACTTGGTCAAACTCCAAGAAATGGTGAGGGACAAGGAAGCCTAGTGTACTGCAGTCCACGCGGCTATGAGGAGGCAGACACAATCTGGCGATTGAACAACAGCAATTTTCTGTAATCAGTTCATCAACACCTACTGCAATATGAGCGTAACATGCTCACTTGGGAAATTCTCATTAACATCATATTTAAGAAAGTTATCATAAAATTCACATTAAAAACCCCTATAAATTGGTGGGAGCCAGATGTCCTCTACAATGTGTTAAATAGTTTGAATACAAATTTAGCTGTCTTCTTCAGCTCTGAACTGTCAATATTCCAAACAATGTAGAATTTCCAACTCCAATCATTTTTTAAATCAGAATTATAATATCAATAGCATCTGCTGTAAACATCTCATTTTTAACAAAGTATTAAATGACTTAAGCCATATTCCTAAACTAGTCAATAGCAGAATTGGGTCTAGAACCTAGATTGTGTGATTCTCTTTCCTGAGCTCTTTCTGCCATCCCTTATTACCAATCTCACCAACTTGTATAAACTGCTTAGACGGTGATCTGCTGGTTCAAACCAAAGAACTGCATGAAAGCTACACATCCCAAAGGCAATTTAAGGAAAAAGAATTCAAATGAATTCCAAGAATTCCTATTTATAGGTAAAATTTTGCTCCAATAACAACTTTTTCTAGGTTTTCTTTTCAGGCTATAAAAATAAAAAATACTTATAGCTCAAAAATTCATCTCAATATTCCAGAGATGATGAAAACCAAACATCAATACCATCACTGCTCAATAGAAATCTCTGTAATGATGGTAATTTTTATATCTTCACCATTCAAAACAGTAGCAACTAATCAGAGATGGGTAATAAGCACTTGAAGCAGTTACTGCAACTGAGGAGCTGAATTTTAAATTCTAATTAAATTTAAACAACCATATCTCTAGAGGCTACCATATTGGGTAAGTCAACATAAATAGCACATGAAATAGAATGAAATGAAAACTGAGCAGTGTCTTTATAGTATCATGCTGCTGCTGCTAAGTCGCTTCATTGTGTCCAACCCTGTGCAACCCCACAGACAGCAGCCCACTAGGCTCCCCCATCCTTGGGATTCTCCAGGCAAGAACACTGGAGTGGGTTGCCATTTCCTTCTCCAATGCATGAAAGTGAAAAGTGAAAGTGAAGTCGCTCAGTCATGTCCAACTCTTAGCAACCCCATGGACTGCAGCCTTCCAGGCTCCTCCGTCCATGGGATTCTCCAGGCAAGAATACTGGAGTAGGGTGCCACTGCCTTCGCTGTTATAGTATCATACTGCCATGTAAAGCAGCTAATAAATCATGAGAAAAGGACACACCATTCTGCATTCATGACCTCTACGTTACAAATGAAATAGTAGTTATTTATCAGCAATCAGAGGTTGATGAAATCACATAATCTAAATTATACATACAACTCGTCTATGAAACGGGCTAAACTCTGCCTTTGTGGGGACTGTGTGATTAAATACTGTTTGCATGTGAAAGTACTCTGTAAAATGTAAAGCATCATATACAATTATACTAATCTCTATAACTAGTTCAAGGAAAGGGAAATGTGGATATAAACCTATCACAAAGCTATTAATTTATACCTAGCCTTAACAATGATTGAACACCTGAAGCAGTAGTTACATGATTTTGCGCACCACTGCTTCATGACAGGTAAAGTACATAAAGAAAATGGTATGCAGATAACACCAAAGGTGATTTGCATACCCACAGCTACATTCTTAAAAGATAACTTTTTAGCTTTTTCATAGCCAACCAACATGAACTGAAAGGTAATAAACAATATAAAAAATTTGGCATCCCACCTCTTGAGGAAGCAAAAGACAAAATAGTGGCAAAGCCACCTATCAAATACCAACAATGGTCTCTTCACTCCAAAAGAAAGATATAAAACATTAGACAGCTACAGAATTCAAACTTTTTGCCTGCTTTCCTGAAGATTATATCTCATGTGATTTTTGCAATAATTCTATTAAATAAATAGCATGACACTCTAACAAGCTGAAAATCATGATCAAAATTAAACATTTTATTACATGGCATTTGTCATTTGCAATGAGGTTGATTTATACTGTTTATACATACTCCCTTAAGGAGAACAACAAACAAAAAGGTTCTATCAATTCAAATAAACTAAAGAATATATTTCCAGATTTTGATAACAATGACGCAAAGACATAGAAAATAAATTCTTGCTAAATCCAAGATTTATTTTGAGATGGCACACATAAATCCTTTTAACTCTGACTAAAGAATCAACCATTAAAATCAACCCAAAGATAAATTAATGGAAATTCTCTGGCCACTCCTTACTAATGAGAGCTAGTTACCCAAAAGATGGTCTTTTGCATTAATTTACCAACCATAAATGGAAAACTTTTTTACTATTAACAATACACTCAAGTTCTAAATTTTGAAGTACTGGTTTTTTTAATTTAAAGAACAACATCCTTACAGATTTTTAACATTTCTGTAAAAAATATATTTCCATATACATCTTTTTACCTCAAAAGGTAGTTTCCCTTTCCTATCTTATTACCAATTTCCTCTTTNATTTTAATAATGAATCTGTTACTGGTATAATGCTTAATGTTATTTAGAATATCTTTCCACAATAACAAAGTAACTTTATTACCATTTAATTATCCAAAGTTAGACTTCAAAATCAAGTATTAAAATGAACAGAAATGTAGGTAAATTCTTTTCTAAAAACATACATATAGTCTCAAAAGAATGACTTATGTGATTGTCATTTAAGGGTAAATCTAATACTAAAATTTTGAGGCTACAATTCAAGTCCAGGTATTTTGGGCATTTCAAATGGAAAGTTACAGGTAGGTTAGAAATAAATTAAAAGCAGTACTTATGACAAACAGAAGGCATGGTTTTTTAGTTTCTATTTTTCAGAATGCATATCAGAAAATAAGTATCTAACTTATATTCACAGAAAATATTTACTGAACTCTTATGTCTATGAAACCCCAAAAGGTCTCACATAAATAACCAGGAAACTTCATTTTCTACATCCAGACATACCTTTATGAATATGGACTGAACTGCTACTTATTACAAAAGAATATCAGTTGTGTGATTATTAATCACCACTGCCATCAAAATTAGATATAAAAGAGGCACAGAAAGTTGAAAGACAGGTACTAAGATCAAGTCAGGGAGTACAGATGTATATAGCTCTTTATTTCAGGACAATCAAGTCTCAGGCTCCAGTATCCATTTCTAACTAGACAGAAAATAAATTCTGTGACTCTCTTTTGAGGAAGAGAACAGCAAAACAGAATTAAGTTTGACTGCTGAGGAAAAAATTCACTCAAATCAGTGATTTTAGACTGTTTCAGGAACAATATAGAAAACTGAATCTAGGCAGATGTATTAACAATGTAAATTAAAAATATTAGTGTGCTTAATAAAGACCAATCAGTGCATTGGTACCATTAACAAGAAGGTTAAGATTCCAAACATCTAAAAATCTCCCATATCAAACGGGTCTTGTTCCCTCACTTCCCAAGCTTTCTACTATGGACTGCACTGTATCTGATTATAACATAGTTTACACTGTAAACATCAAACATTTGGCAAAACATATATAAAATAGCTGAAGCAGAATACTCTTCTTTACTACTGTGTACATACTTATATGGAAGCGAGGCTGGCATTTAAGATGTTACAAACCATCCAAAAAGAAGGCTAAGGGGAAAAGAGTTGACAAACCTGAAAGAATAGCTTCTTTCAAATACAGTAACATATGGGAGAACTTCCTGATATCATTCACCAACTCCTTGATGTAATCAGGATCCAAAATGGCATTGGAATTTATGGACTTGAGCCCCATCTCAGAAGTTGTAACATCAGTTGAGAGCTGGCCTGTTGACAAAACACGTTTTTTCTTTGTCTTTTTCTGTTTGTAAGCAATCATCCTTTCATATAACAGTCAAAAAAATGGAATTCCTTATGTGGGGGAGACAAAAAGAGAGAAACGCAAATATTAACCAAGGTACATTATTACACCAGGTTTTCATGAACAGCTCAAAGCCCACCTCAATATGCTATTTAAAAAAACAAAAACAAACTCTGTATTACTAATATAGTGACTTCCATTTATTAAGTGCCAATAATCTTGACAAGTCTATGATATGCAGATTCTCAATTCCCAAGTTAGGAAAGTGATTTGAAGGTTAAATGATCTGTCTAAGCTCTCAGTTGATTAATGATGAATCGGTACTTAAAACCACATCTGCCTTGTGACCAAAATCTATGCTCTTAATAAACTTCCTCTTAATTCCTAGGGCACAGAATTTTTTAAGCTATAAAAGTTGTTCTGAAATGTCACTTAGTGGAAGAACATATTCTCCCACTATGACATCACCTTCAAAAATAAAGATGAAATATGAGCTTTGAAAATAGAAAGGCCTGTTTTCAAAATCTCCCTTCCATCATTACTATGTTTGACCTGACAAACTGTTAATCATCTCTTCTGGGCTTCCCTAGTGGCTCAGATGGTAAAGCATCTGTCTGCAGTGCAGGAGATCCAGGTTCAATCCCTGGGTTGGGAAGATCTCCTGGAGAAGGAAATGGCAGCCTACTCCACTACTCTTGCCTGGAAAATCCCATGGATGCAGAAGCCTGGTAGGCTACAGTCCATGGGGTCGCAAAGAGTCAGACACAACTGAGCAACTTCACTTACTTACTTACTTCACTTTGGTGAAGTGTTAATCGCCCAATCATGTCTGACTCTTTGTGACCCCACAGCCTGAACAATACACACACACACTCTGGATTATCATTTTTCATCAAGAATACTTCTCTGCTGAAATTAAAGCATGTCCACAAATCTGACACACTGTTGTTATTCAGTTGCTCAGTTGCGTCCGCCTCTTTGCTACCCCATGGACTGCAGCACACAAGGCTTCCCTGTCCTTTACCATCTCCCGGAGCTTATTCAAACTCATGTCCTTTGAGTCAATGATGACACACTTGGACTGAACAAATAAATATATGATCACTGGAGCAATATTTTTGGTAATTTCAGGATGATATAATAAAAACAAAATCTTTGTAATGACAAAGACTGAGATTTGAATCCTAGCTGAATACTTAGTAACCTGTACAATTTGGTTATAGGCTGTGTGAAGATTAAAAGGGAACATAAAATTAAAAGACTTCATTTAAAACACCTAAACCTGGTACACAGTTGGAACTCAAGGAAAACCTTACTGTTTCTGCTTTATCCTTACATTTTATCTTCCTGGAATTAAAAGTCCTAATTTTGTTTATATCTCTTGAAATCAAAAAGGAAATGACTCGAGGAATTAAATTAGCTCAAGCATTATCACTGAAATATTTACCAAATGTTTTGTCTTGGATTTTTGGATACTTTCAAAATGGTAGAATTACTAAGGACTTCTGTGAAATTTATAGTAGAAAGTTTTATGTAATATTCATTTCTGGGTTACATGTAAGATATAAAATTGTATCATTTACTCTTTACTATACATTGCCCAACTCCGTAGATTACCGCCCCCTCCACCCCCCGCCCCTGGCCATCTACAGTTTTTTTTACTGTATCTAATTCTCTCTCTACTACTACACTAGGTAAATAACCATGATTTCTTGACTGAGCTACTGCTACTAATTTCCTGATGAGTTTTCCACATTCATTCTTGTTCATTCCATAGGTAGTGTCTCATTACAAAGGTATTCACTTTCAAAACATGAATCTCATCATGTTATTTCTCTGTTCAAAACTCTTCCAAAGGACAATGAGAAGCTATCGTACATTACAAGGTTCAACGTGAGATCTGCCTCCTACCTCTCTCTGCAATGTCATCTGAAGTCAAATTCCTACTCAACGCTCTCAGCACTCTGGCCTCCCACACACCTCTTTCTCATTTTTCCAATAATATTTGTTTACCATGACTTGTAGTGGGAAATAATTTTACATCAGGAGCTAGTATACACATTAAGTATGTTTGTGTGTGGTGTATGCATGCAGGAATGCATAAACATCAAACAGATACTGGCTAAGAAGCCAGGTGATGTACTCAGATGTTTTCTTTCCTGTTCCATTTCTTTTTTTAAAATGCCAGTTGTAACCCATAAAATTGCTCTCAGACTTACTATGGATTCTGTCCCTACAACCTGAAAAACACCAATTGTTGGACTCAACAGGGTCTTGTCTATATACAGTTCTATCTGCCTGGACTATTCCTTCCTCTTTGTTTACTCATTCTGATCTCAATTCAAAGAAACCTTCCTGGACCTCCCCTGCCTCATAACCACCACCGCCACCACCAAACTAGAGCAGAATTTCCTGTTGGATGCTTTATAGCATCTTATCCTTTCCATCACTGCACTTATCCAAGTTCCCATAGATGATTCATGTTTCTCTATCCAGACTATAATCTCAAGGAAATCATGACCAATGTTTGCTAACCATGTGTTCTCTGCTTATAGCAGAATGAGGGATGAAAAACTCAAAACTGTCTGAATAAGTAACGATTTTGCAGGATGAATAATGAATAATAATGAATAAGCAATTTGCAATGAATTTATAAACTATAATTTTACAAAATTTCAATTAATTTTTATAGAAATAAAATGGTTAACTCTGGATTGTTGCAGTGTCTTGAATGGAAAATAGAAATTGTTTTTAAAAATCTGTCTCTAAAACAGTATCTTTCAAAAAAGAAGGCATATAAAGTTGAGTAAAGGCAAGAGTACATAAGACTGAAATCAAAGGTGGATTTCTATTACTGTTCCTCTACTTCTGATTATTAAATAAGGTGTCCTGACACTTCTTTAATAACATTTAAAAGTCCTTTATTCAATATTGTTATCCTCAAATCATTTCTGGAAATGCAATTTCTACATTCACTCTAGTTTCAAACCTATCTAACATTAATTCTTAAATGTGTAAATACTTCTAAAATGAACTTAGGACAATTTGGGGGGCACTATTATACCTAAGTCTCCCCTCCAACAAAAACAAAACAACACTCAAGTGTCTTGTTTGGGCAGCTGTTTTACAAACCATTAATTTAAAGACTATTAGCCTAATTTATCACTTTTGCAGCTTACTTAATAAAGCCACTCTGATTAATTTAGATGGCTTTTAGTTTAGTAAATTAGAAAACTGGTCATTGTCACTGGTAAAAAGATGGTTATAAATTTTAAAGCATATGTCACCAGCTTCAAATAAAACAAATCACCCACCTCAGTAAAACTAATTTACTTCAACTGTCAAATTAGTAACTCAAAGCTACAGAGTGTTTCAAAAATGCTTGAACATTTTTAGTCAAGACTATCTGTAAACAAAAATGATGGGGATGTGAGGAGTCAGCATTATGGTGAGTAATGTACTACACTTTACTTTTACTATATACACTTTACTACTTTTTATATTTCAAACTAAAAAAAGGAAACAACACAGTTGAAAAAATGTTAACATAAAGTTAATCCAAACTTTCACAAAATTGAACTATGATAATGAGAAAGTTTGGAGGATATACACTTTCCAAGATCATCTACATTACTTTCTCACATCCCAAAATGAACTTCTAGTTGGTGGGAACATAAAATGTAGTTACCAGATACTGTAACTGTAAATTTAATTACATGAGATAATAATACAGAAAGCACACTTAGCACAACGCTTGGTTCATCATGAAGATGCAATAACTATTAGCCATTATCATTAGCAGTGCTTTTACTGCAGGAGATTGTAGACATACGTAAGTAATGAACAACATGTGACTTCATTACAATATATCTGTAAATTGTGACCATGAAATATAGGACTGGAAACAATTCCAGAAATGTCACTGACTTTGTGGAAGCCTATTAAATGACTTCCAAGTGAAGTTTGAACTGTGCAAACAGACTGTTGAGCAAAATATTTGTGAAACTCTTCTAATTCTCTTGCATCTCTTCCAACTCCAAGTCATCAATATAAAAAAACACATATTATCCACTTCACAAAGAACTGTGTAGCAAAGAGAAAACTACTGTGCAAAACTACTTTCTCTGTATGTTCCAAATTCTAAGTAATATGAGCATCAGAAATGTGAACACTAACTTCTGCTACCCTGGAACGTGTCTTTTCCAAGACTTCAGTAGAATGCGTTTATCAAATGTTCTTGCCCCACGTTCCTCCATCCCAAATGTCTCCTTACAGAAGTATTCTCATTTTAGGCACCGGGCTGCCTAATTGAAAAGTGAAACAACCTCAAGTATCTGTACTTAATTCCCAATCTTACTATTTCTACCTCAGGAAAAATTGCTATATATTTTAGAAATCTGCCATATCAACACAATATCTGGTAAGAATCTTAAGAGATTTTTTTTTAAAAATCAGGAAAATTCACCCTGGAGGTCTTTGATTATGTTTTTTAAATGCACTCCTCACTAAAACAGAAGAGGGGAATGTTGGAAACTTTTTCAGTAATATGCAAATAATTAATTTC
>SJYQ01002819.1:818-17718 GCA_006410935.1 Redunca redunca
CATGTTATATTTTGTGCTTATTGATTCTGTATGAATATTCTGAAGCCATATTTTAATTATCTCTTGAGAAATGACTCTCATGCTTTACTTGAAGACAAATGGTAAATGAAATTAATAGTAGTTTGCTCTATGTAATAGGCAATAATGGATCACCTTTTGTAAAAGGGTAATAATGTTTCATTTATACTGCACGCTCTAGGAAAAATTTCCAGATAATTAATGCTTAATCTCTGAAATAAAATACTTACTCTTTATCATTGTTTTGTAAAACACTCTGAGATATATAATTTCTTCGCCTTTAAATTTTTTATTCCAATTTTTCAAAATAATTATTCAAAAGTCAGGTTAGGTACAATGATGTTGTGCCATGTTCTAACATTATAAAACATGCAGGGGCCTTAAAGACAAATTGGATGTAACATTCTCTTTATTCATTTTCCATCTTATTTTGCTATTCTACCTCTTTATTCAGTAACAGAGTACACTCGTGTTGAATTCATGTCAATGTTTGGCAAAACCAATACAGTAATGTAAAGTAAACTAAAGTTAAAATAAAAATTAAAAAAAAATAAGAGAAATATCTATTTTTACCTCAAAATAAGTCCAGATCCTGTTTGTCTTTATGTTTGCAGGTCTTCCACAGGCCTCTGTAGTCCTGAGTTCTCTTCTGCAGCAGTTAATATGTATCCTTATACCCATCACCGTTTTCTGTAAGTCCTAGTGTATACTCTCTAACTAGAGAATACTCAGAAACCAAGAGGTTGTTTTAAAATGAATTAAATATAATTTGGGCTGGGGGGGATAAGAATTTTAATTTGGAAGAAGTAATCTTATGATATAGCTATTTACTTATAAACTTAGGCCTATTTTAAGATGATGTCTCAAGTAATGACCTCTGCATAAAAGATGTGATTTTTTTTTTAAATTTTTATTGTTACTTTATTTTACTTTACAATACTGTATTGGTTTTGCCATACATTGACACGAATCTGCCTCGGGTGTACATGAGCTCTCAATCCTGAACCCTTCTCCCACCTCCTACCCCACACCATCTCTCTGGATCATCCCCGTGCACCAGCCCCAAGCATCCTGCATCCTGCATCGAACATAGACTGGCGATTCATTTTTGTATGAATCATGTATACATGTATACATGTATGAAACATGTATACATGACAGTATACATGTTTCAATGCCATTCTCCTAAATCATCCCACCCTCTCCTTCTCCCTCTCCCTCAGAGTCCAAAAGTCCGCTCTACACATCTGTGTCTCTTTTGCTGTCTCGCATACAGGGTCATCATTACCATCCTTCTAAATTCCATATATATGTGTTAGTATACTGTATTGGTGTTTTTCTTTCTGGCTTACTTCACTCTGTATAATCGGCTCCAGTTTCATCCGTCTCATTAGAACTGATTCAAATGTATGACCACAATGAGGTACCATTTCACACTAGTCAGAATGGCTGCAATCCAAAAGTCTACAAGCAATAAATGCTGGAGAGGGTGTGGAGAAAAGGGAACCCTCTTACACTGTTGGTGGGAATGCAAACTAGTACAGCCACTATGGAAAACAGTGTGGAGATTCCTTAAAAAACTGGAAATAGAACTGCCTTATGACCCAGCAATCCCACTGCTGGGCATACACACCAAGGAAACCAGAATTGAAAGAAATGTATGTACCCCAGTGTTCATTGCAGCACTGTTTATAATAGCCAGGACATAGAAACAAACTAGATGTCNCAGATGAATGGATAAGAAAGCTGTGGTACATATACACAATGGAGTATTACTCAGCCATTAAAATGATGTGATTTTTAAAAATTATATGATTTGGTTTTATTGTTTAAAATTATATCATAGTTTGTTATTAACTATTATTTACTTAAATATTGGAACATTTGAATTAGCATAGCACTCATTTCTGACTTCTGGCCTTTGTTTCTTTGTGCCTGTGATAAATCTTTCACATAAGCTGCAAGCGATGAGAGATGCTGGCTCTCAGGTTTATGCGTGTGTGTGTTTGTGTGTGTGTGCTTGCATGTGTGTGTTTGTAATATCTCTAGCTTTTGAGACAATAATTTTTAACCCTGGCTACTGGGTGGAATTTTCTAGATGCCATTTGGCTTCCATTTATAATCACCTGCTTGCTGGGCCCAGGTATTCTGATATAATGGGTCCATATAGAGGCTCTAGCCTCAGAGGTTTATAAACATTTCCAGCTGCAGCAATGATTGAGATCAACAGACCTAGACTAATGTCTAGTACATAGTTAACTTTCAATAAATATTTGTGAATAAATGAACAAACATATGAACAAAATAATTATTGAATGCCCTTTAACTATTAGCTTTCTAATAGCATTGGTGATACATTGGTATGCAAGGTTGCTGCCTTCAAGGCACTGACAGTGATACAGAGATGGGTAAAGTTTGAAGCATTTCTACTGAAATTATCTAATCACCATCATGCACGAAAGTGGCACAGAATCAGTCGTAGTCATCTCAACTCACCAACACACCATTTCCTCTTCCTGTGTTTTCTGAGCTGAAGATAGCAACACCATCTGTTCTTTCACTCAGTCCAGAAATCCTTGGATCATCCTAAATACCACTCTTTCTTTGCTGGAATATCAAACTGATCCCTGAATCTTATGTATTTTGACTTCTTATTAATGTCAGAGGATCTTTATTTTTCCACTCTCCTTACACTACCACTGACATAGTTAAATCCATTTTAAGTTGCACTCTGTCCATGGAATCAGCATCTTCATGGGTCTGCCAGCTTACAGTTGTGACCCTGTGCAAGCCATTCTCAAACTGTTCTAGAGCACAAAACTCGTCAGTCCTGTCCCTGTTTAAAATCACTCAGTGCCTCATTATTTGGAATAAAATCTATATGCTTCCAGTTTACAGGACCCTATAGTGAAGGCCCCCTCTTGGTTCTAGCTTTATTTTTTAAGTGTGGCTTTCTTGTATCCTAGGATCCAGTTCTGATGAAATCCTGTGCCTGCAACTTGCATCAATACATTACTCTCTGGATTAGCTTTTGTTATTCCCTCAGTTTATAAATCTTATCATCTCTTCAACCTCAACCTCATTTTAATAGTTAAATACTTTTCCTCCCTTAGTATTTATCTGAGACCCCACAGCCTCAGGAAAGCCTTTACTAATCCCCAAGGAATATATTGAAATATCTATAAAAATAACAATAGTAGTCCCTCTCTTAAAATATCCCCTATCCTTCCTGGGGGCTTCCCTGGTGGCACTTGTGATAAAGAACCTGTCTGCGAATACAGGAGACATAAGAAATGCAGGTTTGATTCCCTGGGTCAAGAAGACCCCCTGGAAGATGGCATGGAATCCACTCCAGAATTCTTGCCTGGAGAATCCCATAGACAGAGGAGTTTGGTGGGGTACAGTCCATGGGGTTGCAAAGAGTCTGACACAACTGAAGTGACTTAGTATACACACAACCATCCTTCCTAGAGCACCATTATATAAATGGGCAAAACCAGGAGAACATCTTGAGCTTGATCATGCACCTGTGTTCAAAATGAGACTGAGAAGTATTCTCAAAATCTGTATCAGGGATCCTAGACAGGGCTGTCTGGGGTCACTTGTTATCTCTGGAGTAAATTTTTGAAGTTCTACACTTGAGTAATGGCTCCATGGCCTGTGATACACTTACTAGTCCACATTCCCAAGTCCCACAATCCTCCTCAATCCAGTCAACACCACATACATACACTTACCCTGGCCATTTCTTCTTAGTAGCAGTTTTTTCAAAAGCCTCCTGATCACTATCATTTGAGTCTACTGACAAGGTACATTGTGGCACTTTCCACAGTGTTAAGGAGATCAGTGGAGAGGGTTGGTTTCCTGATGTGCAATTCTATGAAATAATAGCCATACATAATCCAAAAGCAAAGAAATAGAAATCAATATGTAACTGTGCCAAATATATCACGGCATTATGTTGGCTACATTGCAGATTTTACCTTATCTTTTCCAAAATTCTTTAAGGCATATGAGCTTATCTCCATCTGAAGCTTGATAACCAAATTAAGAACTGGAGAAATTGTGACTCCAGCCCTTAGATGTGTTGACTTCAGAGCCCACACTTTTACCATTAGAACAAGCTGCCTCATAAGATAATAATGTTAATGCATATAGAATCCTGCAACTGCTTTCTATCTATCCCATAGGATATGTAAGAAGGCCACCTGTTTTAAGCTATTGAACACTGGGATTGTTGTTTTTCAGTTGCTCATTTGTATCCAACTCTTTGTGACCTCACGGACTGCAGCATACCAGGCTTCCCTGTCCTTCACCATCTCCCGGAGATTGTTCAAACGCATGTCCATTGAGTTGGTGATGCCATCCAATCATCTCATCCTCTGTAGCCCCCTTTTCTACCTACTCTCAGTCTTTTCCAGCATCAGGGGGTTTTCCAATGCATTGGCTCTTTGCATTAAGGGGTAAAAGTATTGGGGCTTCAGCTTCAGCATCAGTCCTTCCAATGAATATTCAGGGTTGATTTCCTTTAGGATTGACTGGTTTGATCTTCTTGCAGTCCAAGGGACTCTAAAGAGTCTTTTCCAGGATTACAGTTTGAAAACATTAATTCTTTGGCACTTAGCCTTCTTTGTGGTCCAACTCTCATACCCATACATGACTATTGGAAAAACCATAGCTTTTGATGTACCGAACTTTGTTGGCAAAGTGATGTCTTTGCTTTTTAATACACTCTCTAGGTTTGTCATAACTTTCCTTCCAAGGAGCAAGCATTTTTTAATTTCATGGCTGCAGTCACCATCTGCAGTGATTTTGGAGCCCAAGAAAATAAAGTCTTTCACTGTGTCCATTGTTTTTCCATCTATTTGTCATGAAGTGATGGGACCAGATGCCATGATCTTTGTGTTTTGAATGTTGAGTTTTAAGCCAGCTTTTACACCCTCCTCTTTCACTTTCTTCAAAGGCTTTTGAGTTCCTCTTCACTTTCTGCTATAAGGGTGGTATCATCTGCATATCTGAGGTTATTGATATTTCTCCTGGAAATCTTGACTCCAGCTTGTGCTTCATCCATCCTGGCATTTTGCATAATGTTCTCTGCATATAAATTACATAGGCTGGGTGACAACAGGTAGTCTTCCAGCCTTGATCCTTTTCCAATTTGGAACCAGTCTGTTGTTCCATGTCCAGTTCTAACTGTTGCTCTTGACCTGCATACAGATTTCTTAGGAGGCAAGGAAAGTGGTCTGGTATTCCCATTTCTTTAAGAATTTTCCACAGTTTGTTGTGATCCACACAAACGCTTTAGCATAGTCATTGAAGCTGATATTTTTCTGGAATTCCCTTGCTTTTTCTATGATCCAACTGATGTTGGCAATCTGATCTCTTGTTCCTTTGCTTTTTCTAAATCCAGACTGTACCTCTAGAACTTCTTGGCTCACATACTGTTGAAGCTTAGCTTGAAAGACTTTGAGCATTACCTTGTTACCATGTGAGATGAGTGCAATTGTGCAATAGTTTGAACATTCTTTGGCATTGCCTTTCTTTGGGGTTGGAATGAAAACTGACCTTTTCCAGTCCTGTGGCCACTGCTGAGTTTTCCAAATTTGTTGGCATATTGAGTGCAGCACTTCCACAGCATCATCTTTTAGGATTTAAAATAGCTCAGCTGGAATTCCATCATCTCCACTAACCTTGTTAGTAGTGATGCTTCCTTAGGCCTACCTGACTTCACATTCCAGGATGTCTGGCTCTAGGTGAGTGACTACAGCATTGTGGTTATCCAGGTCATTAAGACTTTTTATGGATCTTCAGTGTATTCTTGCCAACTCTTCTTAATATCTTCTGCTTCTGTTAGGTCCATACCTTTTCTGTCCCTTATTATTCTCATCTTTACATGAAATGTTCCCTTTGTATCTGTAATTTTCTTGAAGAGATCTCTAGTCTTTCCCATTCTACTGTTTTCCTCTATTTCTTTGCATTGTTCACTTTGGAAAGCTTTCTTATTTTTCCTTGCTGATCTTTGGAGCTCTGCATTCAGGTGGGTATATCTTTCCTTTTCTCCTTTTCCCTTCATTTCTCTTCTTTTCTCAGCTATTTGTAAGGCCTTCTCCAGCAGCCATTTTGCCTTTTTGCATTTCTTTTTCTTGGGGATGATTTTGATCACTGCCTCCTGTACAATGATGTGACCACTGTGGAGTGGGATTTAAATGGACCTCTGGTGAGAAATCTAGGGATGGAGAGGTGAGTAAAACTTTGGTATACCATTAAACTTTCAATGTTACAAGCAAGCACAGGCTTGATTTGTCTTTTTTATAATCTCTGATTTAACTTTATTTACCTATAATAAAGGAGTGCCTGTGAAGGAAGCCTGGGCTACAGTATTTAAAATATTATTATCCTCAAAGGATATATTTCTAATCCTGTAACTTAAATATTTGCTTAAGCTTTTGGGCTCTTTGTTGATTTCTAATGATATGAGCAGAATAGTGAAAAATCTCAGAGAAACAATATCAGCTGCTCTGTGTGAAAATAACAAATTCCAGTATAATTTGGTTTCTTAGTAAAATATTTACATTTACATCATGTCCAATAGAGAAGGGAATGTCAACCCAGTCCAGTATTCTTGCCTGGAGAATTCCATGGACAGAGGAGCCTGGTGGGCTATAGTCCATGGGGTTGCATAGAGTCGGAAACAACTGAGCAACTAACATGCATACAGATGTCCATAAATGCATTGCAATAAATCAGTATTATCACTTGCATTATGACTCCCACAAACAGATATGTTGAAGTCCTATTCCCCAGTACCTTAGAAAGTGACCTTATTTTTAAAATATGAATAAGTTACCTTATTCTTAATATAATTATTGCAGTTATAATTAAAGATAAGGCATAATTAGTTAAGATAACATCATACCTCTCATGTCATCTTCTTGGTGAGCACCACCCTGGACACCAAAGTAACCTGCAACTCCTCTATCATTAACATGTTCTATCAGGGCCTTTTCCTTCATTGTTTTATTCTTAGAACTAATCACTAACAGATATAAATTTTACTTATCATGTTATTTGCATCTCTTAGAATAATGTAATTGTGAATACAGGGATTTCTGTTTGTTTTATCCAATTATGCATTTATAGACATAAGGTGCCAATAAATATTCATTGAAAGTGTGAAAGACCTTGTTAAGACTGAAGTCAAATTATAGTAAGTTGAAAAATATTACATATAGATTTCAGCAGGGCTGAGAAACTTGCACCCTCAATTTTCCCTGAAGTTCCCTTTAGCGACAAAAGCAGACCTTCACTCAATCTGAGGAAACCACATTTTAATTTTAAAAAAACTTTTAATTACTTAACATTAATGGTATCTGCTCCCACACTTTATGGGGAAGGATCTTAATTATGTGAGAAAAAGGATGGTGGAATATAAAGATGTTTTAAGCTATGTATTTTTATGTGTGTACAGTTGCTTACGGAGAAGGCAATGGCACCCCACTCCAGTACTCTTGCCTGGAAAATCCCATGGACGGAGAAGCCTGGTAGGTTACTTAGAATTTAGGATTTAGCATATTAGTTCAAGCCTCTAGGATGGACCTCAATCAGTCTGGTGTGCTGATTTATGAAGTCTTGAACTCAGTAATGGCCTATAGTTAATGGGTTAAGATGCCATAACTTTCTTGGTATGCTATATAGAAAAAGGAGTCCAAAGAGTTAAAAGAAAAGATTGGAATTTTGGAGTCAATGTGTTACGTTCACCTTGATCAGCCATCCCTAATCATGCGAACAGTTTACTTACTGACGTGGTAAAGAGGAATTATCAAGCTCTCCATATGCTTTACTGAGATACTACATGTACACCAGAGAGTAGGCAGTAAGCCCCAGGAAGCCTCAGGGGCTGGCACATTAGTGATTTTTCTCTACTCTTTGAGGAATGGTGGGGCTATTCCTTTTAAGTAGAAGACATCTTTATATACATATCACCATTCAGGAAGAAATAAGCTGTATTTTAAAGCTTTAGGAGTTTGTTGAATTTTAGATTGTTCAGCTCTGTCTCATTTATTGGGAAATCCATAATGCCATTGATTTTGAGTAGAATCTAGAGCAAGAGAAAGCCCTTCAGAAGACCAGTCTGAAATGCAAGCTTGTACCTAATGACACAGTGCAGTTAACAATGAAAGGAATCTGTATGGCAGATAAGGCTGCTAGATGAGGCTTCTCACATCAAGAGCAGACACTATACTTTTTCCTTTCATCACATCCTAGGCCCATCTTTTCATAATATCATAACTTTGGGGATTAACAAAATCATTTCATTGTAAAATGGAAATGGTATATGTGATGCCAAGCTCTAAATGGGCTAGAGTAATATTAGCACCCAGATGGCAATTTCAAAAACACCTACTGTTAGCAATTTCACTATTTCTTACTGAATCCACACGTTGGCACTAATGGAGACTTTATTAGTATCACTTAATGGAAAGAGGAAAGTGTGGCCTGGTTTACATATGGGTTTGCAAAGTAGCGTGTTCCATGTGGAAGTATGCAGTTGCTACATACAGCCCAATTTCGGGAGACTATAGAAGACAATGGTAAAGATAAATGTTTTCTTGACCAAATGTCAAACAGTGCATGTNNTTTATATCTTATTTATATATATATATAAGATAATGTTTTATGGAATGATTATGTGTGGTATGGATCTAATTATGAGTGGTGGCTGAGACTTGTCTTGTTGGAAAAATAAAAAAGAAAATCAGAATATTTATGACAGGAAAGATTGGAAAGATATAGATGAACATCACAGAATGAGCAAAAAGAGAGTGAATTCATGTTTCAAAGAGATACCTTGCAGAAACATCACTGCAGAGGAAACTTTCAATAATCAGATGGACACAATGAACCATCCTATTGATGTCAGCAAATCCCTGGAGGAAGGCATGGCAACTTACTCTAGCATTCTTGCCTGGAGAAACCCCAAGGACAGAGGAGCCTGGTGGGCTGCCATCCATGGCGTTGCAAAGAGTCAGACATGACCAACGTGGCTGAGCACACACGCACCTCACTCTCTACATACCTCACTGTCATCTCAGTGGCTGTGCACAAAGAAGACAGGTGGAAGAGACACGGGCTTGAATATCATGTTTCGTCTTTTTTCTCATTAAGGATGATCTGGCTACTACCTGCGCAATATATTAGTAGAGTTACAGCTAAAAGACTTTGACTTTTTCCCTCAGGTATGAGGCAGCAATTTGTTTTTATGATAATAAGTCATATTCTAAATATGAACTTGCCTTCCCTGTCTGAAATACTTCTGCCAGAACATCCATTAATGGATTTACAGAATGCTGTATTTATGGCCTTGTTATCTTACACATCATTGTCTCCAAACAAAGAACTCATTTTATGGTGAAAGAAACTTAACAATGAGCTCATGTGCAAGGGATTCATTGGTCTTCGCATGAACTCCTCACCCGGGAGGAGTTTGAGGGGATAGTGTTATGGCTTATTGAAGATCCGCTTATGTCCTACAGTTTCAATGTATTCCAATGCATGCTTCCACTTTCTCTTCATCTAGAATGTGTAAGTTTAGGAACCAAGGTTAAGATAGGCCCCTCTCATTGATATATTTAAGAACTCATTCTTTTTGAACTTTTCTGCTTGTTTCTGCAGCCTTGGATTTGGAGATGTGGAGGTACTAGTAGCTAGAAGAGTTGTGGGTACACTAGGGAGCATGATCACAGTGCTGTTAAATAGCTGAGCCTACTCATTGGTTTGGGCTTGTCATGCTGCTGAAATAGGACAGTGAATAAGATCAGTCCACTGGTCACAGTGCTTATTCCCAATTATTAATATGAAGGGAGAACTGGTCTGTTATTCCATCCCTGGGTTAAAGTTTAGTGAATCCAAAAGTTTCATTAGAATGCCTCTTATTCTCATGTCCAGTCATAATCATCAATGGAAAACTGTAACTAGCCAATAAGACTGGACGAGTGAGGGTTTGGGTTGGATAATAATAAATATTTGAACCCCTCTACCAGATAGTGCATGTCAAATAGAGATGCTGTCAAAGTGTAAGAGATGTTGCAAGAGAATAGCAAGAGTATGGAATCGCTGGTGTAGGAAGGAAGCTCTAATTGTGTTTTTAGGCCTAGTGACTATTATACAGCTGGACACTGTGGCAGCTATACCTTAAAGCTGGTCATTCTCTTCTAATAGCTTATCTGAAAAGTAAAGGTGATGGCTATGCTATACTTGTGCTTTCTTGTGGGGAGTAAAATCGTGTTGAGGTTATCTTTCAGTGATGGTGTGTCTCTCTTGGGCTGAGGATTTTTTTCCTCTGAGCAAATCTTTAGAATGGATTAAGACTGGCAAAAGGGTGGAATACACTTTGTTTTCCATGTACTCTGCTCCACCTCCAGATCCACTTTCCATGCTTGCTGCCTACTACGTGCTGTTGGAGTAGGTCAGCAAGAAGACAAGACCTCTGGTCATCAGTGAACCAGACCTGGGTAATCAGAGGCTCCTTAAGCCTCCCCTTGTCCTTGGGCTGTACATTCTGTCCCCCATTCCCACAGTGGGAGCTGTTCCAAGGATATAACTTTGAGAAAGTAAGGTGTTACTAAGTCCATCTGGATGGTATACATAACTGAAGATTCTGGTGGAGGGTGTCGTGATCTATTTGTCCTGTGACTGCACAAGACAAACCTCATAGGTAAGTTCCCTTGCTTATTAAACTTGTGTGTGTGTGTGTGTGTGGGTGGGTGGGTGTTCAGTCGCTAAGTTGTGTTTGACTTTTTGTGACCCCAAGGACCTCAGCACACCAGTCCTTCACGATCTCCCGGAATTTGCTCAAATTCATGTCTGTTGAATCAATGATGCTATCTAACCCTCTCATCCTCTGCCACCCTTTTTTCCTTTTGCCTTTAATCACTCCCAGCATCAGGGTCTTTTTCAATGAGTCTTCTCTTCCCATCAGGCGGTCAAAGTATTGGAGCTTCTGCATCAGTCCTTCCAATGAATATTCAGGGTTGCTTTCCTTTAGGATTGACTGGTTTGATCTCTTTGCAGTCCAAGGGACTCTCAAGAATCTTCTCTAGCACCACAGTTAGAAAGCATCAGCTCTTTGCTGCTTAGCCTTCCTATGGTCCACATCTACATATGACTGCTGGGAAAACCATAGCTTTGACTACATGGACGTTTCTTGGCAAAATGATGCCTCTGCTTTTTAATATGCTGTCTAGGTTTGTCATAGCTTTCCTTCCAAGGAGCAAGGTCTTTTAATTTTGTGGCTATAGTCACTGCCTGTGGTGATTTTGGAGTCTAAGAAAGTAAACTCAGTTGCTACTTTCACATTCCCCCCCCCTTTTTTTTTACCATGTGTGATGCCAGTCTGGAGTGAGTTGCCTCTTTCTTCCATCTCTTTTTGTTCTCTGTTTACAGAGCCAGTTTATGAACCAACAAAAAGTTCTTAGAGGCTGGCCTGTATGAAGCAGCCAGACCTCCCCTACTTCTGGCTTTAAAGCCAGTGCTTACTTCCTAACATTTGTCAGGCTGCTGAGGGACCACTTCTCAGTCTAAATATTTGACTTTTTTTTTCTTTTTAGATGTGATTTCACTTTTATTTGTATGAGTTGATAGAAAGCAAAGAAAATGATCCCAACCAACTCATATAAATATAAGATTTATTACTTTTAACCAGGTGGAAAAACTGTTAAAATGGGAATGTATACCATTCAACCAAAGAAAAAGTTCTTACCAGTTCCTGCATACACACAAAGGGCCTCCATAAGCACTTCCACGCACTGTCTTCCAAGTTCTTGAGAGTCTAAATTCCAACCTAAGAGTTTCAATCAAGAGAGAGAATTCAGAGTTCAGCCTCTGTTGTATAGATTACATACAAACACAAGTGACTGTTTGGGTCAAGTTTAAGGTATGTATAAAACTAGAATCCTGACATTCAAATGACCATACCATTCCAAATATGTGATGATCTTTTAATCAATAGCTAATGCACAGTAGATTACTTGAGTTACCCTTAATTGAGAGTTTCAAATAGATGCTGTTACTGTGGCCTTTTCTGTGGGGTGATCACCTTTGGAAACAGAAAATGGGCATAGGCCTGCATCAGCAGAACAGGCAGGGTCTCTGCCTTTTATCTGTTGTCAAAACAACTTTTTATTATCATTTTTGACTAATAGTCAAAGCTTTTCCCCTACACAAGTTTTCTTTATGTCAGAAATTTGAAGGTGGCCTCACTATTGGGTGAATCAAAATGTCAACTGTCAAACTTGGAATATGTTCTTTTTTAGGCTTGTATACTGTTATACGTGGCCATTGGAAAGAATAAGATTTGAATGTCAGCCTCAAAGCACCTTGCAGCTTGTTGTCTCAAACTGCGAGACTTAACTTGTTTTATGTGAATACATATATTTGCATTCTCTTTTCAAGAAACAGCCTCTACATTGTAACTGGTGAATACTCACCAACAACAATTCCATAACCTTCCTGAAATACATTCCAGTGCTATGAGGGAATTCTTCTGAATCTGGAGCGTTTAACTAGATTTTCTTTGGACTGACTTCAATTAAGGAAAAAAATTCTACTCACTGTTTTCTCATAATATTCTTTTCCAAGACAGAAGTCAGTTATTGTTTCATATTTTCTCCTTTTATCTTTGCAAATCCAATTCTACTTTCACTCAGATATATCTTCAATTTCTTATATATTTAGTAATATATTACTTATATAGTACTTAATTGCTATTATATTACTTTTCATGAAGAATTGTAATGTTCTTACATGGACTCTTTGTATTTATTACCTTTGCTTTTTATACATGCACCTCCATTTGTCAGCACTTATATTTAAATTAAATTTTAAGTTGGCAGCTTTTCAACTTAAAATCTAAAATGGTTCTTCTTTTTCCTTAATCTATTTTTTCCACAGCTTTTCATTCACACTTTTAACTTTAAATAGATTCACATCCTGTTTACATTTCTACTTTCCCACCACTCTTAGAAAGCAAGGATGAGAATTTCTTATCAGTGTTTGGTTCAGAGTGCCTCTGAGAGTCCAGCACAGAGGACTCAAGAACTATTTGGTTCAGGGATGAACGGCTGTAAGATTAAAAGTAGTGTTTTCATGTAAGGCAGCATTTAGTTACCAGAAAGAAGCTGCCAATCTATATCTTACCCATATTTATTAGTCTGTAGCTAGATGGAGAAGGCAATGGCACCCCACTCCAGTACTCTTGCCTGGAAAATCTCATGGACAGAGGAGCCTGGTGGGCTGCAGCCCATGGGCTCACTGAGAGTCGGACATGACTGAGCAACTTCACTTTCACTTTTCACTTTCATGCATTGGAGAAGGAAATGGCAACCCACTCCAGTGTTCTTGCCTGGAGAATCCCATGGACGGGGGAGCCTGGTGGGCTGCCGTCTATGGGGTCGCACAGAGTCAGACACGACTGAAGCGACTTAGCAGCAGCAGCAGCTAGAATAAAAGGAAAAAGTATATGTATATATTAATTAATACATGTATATATACATTTTTAATTAAAAATAAGATGCTAATTTTCTTATCACAGTATAATAGAAAACCTTGTTCTTATGTTTCTATAAACTTTTCTAAAATGTATTACAGAATGCACATAAACAAAGAATAGATCATTTTGTAACACTTTCATTAGTGACTAACAGTGCTTGAACAGAGTAAAGATTCCACAACTGCTTGTGAATTACTTAATATATTGATTAATAAATATTTTCAAAAGATGATAGTTTACACCTTTCTTCAGTTCAGTTCAGTTCACTTCAGTCTCTCAGTCGTGTCCGACTCTTTGCGACCCATGAATCATAGCACGCCAGGCTTCCCTGTCCATCACCAACTCCCGGAGTTCACTCAGACTCACGTCCATCGAGTCAGTGATGCCATGCAGCCATCTCATCCTGGGTCGTCCCCTTCTCCTCCTGCCCCCAATCCCTCCCAGCATCAGAGGCTTTTCCAATGAGTCAACTCTTCGCATGAGGTGGCCAAAGTACTGGAGTTTCAGCTTTAGCATCATTCCTTCTAAAGAAATCCCAGGGTTGATCTTCTTCAGAATGGACTGGTTGGATCTCCTTGCAATCCAAGGGACTCTCAAGAGTCTTCTCCAACACCACCGTTCAAAAGCATCAATTCCTTGGCACTCAGCCTTCTTCACAGTCCAACTCTCACATCCATGCATGACCACAGGAAAAACCATAACCTTGATTAGTGTGTTAATGGATGGAATGAATAGAATATAGCTAATAATAGGCAAAAAACAAGAATATATTTTAAAGTTTTTGTTCTTAATGAATAAAGAGATAATAGTTAATTCAATTTGGTCATTTATTATGGGCCAGATTCAGTAACAGAGATCTCTTCAAGAAAATTAGAGATACCAAAGGACTATTTCATGCAATGATGGACACAGTAAAGACAGAAATGGTATCGATCTAACCAAAGCAGAAAATATTAAGAAGAAGTGGCAAGAATACACAGAAGAACTGTACAGAAAAGATCCTCATGACCCAGATAACCACAATGGTGTGATCACTCACCTAGAGCCAGACATCCTGGAATGTAAAGTCAAGTGGGCCTTAGGAAGCATCACTATGAACAAAGCTAGTGGAGGTGATGGAATCCCAGTTGAGCTATTTCAAATCCTAAAAGGTGATGCTGTGGAAGTGCTGCACTTCACATGCCAGCAAATTTGGAAAATTCAGCAGTGGCCACAGGACTGGAAAAGGTCAGTTTTCATTCCAACCCCAAAGAAAGGCAATGCCAAAGAATGTTCAAACTATTGCACAATTGCACTCATCTCACATGATAGCAAAGAAATGCTCAAAATTCTCCAAGCCAGGCTTCAACAGTATGTGAACCATGAACTTCCAGATGTTCAAGCTGGTTTTAGAAAAGGCAGAGGAACCAGAGATCAAATTGTCAACCTATTTTGGATCATCAAAAAAGCAAGAGAGTTCCAGAAAACCATCTATTTCTCCTTTATTGACTATGCCAAATCCTTTGACTGATGGATCACAACAAACTGTGGAAAATTCTGAAAGAGATGGGAATACCAAACCACCTTACCTGCCTCTTGAGAAATCTATGCAGGTCAAGAAGCAACAGTTAGAAGTGGACATGGAACAACAGACTGTTTCCAAATGGGGAAAGGAGTACATCAAGGCTGTATATTGTCACCCTTCCTATTTAACTTATATGCAGAGTACATCATGCGAAATACCAGACAGCATGAAGCACAAGCTGGAATCAGGATTGCCGGGAGAAATATCAATAACCTCAGATATGCAGATGACACCACCTTTATGGCAGAAAGCCTCTTGATGAAAGTGAAAGAGGAGAGTGAAAAAGTTGGCTTTACTCAACATTCAGAAAATTAAGATCATGACATCCAGTCACATCACTTCATGGCAAATAGATGGGGAAACAGTGGAAACAGTGGCTTTATTTTCTTGGGCTCCAAAATCACTGCAGATGGTGATTGCAGCCATGAAATTAAAAGACTCTTGCTCCTGGGAAGAAAAGTATGACCAACTGAGATAGCATATTAAAAGGCAGAGACATTTCCAACAAAGGTCTGTCTAGACAAAGCTATGTTTTTTCCAATAGTCATGTATGGATGTGATAGTTGGACTATAAAGAAAGCTGAGAGCTGAAGGATTGATGCTTTTGAACTGTGGTGTTGAAGACTCTTGAGAGTCCCTTGGACTGCAAGGAGATCCAACCAGTCCATCCTAAAGGAAATAATTCCTGAATATTCATTGGAAGGACTGATGCTGAAGCTGAAACTCCAATTATTTGGCCACTTGATGTGAAGAGCTGACTCACTGGAAAAGACTCTCATTCTGAGAAAGATCGAAGGTGGGAGTAGAAAGGGATGACATATGGTGAGTTGCCTGGATGGCATCACCGACTCAATGAACATGAGTTTGAGTAAGCTCCAGGAACTGATGATGGACATGGAAGCCTGGTGTGCTGCAGTCGTGGGGTCGCAAAGAGTCAGACATGACTGAATGACTGAGCTGAACTGAGATTCAATAGTAAGAATTGTTTATCGATTGTATATGTAGGCCCCAAACAGCCTCTAGGGTAGAGAATCTCAACTCTCTAAGGAATATGAAACATAGAGACTGAGAAAGTTGCCTCATAACTGGCCTTGTGAATCAGTATTTAATTTCGGAAAATTTAATTCCTTTGACTATAATCTTTATCTTCATGGTTTGTTAATTCTCAAAGAATAAAATGCACTTAATATTTTGAATAAATGCTGATGTACTACAGGCAAAACACAGGCCCTTGTACTTGGGTCAGTAAGGTAAGCTCAGTTGAAGAAAATTGTTTCCTTTTATTTTCTATATGTCTATTATATTCTGAAATGAACTCTGCTATTTCTCTACTCAGGGATGCTTTCCATATGAAAGTAGTATGCACTTCCAACAGACCCTCTACTGGAAAACACTGAACAGTTTTGACAGATTCAGCCCAAACAAATACAAAATGGATCTCCTCTTCAAAAACTGTGCATCAATTTAAAGATGTTTGTGTATTTTCTTTCCTGACAAAAACTTTGCTGTGTTGTTTTGCAACTTTAATTTTCCACAAAGAATCAATAACAGTTCAATTTCAGCTCACAAATATGCTATATAATTTTAAATTATTAAAAAAATTAATATACCAAATAGGTACATAGTTTAAGGGGATTTGACTGTAATAGGCTATTAACTCAACAAGTAGCATTTAATATTTCCTCTAAAAATGCTACTTTGTGAGTGTTACGTTATAAATGAACAATATGCTGCTATGCAGATTGCATAAATTATAAAAGATTATTGATGGA
>SJYQ01002819.1:25661-37564 GCA_006410935.1 Redunca redunca
TCCTCTGCCTTTTCTAAAACCAGCTTGAACATCTGGAAGTTCACGGTTCACGTATTGCTGAAGCCTGGCTTGGAGAATTTTGAGCATTACTTTACTAGCATGTGAGAGGAGTGCAATTGTGCGGTAGTTTGAGCATTCTTTGGCATTACCTTTCCTTGGGATTGGAATGAAAACTGACCTTTTCCAGTCCTGTGGCCACTGCTGAGTTTTCCAAATTTTCTGACATATTGAGTGCAGCACCTTCACTGCATCATCTTTCAGGATTTGAAAGAGCTCAACTGGAATTCCATCATCTCCACTAGATTTGTTCATAGTGATTCTTTCTAAGGGCCACTTAACTTCACATTCCAGGATGTGTGGTTCTAGGTGAGTGATCATACCATTGTGATTATCTGGGTCGTGAAGCTCTTTTTTGTACAGTTCTTCTGTGTATTCTTGCCACTTCTTAATATCTTCTGCTTCTGTTAGGTCCATACCATTTCTGTCCTTTATCAAGCCCATCTTTGCATGAAATATTCCCTTATATCTCTAATTTTCTCTAGATATGAGCATAGGTTTCATATAGTTATTTTGTTTTTGTATTTGTGAAAATTGTGGAGAAAAGAGGGGAAAAAGTGTATGTACAGGAAATAATGAATAAATCAGTTTGGCTTTAGCAAAAATGTTAATATAAGGGAAGAATGGGAGATAACCTTGGAAAGTAGGCTTAGGAAAACATTGAGAGGTCTATAAATGACAAGTGAAATTATATTAAAAGGAGGCATTAGATATTTAATTTCTTTTTTTAAAAACTCCACTTCCTTCACAAATTATCTGATGGCTATAAAATCATATTTATCAATTGATGGTGCTTCTCTAGAGGTATTGAAATATTGAGGGAATATATTTACTTTTTATATCTTTTACTAAAAATCTAATTGTAAGAAGGTAAGCAAAATCCAAGGATGGGTTTGTTTGGAATGTATATATGTACACAGCTTCAGCCTGTATAAATTTTTGACAGTTGAACAATGTACTTGGTCCCTGAGACCTAAATAATTAAAGAGAATTGTGTGTATACTCGACCTATTCCTTTTAAATGTACCATCAGGTCTTCTATAATAACATGGATCTCTTTAATAAAGTTACAGATAATGGAGAAAAAAATTTTCAAGCAGAGATCTGATGCAATATGTGTTTTCCATTAATTGATCAGTTTGTGCAATTCTGTAATTCTGTTATACCTTGCTGGGAATCTCAAAGAAATCAATACTGACCAAGATGAGATAGTTTCTCTGCCAACCTGACCTGTGTTTAATCACAATTTGTTAGCAATATATTGCAACTTATAAAATCCTTATTCTCTTCTGAGACCACCCTGCTCTGACAATTGGAGGCCCATATACTTCATAATTGTATATCATTCAAGTGTCATAATCAGAGTAGTCTCTGAGTTCTACAAAAGATGTTAAGTTCGAGATGTGGTGTATGATTTATGATGATTGTTTTCTTCTCAATTTAACTAGATTCTCTAGAGAACTGAAAAGGAATTTTCATCAAATCACCCTCAGGCCTCTGAAACACAAGCAGGGGAATTGTGAGTCCCCTGTAACTGGCAAGGCCACTTCCTCTCAACTGAAGACATTTTAAAACTGGTCCTGGCAAAGTAAGTATTTCTAAATGTCCTTGAATGTTGTCATGTCAACTACTTCAGTCATGCATCTAAAAAATAAATTCGTGACACAGGAGGCTTAGGCAAGTGGATCACAATAAAATGATCACTATCATGGTTTTTAACATGATTATTGTCTCTAACCATGATACTGATCATTTGAAAACCTATTCATACCCACAAAGATTTTTCTTTAATACTTTTCTTTTTGTGTTTGTTAGCTCTCAAAAGCCTCTCCTTTGTCTTAGAAATACCTTGAGCTCAATCAAGTGCAAATCAAGCTGCTAATAATGAATTTAGTCACAATTTATTGAGTTCACTGAAGATACAATAATACTAGGTACTGCAGCAAGAAATTTTAAAAGAAGTCACACTGCTCTGATATTTTGGAATTAATAGTTTTCAAAAGGAGATGGTATAGGGCAAGGAAGCCTGGGGTGCTGCAGTTCATGGAGTTGGACACAACTGAGCAACTGAATAAAAACAAAAAGGTAAATATGCATGCTGAAAAATGACACAAAGCTTTTAAGATGTAAATATGTTTATTTTCAAGAATTTTGGGTATTTGTTTTATAATAAGCCAATGATCTTGGAAGGTATCATACTTACTCATTCAGTCATTCCTAAATCTCATATCAGGTTTGACATACTTTACTAGGTTTTTCTACATGACTTTACTTTAATCTCCCATATGGGATTTTCATATTGTATGATCATCTATGAATATTTCTGGCTGTGTAAAATGAGTTCCTCAAAGTTGGTACTTATTCTGTTTTATTCATCTTCAATCTATATTGCATAATAAAGCACTATTTTATGTTAAATATTAATCACATATTAAATGAGTGAATGAATAAATGAATGAATCAGTGAACTACAGGATATCAATTCAGGTCAAGCACATTAGGAAAATTTGGCCTTTGAAAGCATGTCAAATATAAGCTAAGTTAAAGGCAGAATTACTATTGTGAACCTGGAAAACCCAAGGGGAACATTTAAAAACTCACTAAGAATGGTCTTAGTCTTTAATNAGTCATACATTAAAGTCAATAGCTTTTAACATGTAAACAAAAGTAATTAGAAACCCCATTTATATTAATAACAAAAATAATGGGACTGAACACTCAATATGTCAAAAATTGTTCAAGATCTGTTTGAAGGAAATAAATATACTAGGAAAAGATCTGATATAACATTTTAATTTTCCATTCATATAATATTTTTGGATATTCAAGAAATGGCAATTCTTATTTATTATGATAGACATTAAAACTGTACACTAAAACTTGTGTGCCACTTTTTTCTTCTGGGCATATAGAATTGACTTTCATATTACCTTGAATTTAAATATGGCCATGTGATTTTCTTTGGCCAGTAAACATAAGAAGTTACATGTGTCACTTCCAGGAAGGAACTTTAAATGCTAGTACATGATTTAACATGTTTCCATTGTGACATTTTTTAAAAATAAAACTTATGGTGGAAAGTTTCAAGATGAAGATTCTGTTAGCGTGGGTCCCTGAGTAGCCATTATAAGAAGTGGCAATCCCTTCCATGCTCACTAAATTGCTATGAATTAAAAGTAAGCACGAAGAATACAATTTTATTGTGTTGAGACAGTGAGAATTGGTGATTACACTGGAAATTTGGAAATATAATAAACTAAAACATTATTCCACAACAAAGATCAACAATCTTTTTCTGTGTAGGTCCAGATATTAAATATCTTTGGTTTTATCATTCGTATACTCTCTGTCACATCTTCTTACCTCTTTTGTAACAACACAAAAGCAACCACAGATAGAACCTAAGTGAATAAACATGGCTGTGTTCCAATAAAACTTTTATTTATAAAGACAAGTGAAATGTTAGATTTGTCTATCAGTTGGAATTTGCTGATGCCTAATCTGAAATTTTAGTATAATTCCAACAAATTCACAACTGGCTTAATTATTAACCAAATTTGATTCCAGAAGTCATATGGCAAAAATATATAATCAGAGGTACAAGATATCTAAAAAACAAAAGTAATTGGGCAAAGCTAGCTCAAACAATTATTAAAATATATTTGAAATGCCAGCATGGATACCGACACATGAATGGATAGACCAACATGCATAAGGGAATATATTACGTAGTGAAGGCGTCACCACTTATAAATGTGGAAAAGACAGATAAATTGATAACATTTTAACAATTAAGCTATCTGAGAAATATTTAGATTTGTATCTGACTCCTTAAAAATTTTTTCTCATGGACTAATACAAAAAGAAACCAAAATGCACTTGAAGAAAACATGGGAGAATGTCTTATACGATTAAGATATGGAGGTAGAATTACTTTACATAACATCAAACTGAGAAAGCATGAGAATTTAAATTAATTTAATACACCATATAAATGGCATGAACAAAATCAAAAGACAAAGGAGCATTTTGGAAACATAGTTGCAAAAACTATAACAGTTCAATTATTTACTTATTGTTTAAAGTGCTTCTGCAAATAACTAGGAAAAAGTTATTAACACAACTCGTTAACAAGATGGTATAGGTTATGAAAACAGAAGTTACCATAAAATAAAATAAGAATGAATTTTCAAAAAATGAAAACATGCTCAACTTCAAGTTAAATTAAGGTAAATGAAACAAAAGCTACATGTTTATGAAATCACACATTTTCTTGTATGTAAGTGTAGAAATGTAAATAGAAAATGTGAATTTCTATGTGGAACAAGTAACTATCAAATAGTTACATTCCCTTTAACTTGAGAATTTCATGTTTGGGAATTATATCCTACAGATATTCTGCAGAGACTCAGATATAAACAAAAGGCGCTTTGTGTTTATTACAGAACAAAACTGAAAACACCTACATGATTACAACAGGATACCACTTCTAGACACTATTCTGCATGTTATAAATGGTACTCTACGAACCTACTGGCTTCCCTGGTAGCTCAGACTATAAAGATTCTGCCTGCAATGTGGGAGACCTGGGTTTGATCCATGGCTTTAGCTTTATATTTCTTATCAGACATTTAAAATGGATGAATTGCATGAAGCAATTGTGATTTGCAGTTTCCCACAAATGGGCCTCTATCATTTCTCTAAGTAAATGCTATCTTGACTTTTAGCCACTAAATCCTTGCTCTACTGAAACCAAAACAAAACTGCAGAACTTGTGTAACATACCTCTCCCGCTGAGTCCCCATCGGTCCAGGTGTTAAAAATTGGCCTCTTTTTTTTTTTTTTTTCATGCCCTTGATATATGAAAACAAAACCAGAAGGAAGCTTGTTGAGGAAACTGTGTTTTAAACAGTAGTAGCTCAATCTGTTGATTTACAGGCTACTGATTTACAAGCTGTGAATGAATTGAAGCCTTCAGCAACAGGAAGCTCTGCCATTGGGAAACCCTAGAGCTCCAGCTGGAGCCCGGGGACCTACTTGAATGCTTACAGGAAAACTCACTCCAGGAGCCCCTGTAATCAGAGTTGTTAACCAGAAGGAAATGTCTTCAGTGCTCTTACATGGCTCTTAATCAGATACTGACAGAGTGCCTTTGATCAACGCATTTGCACCATGAGGTTAACCAGAGGGTTCAGTACGTCCACATAGATTTCACAGTCAGCTCCAAATATACACAATTAACAGAGAGACTATTCAAGCCTGATCCTGTGGCTGACTCTCTCTGTCCTCTCAACCTCCGGGGGCTGTTGTGGGGATTAATGAATGACATTTTTCAAGCATCTTACCATCCTTGGACTTGAACGGAGAGCGAAACAGGAGGCATTGTTGTGGAGGCCTGCTTGCTACTTCTTTGATAGCTGCACATGTCTTAATTGAAACCTTAGACAGTGGCACCAGCCTGCTGCCCTGTGTTAGGCCCTTAAAAACACAGTAGAGAAGAGAAAGAAACCTCAGGGAGGAATTATCTCACACACAGAGATCACTGGTGGGTGAAATGGCCCCGGCTGAGTTATTTTTCACTTGCCAGTTTGGTTGGTATCCAGAGTCCGTGACTTGAAACGAAACAGCCCTGTAGTTGTGGAGCCGAGAAACAAAGTTGGCACTGAGGTGCCAGATCAAGCAGCTCCAAAAGTGAAAGTGAAGTCACTCAGACGTGTCTGACTCTTTGAGACCCCATGGACTGTAGTCTGCCACATTCCTCTGTCCATGGGATTTTCCAGGCAAGAATATTGAAGTGGGTTGCCATTCCTTCTCCAAGCAGCTCCCAAGGTGCATCCCAAAGATGCTGAGAAGTTAGATATTTTTCTGTCACTTTCACGGCTGGTGAAAGACTTCTTGTACTTTTTGTGGACAAGATGGATTAAGTCTGTCTCTGTGTAGGGCAAAAGCAATTACAGACTCTGCACATGGGAGAGATGTGAATAAAGTGATACCTAGTTTTTTTGTGTATGTATTAAAGTGACACATTACAGGGTGAAAGTTTATTTCTGCACTCAGTCATAGTCATTGGATGGTACAGAAACAATATGAATGTAAATAATCATGAAATTCTGAAAATCTATAGGTTGTAGTTAGGTTTAAAATGGTCAGAAATAAAATAAGAGTAGTTTAAAAAAGGACCTATGAGTTTTCTTTCATTTAGATGGCAATATGTATCCAAGACTGGCAATATGTATCCAAAAGCTTTAAAAAAAGGCAATCGTAAGACAGTAAGAAGTAAGTTGTTTTTCACATTATTTACCGTTAAGCAGTAAATGTAAATTTCAAAACACAATTATTTTTATAGCACTTAAATCACTTGGTTTTTATTTTTTAAAAAACCTTTAGGAAATTGAAGAATCACCTTTCATGCTCTAGTTACTGACCTGTAAAAAAAAATATGGAAAAATCATTGGGGCAAAATAAAAGATAAGTGGTTATAGTTAGTTTTTGATATATTACTTTGAAACATAAAGTGATTAAAATTTATGAAAGAATTTTTTCCTTGCCTTCTTTCAAATTAGTTAATATTATTCCAACTTGGCAGTGTAGTTAAGATTCTTACATTCAGAGATCAATATATATTTCAAATAGAGTCACCAATGGTTAGGCTTTTGTTTATAAAATTCACTTATTTTATTTTTCACTTAGAAAAAAAGAGTGCTTTCAGTTTTATAAGTAATTCAAAAATCAAAATAAAATAGGATTTCTTCTAATTTATCAAGATAAAGCTTTAATGAGTTTTAGCGAAATCTTAACAGCACTACTATTATGACAAATATGCTAAATTAGGTCTTTGTGCAAGACTTTAAGATGTGCCAAGAGGTTGTGAGTGTGCTTTGGATGGAATATTGAGCATTGTATACCTGACCGTCTGGGATTAGTTGATTCTATTGGAATGTTTGGGCTTCCTCTTGGCTCAGTGATAAAGAATCTTCCTGCCAATGTAGGAGACGCAGGTTTGATCCCTGGGTCGGGGAGGTCCTCTGGAGAAGGAAATGGCAACCTACTGCAATATTCTTTCCTGGGAAATCCCATGAACAAAGGATTCTGGCGGGTTACAGTCTGTGGGATAGCAAAAGAGTCAGACACAACTTAGCGGATAAACAACAACAAATAGGAGTGTTTACCTGTGATAAATAGATGTTATCTTTGAGAAAACTTAAGTAATCCAGTTTCTTGGAATTGCACCACAGAGCCGTGTGAACTAAAGTTAAGAAGTGGCTATAAGCATAACGCCCTGGAGTTGAGGCATGCACAACTTACCCAGCAGTTTGCTTCTGTCTAAGAGAACCCAAGTAGTTAAAGGGTCTTCTATAATGAGGAAGATGACCTGCAAAACTGGGTTGAAGTCTCTAGGTAGCCAGCCATATGTTTTTGTAGCTCATATACAGAAACATCAAAGAATCCACTTTTATCCCTCTCTTCTTTTCTCTCTCTTTGTCCCAGTACTTTCCTCTGGGTTCCATCTGCCAGCCTGAGCTTAAAAGTGTCAGCCACATCACTGAAGGAAAACATTACCGTAGTTTGTACAACTGGAGGATATTGTGTGCATTCTTTCCCTCTAGCTGCTAGTACCCCGTAAGCCACAATATGAAGCACTGGCTTCTTTTCATCAGAGGCATTCAGTGAGAGTGACCTGATAATTCTCAAGGAAGTAGAATATGTATCGAAGAAATATACAATTTGTATTTGTATAGATACATGAGACTGATGTCTTATCTCTTTTAAATATAAACCTCACATTCTGAAAGAGTTATATTGTGGATATTGGCCAACTTCAGTAAGATGAAAGCTTGATTTAGTATGTTACTCGCTAGCTGGATGAAAAGGAGAAACATTTCCTCCTGACACATTCTCCCCAGCTCTCTTGTTAATCCCCAGCAGTGTTTGGGTAGAGACCTGTGTGCTTCATTCTTTCCCAAGTCAAACTGACAGGTTTCTAGGTGGTCAGACAGGACAACAAGCTGAACTGAAGGTAGTAATCAAGACTTTATTACTGAGATAGTGTGAGTAAGAGGCAAAAATAGACACCAGCTCACTAATGCTCCAGTGTTTTCCACAGAACAGCACCAGGCAAGGGTCAGGTGAATCAGCACAGATGGGGGATCCTCTCACTGCTGATAGTGCTGGACAAAAGGCTTCTGCCATTTTATGGATCCACCGGAGTGAGCAGGCAAACGCTAGGATTTAGCAGTAGAGAAATACTCAGTAGAGAAAAGAGGACTCTAAAGGGAGGCCCAAGGGTTAGGGATGCAGGTTTTCATGTACACATGTGTCTTCAGCTATAACTCCCTCCAGAAAACTGCAAGATGCTGGCCATGCATCAAGTCAGGAACGAGGAGGGCAGCTTCCCCTCAGTCTGGGGTACGTGTTCAGTCATGTCTGACTCTTTGTGACCTCTTGGACCAGAGCCCGCCAGTCTCCTCTGTCCTTGAGATTATCGTAGCAAGAATACTGGAGTGGGTTGCCATTTCCTCTTCCAGGGGATCTTCCCGACCCAAGGATCAAACAGCATCTCTTGCATTTCCTGCACTGGCAGCTGGCTTCTTTACCGCTAAGCCACCTGGGAAGCCCCGTTACCCTGAGGCCAGCCATGTGAAGCCTTGTAATTGCCTATGGTCAGGTATGAAAGATCACACAGAGGATTCTGGCCTGGAGCTGGATGCCTCAAATTCAACCTTGAGACACCTCATGCAAAGATGAAAGTATGTTTGAGACAGAGGGTTCTGATATACCTCTAAAACTTAAATGCATGAGACTCACATATAGGGTTTGTAAAACTAGAGAGTATACTTCAGACATCTCCAAGCAGCTCTACATAATGGATGGAATCCTAATAAGCAGGAATTAGAAGTTATACTGGAAAGTTCATACCAACCTCAAAGGAGATATAAAACATTTATTTCTCCATGGAGATTGTGTCCTTGAGGAAGGCCACTTACTGTTTTCAAGTGCTTGCTTTCCTGAGGGTAAATATTCATTGATTTTTAATGTTTACTCTTTGTTTGGAGCATCATAGATAAAATCCTGACAATTTTGATATTGGGGTCAACCTATTAGCTGGTTTCAACGAGAGATTTTTTTCCAGATCTCTAGGTGGCCGCTCTAATGAAGGGTGATACTCCTCAAGGTAATATGTTTTTATGCTATCAGTTTTAGCAATCTTAGACTATACTTTGCTGATTCTGTTACAGAGATGCCTGTAGCAAGACCCCAGGATTCAATTCTTTTTCTACGATTATAGGTATAGACATTCTCTGTATTCTTTTTTGTGTTCTGCTTCTCTAAGTTGTGGTATATATTTCCAACTTCATGTACTCTTCTTCCTTCACTCTAATTCTGCCTTGAGACATAGCTTCTTTTGCCAGTAGGCACGTACCGCCTCAAAATCCGGAGCACAGCTCAGTAGGCTATCACTTTCTCCCTTAGTCCAAGGAAAGGAGGAAAAGCAGTGGCAACTTTACAGTCCAGACAGCACCCCTGAGTCCCCAAGACTTTTCTTAGACAAGTGACAGGAGAGCAGTCCCACAAATAGCTTGCATTTTATGTTCCCTGAGGAAGTGGGGGATAAGGATATTTACTGTGATTTTAAAACTCTCTCCATGAGTCTCGTTTTTTTAATATCCTAGTGTTATGGAAGAAGCCATACTGGTTACATTTGAAAACATTCAAAACTAATGAGAATTCTCATGAGGTGATGACTAATATCTCATATAGTATATATGAATACAAACAAATGACTTAACAATTTTCAGTGTTGGAATTCAAGTGATTCTGAGACAATGGTCTTGACCCTCTCAATAATCTGATATACACAAAGGAACATGGACTGTCATTAGTCAACCCTGATTTGTAAAATTCACTATACTAGGATGAAAATAAGCCTTCACATTTTCACTATAATTTTATAAAATCCTGGAATGTACAGCACGGTCAGCAAATAGATGAACATATTAATTTTTCTGTAGTATTTAGATAAGTAAAATAATATATTAATGGCTTTAAGAACTTTATCTCAAATTTCATTACTTAAAAATATTGAAATTCTTCCAGGAGAGGGAGGATGTGATGGTATGACTCTCAAATTTCACAGTTCATCAGAATATTCCTAGGGCACCAAGTCTGGGAATGGGCTTCAAAGTTGAGAAAAACTATGGAAGACATTCTACCTATAATGAAGAGGTTAATTTGTAAGAAATTGAGAGTGCTTTCCAGGGAAGAAATGTCTATACAAGGAAATACAGTTTCCATACTGGTTTATGAAAACTCAAGGTGTATCACATGACAACTATCAGAGGTCAAGATGTATCAATGACTGACCAAATTCATTAAAGGCTATTTATATTTCAAAGTAAAAATTAGTTCGCCACATAATCCAAATATCCTGGGAGGGCTCATACTTCTGTCTGTTATTATGACTACTCTAGTTGTTCACTGTTATGACCACAGACTTTGCTCTGGGAGGTACTTAGCAGATGAGAAATTAAATTCCAGAAATGTGAGTCAAATACATTGCTGAGAGGCATAATGTTGATGCTACTCTTCAGGTTGAAACTGATGTAGAAAATATGTGAAATCTGAATATAAACAAAAATATAGTGGTTTAAAGGAAACTATTCATGACAGATGCTTTTATTTCTCATTCTGAGAAGAAAAAAGCACCTCTGAAGTTAAATCTTCAGGAAGGAATCTCCTTATGGACACACCCCTTATTCTAATGTGAATTGTTTCTGCTCGTATTTATGCCAAGGGAACATTTCCTCAAGTCTAAGTCATTTGGTCTCCAGTGGCTCGGACAGTAAAGCGTCTGCCTACAATGCGAGAGACCCGGGTTCAATCCCTGGGTCGGGAAGATCCTCTGGAAAAGGAAATGGCAACCTATTCCAGTACTCTTGCCGGGAAAATCCCATGGATGGAGGAGCATGGTAGGCTCCTACAGTCCATGGGGTCGGAAAGAGTCGGACACGACCAAGCGACTTCACTCACTTAACACCCAGAAAGTCAGCAGGAATAACTAGTACTAGGTGCTGACTGGTGGCTCAGCTGGTAAAGAAACTGCCTACAATGCAGGAGACCTGGGTTTGATCCCTGGGTTGGGAAGATCCCCTGGAGAAGGGAAAGGCTACCTACTCCAGTATTCTGGCCTGGATAATTCCATGGACTGAATAGTCCATAGCTTTGTAAAGAGTCGGACACGACTGAGCAACTTTCATGTCATTTCAGTTCAAGGAGAGCAAATTAAGCGAGATTGTTGACTCTTCAGGTCACGACTCTGCCGCTCTCTACCCACTATGTGCGTTTTTAAATCATGCCTATTTACTTCCTTTCCAATTGGTTGAAGATATAGTTTTCCCAAAACAGAGCAATATAAACCATAATAAAGATGAGGTATTTGTTTCTAACTTTCTGATTATTTGACAAACTTCATGCCTCCGTACTCTTTCATGGTGCTTGACTGACCCAGTCAGCAATCAGATGATAGCCATACATTTCTTCAGGTCCAATATTCTGGGTCCATACAGAGGAACCTTGAGATGCCTATAGCCATTGTAATGAAAAATTAGAATCTTGATGAAGATTTTTCTTAGTTTTGAGCTAGGTGGTTTACATTTTTTATTCCAAATATAGATTGTAAGTATCCATTTTCTTTTAAAAAAAGCCATCTATTTGCTACTGAAACAGTGGCAAATATTTAAACATGTCAGGCTCTGGATTAGGAGTAGAAGAAGCAAAAATTGACTTTTTCTTCATGAGGTTTCAATTTGATAAGAGAAATAAGACATATATGTAATGTAGGGATGATG